>CAWUFW010014321.1:0-420310 GCA_963921515.1 Calotriton arnoldi
TGCTGGGGAACAAGGGGTCCTGGTGGGAGTAGTACTGCAGGCCTCCCACCCCCAAACAAACCTCCCAGGGAAGATGGCTACCTAGCTGTTAGTTTGTTTGTAGTGAGACAATGGCTTCCCAATGCTTCTGGGTGTGGAGTGCTCCATCCTGCTCAGGGGTGGGACAGGGGGCCGGGTGGGAGTAGTACTGTTGCCCTTCGTCACATAGTCATCTCCTGACTTATGTGTGGAACATTTGACCACTGCAATCCTTTTAGGCAATTGTAAAGCATCCAATAAATCTTTTACAGTTTTGCTGTTCCTTATAGGGGAACCTGAAAAAGTCAGAAATCCCCTTTGCATCCATAGCTGACCGAAGTCATGGGCAACCCCGAAACCATATTGACTGTCAGTAAATATGGTTACCCTCAGGCTTTTGGCAATTTTGCATGCTCTAATCAGAGCTATCAATTCAGCAATTTGGGCAGAGTTTACCCCCTTTAAACAGGATGCTTCTAGAACTCCCGCCTATGGTGCAGACAGCAAAGGCAGAACACAATTCTCCTTTCTCATTTCTTAAACATGATCCATCAACAAACATCTCACAGTCGTATTCTTCTAAAGGGAGGTCCTCAATATCGGGCCCGGGTTTTGTGCACAACTCTGTCACATCTAAACAATCATGATCCGCCTCCTCTCCCACTTCCTCACAATATGAATTCGGTAACAGGGTTGCCGGATTTACGGTTGTGCACCTTACCACAGTCACATTTTCAGCACCCAAGATACCTCTTTCATACTTAGTCAGCCGACTAGAGGTCATATACTGTGTCCTTGTACGTGTCAAAAGGATCTCAAAGGAATGTGGCACATACACCTTACACCGACACCGGTCCTAGGATGCTTGTTTCCAGTCCAGGGAGGACCTGGCTTGGCAGTTCGGTCTGGACTGTTCCCATGAGGCACAGGGTCAAGATTTATTTGCATATGGCTCGGTCTAAACTGGGGTGGCATGGTGAGCAAAAGAACGATGGATTTAACCCAGATCTCTTGACTGGGGGTGAATGTATGATTCATTCAGCATTCCGTCCATCATTTGTTTGCGTAGCACTTTTCGCCCTATGTGGGATGGGTATGCCCAGACGTGGGTCCCTTGCTCACTGTGCCACTGGATTCAAGCTAGCCTGGCTGAAAAAGGGTGACATACCATGAAACCGGTCCCAGGATGCTTGTTTCCGGTCCAGGGAGGACCTGGCTTGGCAGTTCGGTCTGGACTGTTCCCATGAGGCACAGGGTCAAGACTGATTTGCATATGGCTCGGTCTAAACTGGGGTGGCGTGGTGAGCAAAAGAACGATGGATTTAACCCAGATCTCTTGACTGGGGGTGAATGTATGATTCATTCAGCATTCCGTCCATCATTTGTTTGCGTAGCACTCACAGTAGAAAGTGTAGCACCAGTGTCCACCAGGAATGTAATATCTTTACCTTCCACCTTTCCGTCAACAAATGAACCTGACTGATCTACCGCCGAGGATGCGCCAAGTACGCACTCTTCCTCCCCCCTCAGGCACCATCATTGAGATGAGTCTGAGTCACTCTCATTGCACTGCAACCAGTATTGCGGAACCATTTGCACATTTTGATTCTTACCAACTTGATCACCTCTGTGAAATCCAGTGTTCGCACTGTACCTCTGCACTTGAGCATTCACATTATTGGGCATAGGAGTTTGTGGCACCTGTAACTGTGGAGCAACTACCTGCTGCTGCTGCTGTTGATTCACACCCACCTCATTCTGCATCTGTGGATTTAAATTTTGATTTACCCCATTATTCTTTTGAGCAGATCTACACTCGTTCTTCCAATGTCCATACTTTCCGCACGCATGACAAGGAAATTTTTTCTTAGCCTCTTCTTTGCTCATTTTACCTCTACCTCCACTGGATACCTGTCCATTTTGATTCTGACCATTCATTTGATTACCTGTTTGAGAACTGTTGCTTACTTCTTGCTGATCTGCTACCTTCACTTGGGCCCACATAATTTTCTCCTTTAACTTTTTATGTCTTAATTCAATGTCATCACTACAATCTTTCGCTTACCTCAAAATTTCGTCAATTGTTTTGCTCTGCCAACAAATCAAATGCTGCTGAATCATATTACTAATCTCCGGTTTCAAACCAAACACAAAATGATACACAAAATGTCCCATATCTTTGTCTCCAATGTTCTCAAACCCGCTGTACTGTTTAAACACCTGCAACAACCTTTCATAATAGGCATGTACTGACTCCTTTGGTTCTTGAGTTGTTCTGTCTTTCTTAACCCAATCTGTTTCCTTAGGGGAAATTTTTCCTTTCAAATGGGTGATCACCTGATTATACTTTTTCATCACCTCCTCAGATGGTGCACCTGTTTTAGGATCTCTAGGATATTCTTCTTTCAGCCAATCAACAGTAATTTTACATTCTGTCCACAAATCAGCTGGTACGACAATTTCAAACAAACCATCTAAATCTTTTAACAAAACCTTTGAAACTTTCACAAACCTCTCTACTTGTTTGTACCACTCAACTGGCTTCTCCCTTAACCTGGGAAAATCATTCGTAAAAGACAATATATCCTGCCTAGTCCAAGGGACGTGAACATATCCACCACCTGGAACTTCTCTCATCGGACACGCCCTTTCAACTTGTTCTGTGTCCCTTAACGGGAACATCGATGCTCCTTTACCAGCTGCCTCTTCTTTCTTTTTCGTCCATCTACCTTTCCACCGTTCCACATCTCCGCCATTTTTTCAGAATATTCATCAACTCTTTTATCTGTAATCTTTTTCCCGACGCATTCAAACTCTCCAAATCTTTTTCGGTAAAAGCCAATCTGTACGATTTCTGCAGCACCTTTGACTTCTCTATGTCTATTCCATATTCGCTAGCAGCCTCTGCTATTTTCTCATGAAGATTCCTCGCTCTCCATGTAATACTTTTACACAAAAACAACAGCTCTTCATCTCGGTAAGTCCCTAGTCTGTCTGGACTTATTGTACCAATAATCAATTCTTCCAAATCTACTTTCAATTGGCTCACATTTATACTCTGTGGTTAAGGTTTTTGCTTTTCCATTCCCTTTATCCAATCATTTAATTCCTCTGGCAAAGGACCTGCTGAACTCCCTGTCATTGTAATGACGCTTGTCCCTATTCTCCTTGGATCTATTTGTATGCTTCTTCTAGGGGTTTCTGTTATCATCTCACAAACCGGAAGATCTAACAATGTAGTATTTGTGTCAGCCTGTCCATCCTCATTCGTTACCGTCACCATTCCACTCCTGTCGCTACTCCTTGGAACTGCCAGCGTATGTACTTTTGATATATTCTGTTTTTCTCCATACAACGGAACTACGGGACCAATTGTTACCGGTACCGTCAATGCTTCTGCATTTAGACTCAACTGATTTATTTTCTGGATCTGCTCTACTCTTGCCTTAATAAATATGTCCAATTCTTTTTCTCGCACTACTCTAGCTATGTCCGTAATCTGTGGAGTTAATGGAGTTCCCATTAGTGGTGCACTCGGAGTCATCTCAACTAAATTTTCTTGATATGGCGGAGGTCTTTTGTTCATAATGTCTTCTAACAACTCATCATCAGATTCGTTCGGGTCCTGTCTTAAACTTGAAGTTTCTATATTTCTTTTTCTCTTTACATTTGCCTCCTATCTGTTCTTCAGCAACTAAAACTGGATACAAACCCTCAGTTACCACACCTCTCCTCCACCTTTTCATCATATCCTCTCTTCTCTCAAAAGGATATCTAGTAATTAAATTTCTGTATCTCCTACCGCCTCAATATTTTTCTCTTTCAAATGCTTCTACTTCCCATTCCTCTAGCGCTTCATACTGGGTAGGTCTGGGTTTTGGCTCTAATGAATTCATTTAATTTCTAAAATTCTACAAAATCCTTATATTAAACGTACCATGCTCTGCAAAAGCTATAACACCATCATCCTTTGTGTATTCCACCCAATTCTCTAACCAAGTACACGTATGGTATCCTCGCTCCAACATCATATAAGAAGCAGGCGTTCCCGCAGGTGGAATAAGAATTCCCTCTCTAGTCACTATTGGTTTATTCTTTTTAAAGAAATTCTTTATTTTCTTTAGCAACTTCATTTTTCTGACTCTTTACGCTAATGTATCTCAGCAAAACACACAAGGAAAACCTTTCTGTATTCTATCTATTCTATTTGTCAGTATCTCAATATCAGCGCGACTCACACCAACCGTCCAATCACGGTTCTCTACGTATCTGCTAGTACAACCAATACCAGCGCTGCTCACACCAACCGGCCAATCAGAGCTTACTTCACGTTCACTACCTGACCAATGCCAGCGCAACCTTTTTGTGACGTCAGTATTACTCCTTCTACTGACCCTCCCTTTACAAAATAATACGGCAATATATTTCTAAGTTCTCTTTATCAAAATTCTTGTTAGTAACAACACAAAACAATGCTACCTTGTCTGTTCCTCTAAATAAAGAGATAGTTTTTCACTTCAAAACAAGAAATTCTTTTACTTCAAGTAAAACAATGACCAGCGTTACTTTACACCCAAACAAGCTACAGGTGGACTTGGTACTCCTCTAGGGATAAGGCCAAAGTTTCGCAAGAGGACTTTTTGGCATAAAAAGAGGTCTTGGTACTCCTCTGGGGATAAGGCCAGAGTTTCGGAAGTGGACCCTTCGCTATTTCAGACACTCTGCTTACATTCGAAATTTTCCCTAAATATAACACCTTCAGCCTTCTGCCGTACAGTATTATAACAACAGACAAAGTACTTCTGCAGTGTGATTTCTTTATCCACACTCTTCTTCTGCCTACTTCAGGCTAAATTTCCATTCCCGGGATTCCTCAGGTACCTCCGTACCTGTACTTCTAGACAACATAGAACAGGACACTAACTTTTCTTGTTAAGAACATATAATCAATAATCAATAATTATTACCAAACTAATCAATAATTAAACCGTCCTCTGCTACCAGAAAACTGATCCAGCGCGACACTTAATCAGGGATCGATACTCATCAATATTTCATACAATGGCCCATACACATTCACCCAAATCCCTAATGCGCTGGGGGTCAAGTTTTAAAGACGTGAAAATTGTTTCTTTCACAGATTCATGTTTAACGATTCTAAATACATAACTAGACCTGTATATCAACTCTCTTTCCTCTCGGTCGACGGACCAATTAGTTGAGTAGTTGATGGTAATAATAGAACTAACTAATTATCTAACTAACTGAATAATCACAGACTCTCGGTAAGATTAATAAAGTTTATCTCAATGTTTGTAAATGATCAAATGCTCATCGCATACAGGTTACAATGCAAACAAAGAATCTCACAAAAGGGAGAGAAAATCAATCAGCAATGCATACAGTGTCAAACTCATCATTCAATAAACGATATGCAAATGAAGGAGTGGATAGATGAAGAGACATAAGTTTCAGCAAAATAATGCGTAACAATATACATATGACAGAGTGGATAGATGAAGAGACAAAAGTTTCGGAGACAAAAATACATTTGCAAGTAAATTATGCAAAGTACGAGTCAGCAAGATAATACAAACCCAAAGGATCTGGGAAATACCACCCCCCTGGCCAAGGGAGTAGTGGGGGTCTCCTAAAATAGAGTCAGGAGACAAAGATTTCAGGAACTGGATAGGACAGGGACAGAAACAGCTAGGCCTCTCTGCAAATCGACGGACAGCGACGCATCACCCCTCTCTCCTCTGCACTCGATCAGAGCTCAGGTCTAAGGCAATAAAGACACACCCCTAAAGGCACCCCAGTTATACCCTAAAACCTACATGTCCAACCCACATTAGTTGAAACAATTCATGGAACTCGACAGCTTATTGGTGGATTTGGGAGGTGGTCTGTCACACCATCAGGTTCCCATTCACAATGTCTTTATACTCATTGTTCTATATCCTCTCCCATTGCATCAGGTTTGACTCGTTCAGTTATTCCGACATTGAAACATTTCTTTATTTTCTCATATATTTTTCAGCCACGTCCGCGGAAGAAGTCTTAGATCAAACGGCCAGGCTCATCCGTTTGGCAGCTAAAAAATGTTCTCTGTGCTGCATGGCCTTGAACCTTTACACTTTCTCTGCAGCGCTCAGCACTTCTGTCTGCTTTGGCAAGTCATTCTCGCTCATTTTTCTGCCCCTCATCTATCCGGTCAACTTAAATAATTTCAGGCCCATTCGACTCACTACGGCAAATAGAACATAAACATTCATTAATTACATGGTAATGCACTTTTCACTGTTTACCACCCACTTTTGCACTATCCCGTTAATTTTTTTCCTAGCATAAGCTTCATGCAAAGCGGCATTATGTATTATCATTTAAAGCAAGATGCAAGATGAGAAATGCGGCCTAAACATGCATTAGCTTTGTTTCTTTCGAAACGCAATGTAAAATGAGACCTTGTTCTTTCATGCTTTAGTTCACATTAGTGCACGCATGCGCAAAGCGGTTTCCCACGTGTTCATGTGATTTGCGTATTAGTTTTCACCGCACACTGTTAGTAAGTATTATGGGGGAGGTAATTCGAGCAGGTTTCTTTTTGCGAAACCCTGCTCCATCACCTCCTTAAGATACAATGGCTCCCCATTCAGACACACTGGCAGTTCAAGATGCTCAGTCACACCTGCAAGGCACTACACTACCAGGGGCCCAACCAGCTCAGACTCCATCTCTGCTTCCAACAAACAATCATTGACCTCTACTGTGCACCACTTGCACCCCAATATCCATTTGAGCAAGACAGGAGGTAGGGTGATCTCTTACATGACAGCCAACACCTAAACAAAACTCACCCAGCAGATCAGAACAGCAGCATACAATATGGTTTATAACTACTGACTGTACACCTGGCTCTTCACACAATCCTACTTGGGGAGCCTGCACATACACAGCACCTGGAAACCCTCTTAAGTGAGAAGTTAACCCTCTGGCAAACCACATTACTGTACATGTCATTGTATTCCACTTTTGGCTGCATAGCCCCAAGACAGGCACACTTGCTTCATGGCGCAAGGGTGCTTGCATTAGTAATAGGCTGCTGAAAGAGCGCAAGCCCAGGGGAAAAGGCAGGAATGCACTGCATTACCTTAAAAAAGGTACATTTCTGCCATTGCCATGTCATGCAGTGCAGCACAGCAAGGTGACTTGCTGCACTGCACTGCATGACAAGTTTGTAAATAGGCCCCCAGGGTTTTTGGTTTGTATTGTGGGACTTGTCGTCCTGGTCAATCATGTTGTAGATTACACTACAAGTCCCAGGATTCAATGGACAATCTGGACTGGGACAGCACATCACACTTAGACCAGACAAACTTGGCAGGGCTGGACAAAACAAACTCACACTTTGGGAGTTTATTTTTGAATAACAAAAAATGTTAAAAGCTTGGTGAACGGCCACCAAACCGATGGAAGTTTTGAACCTTGACGTGAATTCCTTTCAATGTACAGAGATGACTGCTTGGCTGGTGGTTATTTCTAAATTTGGCAGACGGTTGTCCGCCAGTGTGGTGGGGGGAATGTCCTCCACCACCGTAATCATTGCCATCCGCCAGTCTCTAAATCAACTACAAAATATATATTGGTTTGTGAAAATATTTTGAATAGTATCTGGTTAATGTGCATTCTTTTCTCAAGGAACCTTTGCCCTTTGCATAGCTTAGGGATCTCCATTGTATCAATGTAGAATAAAATGCCAATATAGCGATATTATAGTACCATACAACATGCAGAACAGTATAATTTGCCTGTTGAAGCATAATTTAGTCATTTTTACCATTAATTTAGTTGTCTATTGCCACACAATTTCAGTAGCCATGGGGTGTGGGAGAGGTCAATCAAGAATGTACCAGGAACATTTCCGCTGGGGTGAAAGAGGCATTATTATCAAAGGAAAAAGAACAAGGTCACTGAAAAGAGGACAGAATGTAAGGATAATTCACTTTTTAAGTTTCTCCAGATTAGATGTGGTTGAAAATCGTTTTGGTACCCAATGGTGAAACTGCATTTTGCCACTTTCTTCTCCTACCTGCACAATATATTCGTTTCTATTATGTGCTGTTTTACACTTTCCTGCCTGGTTACGCCTGAGGCGGCTGCCTTGTATTATCTGAATATAGTATTGGACAGAGAAAATTGGAGACAGATGGCGAGAGAAAAAAATGTTTTGATCACAGAGATCGATAGGGAAATATAGGGATATTTACATCGCAATAGCTAGTGGAACTGGCTATGCTTCAAACATAAAGGGTGCACGGACAGAAAAAAAACACACATGCACAAACAACTTTCTCAAGGTTGTACAGATTTGGGAGTGTGACAGATGTTTCCAAAAGATAAAATAAATGTTCCTATATGAAACAGGACAAACTATCTAGGCAAGTACAGAGGGAGCCATGCTGTAAGATCGGCCTTTTAAACAGAACTTATCACTAAGATATAAATAGCTCTATAATACTGTGATTAAGTGTGCTGCACAGGTTATAGACCCAAGGAGGAGGAAAACAGTTCCTCAGCGGAGAAGTGTATTAAGAGGAATAAATATAGCCGCTCTGGAGTTAAAAAATTTGACTTAAAATATTGACTGATAAGGTTGGTTGATACCGATAGTAAACTATTCACTACAAAATAATTCCAGCAACAATTACTGCCTGGAATGAGAAATCTTTTTGCGCAATAAAACTAGGGGCATATTAGCAAGACCCACGTTAAAATTATCGCCGTTTTAGCGGCAGGAAACTGCCGCTAAAACGGCGATAATGGGCTTGCTAATATGCGTTATGGAATTCAATAGAAGCCCAGGTTAGATGTCCTGCACATCTAACCTGGGCTTCTATTGAATTCCATAACGCATATTAGCAAGCCCATTATCGCCGTTTTAGCGGCAGTTTCCTGCCGCTAAAACGGCGATAATTTAACGTGGGTCTTGCTAATATGCCCCTAGGTTTTAGAGAGTGCCTGTAAATATTGTATTGGTGTTGTCGAAGACATATTGTTAGGCCTTGTGTACAGAAGGATGAGGGTAAACATCCCTGAGTTCTGTTTCTGGTTATGCTGCTCAGTTTCGACAGTCAATATGTTTTTTTCTTTTTTCGATGTTGAATAACATAATCAAAAATCTGTGGCAAAGTCAATATGTTTGCATTGGCAAAGCCAAAACACTGGCTTTGACAATGTTCTTCTTTGATGTTACTCCTAAAGTACTGTAACCGGCTCTGTTCTAAATGCAAAACACACTTAAACCTACATCTCGTTTATTTCCTCATGCAATTCCTCATGCTTCTTGTAACAGTAAATAAAATAAAACAATCAAATGGTTACCGTGTCATGACATATGCACTCATGCGTGGTGATGCATGCAAGCGCATACATTACACTAGGGCTGCTAAACATCATGATGCATATGTACGCATGCGTCATTACGTATGCATGCTTGTACATCTTTGGTCTATGGAGCTTGTATTGTTTTACTGATGCTCATCACCATCGGCCGTGATCATTTTTTTTCCATTTGCAGGCACTATAAAATAGCATGGAAATAAATTGGTAAAGCAAAAAGGCAAGACTTTTGACTTTGTCAAGGTTTGATAGGCCGTCTGTAAACCGAGCTTTAGCACGTGGCCAGAGCTTACACAATGAAGAAAAAAATAACCTGTTATTTGCATAACAGCCCACACTACAGCCATTTGGTGATGAGGCTGCCAACTTGGCCAGTCAGTGAACCTGCTTGTCGCTGCTGGTCACAGGCATATGTAGCAGTCACCTGTCCCTACTTGCTTCACCCATTGCTGGCATTATTATCAAAGTGAATCATGGAAGAGGGAAAAAAGATGGGAGAGGCAAGCAGCCTGAGTGTGTGCTAATCTGTCCCTTCTCACACCCTCCCCTGCTGCTCCAATTACCAAAGGCCATATAAGCACCAAAGAGCAGCTTTCTGGGACTTGCTCGACTCTGCAGTTGATCTGCGGTTCCCATGGGGGGAGGGTTGACTGGGGTGGAGCGGAACAGGGGAATTATACTGCCCAGCAGGACGGGTACTTGCAAGGATCTGATTCATTACAAGATATAACCTCATTGCTGAATGGATTTTTAGGTCGAGCCTCGAGTAGCGCGCAAGCGCTGCTCTGGCGAGACTTTAAGTTAGGGGGTTTCGAAAGCTGACCAGACGCTCGTGCGTCATGGCCTTTTCCCTGCGGTTACGCGCGCGGCAGACATCTGTTTCCAATTATCATGCCCAGACGCGGGCGCGATAATTGGAAACACATGCCGGCCGTGCGGGCAAAAGGCCATGACGTACGAGCGTCTGGTCAGCTCAGCAGGCTGCCGCGCTCGCGCCCGCTCCTCTCTGACGCTGCCGTCTCTGCTCTGCTGTCCAGCGCTTCACTTGTCTTTAATTGTTGGTGGCACAAAAGGTTAGTTAAATTCTGCAAATATAATTTTGCTGCAGATTGTTAATTTTCTTTTTCCGTCACTGTCTTATTCCTACAAAGCCTCCGTATCGTGTTTTGGTTCAAAGCCTGTCCGTCTCGCGCCGTCTCTTTTCTCTTTCCCTTTTCTTGTTTATCAAGTTTCTTTACTGGACCCTGGTCACTCAAGACTACACGTGGTCTAGACTAGCAAGAAACATTTTTTTCAGAAAGGTTCTTCGCTAGAAAGTCAGTGGGGCTGAGGGTGAGGCAGTCACATGGCTGGTTTAGACTTAGCATGTTTATTGAGTCTGTGATCTTGCATGGAGGACATCGTTTTTAGTGCTGTGGACAAGTACAGGCCAACACTTCAATAGCCTCAGAGCCATCTACCACCCCTTTTATGATGTATGTCACCGAGATGAATGCAACAAAACGTGTAGCAATTAGCATTTTTGCACGTTTTGATACACGTAGCAATATGCCTTTGTTTCTGAATAATTATCGTGGAGCCCTGTTTTAAAAGGCATTGAAATGGAAGGTTTATTGCATTTGCCCCACACAAACCTTATGATGTCTTGATTTCTACTCCTCTCATTCTGATTTCCACATTATCTTTTGCAAACTTCTGTTCTGTTTCCACTGCCATGAAGTCGACGCAGATGTTTATAAGAGTGATTCTTTGATGTCAATTTGGAAAAGTTGTGAGCAACATACTTCTTAACTCGATGATCAAGGGGAATCAAAACACAGCTTTATTACAAGACAGGAGGTTCTATTCTTGTTGTTTTATTATCGTAGACCATAATTCAGAGTAACAGTATATTTGATTCTGCTCCACCCAGGAGGAACTAGAAACACAGAACAAGCATTGGCATAGCAAATAGGTCTCGCTTTTGGGACCTTATAAGTGTTTACCCATGCAACAGTTGATGTTGTTGCACCAAGGATATTGTGCTGCATAACTAAATACTTATAAGGTCCCAAAGCGAGACCTATTGGCTATGCCAATGCTTGTTTTCAATGTAGCTAAACAGGTCAGGGTGAATCTGCTGTGAACATGTATAAACAGAGCATTTTCAGGAATCTAGAGCCACCTAAACATAGGAAAGAAATTTGGTAATTGTAAACTACTTGACAGCCAAATGGAGGCGGCTGCTGTTGCAGTGTTGTCTAGTTTCAGCTCCCTCTCTGATTCTGCTACTATGTTACAAGTGTGGAGACATGAATCATGCCAGGGCAATTGAGCAACATTTTAATCTATGCCTACTTTATCAGGTGTCGATCTAGGGTCCTGGATAGTGTGAATAATTTGTTTTTCTATACTGGCCTGGAGACTGCTACTGAAGATGAATTCCTGGAAGTCATATAAACCCATCTATAAGCATTATAGTGATGCTGATGCAGCGCGAAGCTTACCAAATTTGTCTTTACCCTTACAACAATCTTATCTCACTAGGCCCATTTCATCAAACAACCCTCTTTCTCTTGATAGTCTCAACTATCTCTTAGATTTCTACAAACCATGGTCCTCTGATGGATCTTTTTGTTCAGCTGATGTTGGAATAAAAATTATGCTTTCGCATTCTTTTTTGTAAGTTAGCATTTGTGGCGCCATTTTGTGGAAGGGCGCCATTTTGTATCATGATCAAAACCAATCCTTTGCCATTTCCGAGAAACGGCCTTCTCTAGGTTATGTTTCTTCGGAGCTGAGTTTTGCTACACTAATGAATGCACTGTTCTTATTAGTGCATACCTTTCCTTAGCTGTAAGCCTTCTCCGACTTGTCTAGTGGTGGGTACAGGCAGAGTAACCTTGAGTAGTAGATAATGTGTGCCCGGCCTCAAAATCGAAACTTACTCCTTTGTAATTTACTGTCCAGCTGCATCTCTTTGGAAAATTCCATGGTGGGCGTGCTTTCATTGGTTTCGAAGTGTACATAATGTATCATTATGCTTGCTGATGCCAGTCCCTCTACAGCACTCCTAAGCGACTGGGCAGTTTGCGCTCTGCTCTGAGTGTACTTTAATAAACAGATATTGGTTTGTATTCTCTACTGTCTGACCGACTCTTCATTTTAGTGGAAGGCCGAGAGCTGGTCATTAGTGACCCGAGTGACCCGAATTGGGCCACTTCCTTCAGTTGGCACCTGAACAGGGACTCCTTCGGGTGAGTGACCCATCCCCTTCCGCAGACGGAAGGGGGGAGGTCGAGGCTATTGTCGGGTTGGACGGACGGATCAGGGATCCCTGCACGAAGAGTTTCTGGTACTCGCAGCTGCCCCTTCTGTCCTGCCGGATGGTGCCTCGCCCAGTGGTCATCCCGACTGGAGTCCTAAACGGCAAAACCCTTGGATCTGACCGTTTGGTCTGAAGAGTCGCAGTGGAGAATACATTTGTTTGACCTGCATATATCAGGTGAGTTTGTTTTGGTTCTTTGTGGATATGGTACCATTTTGGTTTGCATTTGGCACAGTCTAAGGACCGTATTTGGACAAAAGCATTTGCACTTGCTTTGCCAGCCATAAAATAGTGAGTTTGTTTAATTTTGAAGATGCCTGGTGCCAGTAAACTGTTTTCTTTGTGCTGTCGCTGTTGTTCTGCAAATGCTCGATTGGAAGAAGCTCAGCCGGCGCCTCCAAAAGGCACTCCCAATTTTGATATGTATATGAAGCATGGTCTTGGCCCTATTATGTTTAGTACATTATGGCACAAATATACGAGGGACAATGCCGAGTAGCAGTGGCCGTTGATGGGCACTTTTGATGAACAAAAGATTGAGTATTTAGTTTTACAAGAATTGTTGTTTAAGAAACGAAGTAGGCAGTCTATGTTTGATTCCCTCAGAACATAGCAGAAAGCAGCTAGACTTAGGCGATTGAAGGAAGAAAAGAGGCCCGGAAGGGGAAAATGCAGACATTGACTCAGAAAGCTGTAGCATATGATAGGGAAAAACAGAAAAAGGGTGTTGAGTGTGAAGATAGAAGGTTTCGATTACAAATTGATAAGTCGTATGTGGCTCAGGAAGAAGATGATACTTTTGTGGAAGAATTGTTGGATGCCTGACCCCCGCCTCCATATGCCCCGCAAAGAATATATCCCACTGTTCCAGTGTCCTCACAGCCGCCTGTTACAGTCACATCCACTGTCTCTGTCCCAGTGTCTACCATTGTTATGTCAACAGCTGTGGCTTCGGCTCCTCCTCTTTCTTCTGTTTCCTTGCCATCTGTGGCCCCTGTGACTGTTGGTACTCCTGCCGTACCTATTGTCTCAGCATTCTTTTCGCCAGCTCTTTCCCCCGCGACACAACCCTCAGCGATGATAGTGCCTGTTACTTCTGTTGCTTCTCCCACTGTGGTTTTTCATCCTCCGGCATTAGTAAGTAGTGGGAAACTGGTGCGTGGATTTGAGGATAGGGATTGGACGAAATTTAAGGAGCGTATGGGACCGTTAGGTCGATCTGATGTGGGAAATGAAGAGAAACAGGTAATAGCCAATCAGGCTGCACAGTGGGCCTATAATCCTATTTATAGTGTAGAGGATGTCTGGGCGACTATGAGAGATTTTGAGCCTTTTATACAGCAGCATGCCCTCAAACACATGTCTGCTACTTTGATTGGTCTCTGGAAACAGTCATTTGAAGCGGAGGCACCTCAAATTATATATGACATTAGAGATCGAGTGTATATTAGTGAACTGGGGCCAGAACAAGTATTTGCTAATGTTACGACAATAATAGCTTATGGGGGAAGACTACATGAGAAAAGTCCCAGGTCGGTGTCTCAGTTTCCGATGAGAGAGATTCATCCTATATATCACCCAGAGTTACCAGAGTGAATGGATGGGCGAGGTAATGTTACTCGAGCGGCAGTGGCGGCCCGGTTTTAAGAACAATGGGTTTATACTCCATGCGAAAAGAAGTGAGGTTTTATCCCTTAAGACTCATTTGCCTGACCCTAGGAAAAATCCTACTGCATATTATAAATAATTGACTGAAGCTGCCTCTTTCACTGTAATGACTCTTGCTGATATTGAAATGTTTTTTGGTCTTCTTGTTCCAGTTGATATTTGGAGACAAGTCCATGTTCCTGAGTTGGGGGGTAGTTGGGATCAAATTAAAGCATGGGACCAGGAAAGAAAACCAGGTGATAAGCCCTGAGCAGAAATTTTAGCGTTGCCAGGCCGCATTATTACGTATATGCATTCTCTTATTCCGCCGAGAAAGGTAGACTGGGATAAATTGTCAGCTTGTCGACAAAAGAAGGATGAGATTGTGTCTGATTGGTTCACCCGATTTGAAGGTACATTTTTGACTACAGCGGGCAGGATTTGTCTATTGAGGGACGTGTTCGGTTGTTCGTTAATAGATTTGTCTCTAATTTGCTTCCTGAAATTGCGACTCTATTGCAGGCTTCTGAAAGTACTTGGTCCACCTCTTCCCCCTCTGTTATTTTGAATATGGCACAGAACTATGAGCATAGGGATGATGAGGAAAAGGAGAGGACAGAGAAGAGGCATAAGGATTTAAAGACGAAGGTGTTGTTACAGAAGGCTTTTAGAGGGAAGGGGAGAGGATGTGGTGGTTCTGCCCGAGAGCTTCCAAGCACTAATAGGCAGCCAACAACTACGCCTTTGGGTCCGAATCAGTGTGCGGACTGTAAAGAGAATGGACATTGGCGTAGCGAGTGTCCTGTGCTTCCGCAGAAGGTAGCGTTCCCAAGAGGACGAGGTTCTCGTGGACGGGGTCGTGGAGCTGGTGGGGCAGATAGGGCTCAGAATGCCGTGGCCTCACAGGGTCGTTCTGATAATAATTACTTTGATGACCCTCGTGAAGGACAGTATTATCATGATGATTATGATGTGGAGGAAGGGATAGGAACGTCTTACAGCTAGGACAGCCAGGGACAGAGTGGGGGACCAAAAACGATACCTGTAGACCAGCGTGGTCCTTATGTAACAGCTGAACTGCTAGGTTCGACTAAGGAGTTTTTGGTGGACACAGGTGCGACAAAAAGTTCTGTTTCTCTCAATATGGTCCCTGAGGCGGCTCTGTCTGGCCATAATATTGTTTCGGTAGGTTTTATTGGTGTACTGGGTGTAAGACCCATTTCAAGACCCCTTGCGTTGACCATTGGTCTTTTTACTGTGGATTTGCCATTCTTGTTGACATCCAACTGTGGTGAAAATTTGATGGGTCTGGATTTGTTGAAGAAACTGCATGCTACTATTTATTGTTCCCCGGCAGGTGTTTATATGACAATGGGACCAGATGTAGTACATGCTAAACAGTGTTTGTCCAAAGATGCGCCTCTTCCTGTTGAATTTGCTGATGTGCCACCCACTTTGTGGGCGAGAGGTGATATAGATGTGGGACTACTGCAGATACCTCCAGTCTCGATACAGGTTAAGGATGGTGCTATTTTGCCCTGAATCCCTCAGTATAAAATACCACAGGCAGGAGAGCGAGCCCTACCGCAAATTATTCAGGATTTGATTAAGAAGGGAGTGGTTGAAGAGACGACTGCTAATGTTTGTAACAGCCCTATCCTTCACATTCCTAAACGGACACCTTCGGGTTCCCTTGATGAGCATGAAGATGTTTACCGTTTTGTGATTGATTTGCGCAAAGTTAATAAAATAGTGGCTCCTCAGTTTCCAGTGGTCCCTGACATCACTACTCTTTTGACAATGATTCCTTGTACTGCTAAATTCTTCTCTGTCATTGACTTGAAAAATGCATTCTTCAGTATTCCTATTCATCCAGATAGTAGGTACTTGTTTGGGTTTACACTAGCTGGCAGAAGCTTTAGGTTCTGTTGAGCTCCTCAGGGCTATACCGAGAGTCCAAGTATTTATAGTCAGGCTTTAAAGACCCAATTAGATTCCCTTTCACTTCCTACAGGTAATGTCTTGGTGCAGTACGTTGACGACCTCCTTATCGCTTCTGACACAGAGCAAGATTGTAAAGACAGTACAGTTAAATTGTTGTTGCATTTGGCCCAACATGGACATAAGGTGTCTCTTTCTAAATTTCAATATTGTCGACAGGAGGTCACCTATTTAGGTCAGCTACTGTTGAAGGAGGATAAGAGATTGACCCCGGAACGCATCAGTAACATTGTTAAAATGCCCGTTCCACAAACTCAGAAAGATGTGCGCGCTTTTATAGATATCACTTCCAACTGTCTGCGGTGGATACCTAACTACTCGTTACTAATCAAACCCTTGCTTGCACTAACCACTAAAGACGTGCATGAGCCCTTGCCTTGGACGTCTGAATGTCAGCAGTCTTTTGAGCAATTGAAAACTGCGCTTTGTTCAGCTCCAGTACTTGGCACCCCAACTATAACAAACTGTTTGTGTTGTTTGTCCATAAGATGGCTGGTTGCGCTCTTTCTGATTTAATGAAAAAATTTGGAGATAGGAAACGGCTGTGTGCTTATTTCCTCGCTGTTCTTGACCCTGTCACATGAGCCCTCCCAAGCTGTCTAAGAGCGGTCGCAGCTGTGGCCGCCTCGATAAGACAATCGGCTGGACTTGTACTTGAAACTTATCTCACAGTCATGGTACTCCATGCTGTGGATACACTTTTGAATAAGACTAAGACACAGCACCTCACCAGTGCATGTCTGACTGGCTATGAATTAACATTGTTTGCTAAACACATCGCAATCAAAACATGCGCCACTCTGAATCCAGCCACGTTACTGCCCCTCCCTTCTGAGAATGATGAGATTGATAAACATGACTGTATCTTCCGGACGGAAGAAGAGACGAAAGTACGGGTAGACTTGACTGATGTGCCCTTATCTGACCCACAGGGGGAACTATATGTCAATGGCTCTTGTTTTAAATTAGCAGATGGCACTACAACTGCTGAGTATGCTATCACCACGCTGCATACAGTAGTTGAGACATCACGAGTTCCCTATCAATCGGCCCAATATGCTGAGCTTGTTGCCTTAATACGAGCTTGCGAATTGAGTGAGGGACTGGTTGTCAATATTTATACTGACAGCCAGTACGCCTGTGGATTCGCACACAACTATGGGCGACTCTGGGCTGAGAGAGAGTTTCTTACTTCGCATGGCACCAAAATTCAGCAAGGGTACCTTATATTAAGGCTTTTGTCTGCTTTGACACTCCCTAAGAAATTGGCTATAGTAAAGTGTAGTGCCCACCGGAAAGTCACTGATGATGTAGGTAGGGGAAATGCTTTTGCAGATCAGACAGCTAAGGAAACAGCCCTGACTAAAATGAAAAGAATGTTTGTAGCAGGTCCCGCTAGGTGGGTCCCTGAGGTTACTATGTTTGAGGATACACGTGAGAATGTGAAAGAGATACGAAGTGATGCCACAATAGAGGAATTAACAATGTGGCAAGAAAGTACAGCGCAATTGAACGATGAGGGATGTTGGATTGATAAATCAGGGAAGCAGGGATGGATGTTGCCAGATGCATATGTTCTCCCTGTAGTTACGATGGCCCACGGCCCAGCTCATATCAGTGCTAAGGGTATTTGTAAGTTGTTAGACCCTGTATGGCAGAATGATAATATTTCAAAAACAGCTGCACATCTAGTGAAGTATTGTATGGTGTGCATGATGCACAATCCGGGAAAAGGTACCCCTACACCACCCGGTAATTTTGCACCACCCACTTTTCCTTTTGAGGTCCTCCAGATGGATTATATTGAGCTAGAAAGATGCAATAATTTGAAGTATGTTCTGTTGGTTGTCTGTGCATTCAGTAAATGGGTTGAGGCTTATCCCACTAAAGACAATACAGCCGTTATGACCGCAAAGGTACTCCTGAAGGAGTTCTTTCCTCGTTTCAGCTTGCCCCGTTTGATTTGGAGTGATAACGGAAGTCATTTTAATTCCAAAGTGATTCAGTTAACTTGTGATGGTTTGCACATAAGGCAGATGTTTCATGCTGCCAATCACACACAGTCAGCAGGTTTGGTTGAGAAGTACAATGATACGCTCAAACTGAAATTGGCAAAGATTCAGGAGACAACAGGGTTACAGTGGTCAGATGCTTTACCATTGGCTCTTTTGTCAACAAGAACAACAGCACAATCTAGGACAGGATTGTCACCGTACAAGGTCGTGTTTGGATGCCCGGCAAATGTCTGAGGCATCCCACGCCCTCGGCGGTTTTCAGATATTCAGTACCCATTGTTGACAGATTACCATGGCCAGCTAACTGAAAGTTTGTGTTCTATTCACCAACAGGTCCGGGATACTCTGCCAGCTACGCCAGAGGGGCCCAGACACGACATTCAGCCTGGTGATTTTGTGCTCGTCAGTAATTTCCAGCGGAAGAAGAGTTTGGAGCCGCGGTGAAAGGGACTGGAACAGGTCCTTTTATCTACACGAACTGCAGTGAAAGTTGCTGGCCGTAAGAACTGGGTGCATGCCACCCATTGTAAAAGGGTGCCTCTGCCTTTGCCTTATGATCAATGGATGAGGGATGAATTAGGGGACTCCGAGTGTGAGACGGTGCCTCAATTTGTCCCCTTCAGTGACACCAGGCTGACCTGGACCAAAACAGATGAGGAAAATGATGAAGTGCTGAATACAGCAGTTCCACCGGAAATACGGGCTATCCAGGAGCCCCTTTTCACTGATCCCTCTGTGCCTGGAGTTATTAGGTATAATCTGTACAGCGCATCAAATGAGAAGTCAGATTAGTCAGGGATGAACTGTGGAAGTTAGGGTGTACTTTGCTATAGTACCAACGGAGTTCGTTTAGGGTGATGTGAGATTTGTGCACTGTTTGAACATTGGACAGGATAGATCGAAAGTGTTCCCTTGGGGTTACATTATCCTGGTCGACTTGGGAACACGAGCTTAGGACAGAGCAAGCTCCACCGCCCTTGTTGAAGAGCGCCAACGTTTTGATGGACAATAGGAGCCTGTACCAGTGAGTCTCTGACGGACACTGGGGATTTGTATATTCTTCTTGCTGGCATTTTGCCCCCTTGCTTTATCATTTGCTATGCACCCCTTTGGCAGAATGGTTGCTGATAAAGAGCAGCCAGTGATTCCCCTTGTTCATACACGCATATTTTGGTCTACCAAGTAAAACATATTTAGGCACATGCATCATCCGAAAATCGGGTCGCAAACGGGCAGATTCGCAGAATCTGCCCCTTTGCGACCTGTATTTTTGCATTTGGGATGCATCATCCCAAATGCAAAAATCGCAATTTAAGGAATCGCAAAAGTTGCGATTACTTAATTGCGATTGCATTTAAGGAATCGCAAATTGCTATTCCTTAAATGCAATGCACTAAACGGAAAAACATAGCGATTTCGCTAATAGGGGTTGCAAATTACCATCAATCTGAACTTGATGGTAATTTGCAAGAACTTTGAAAAATGCACTAAAATGCATTTTTTAAAGTTTTAGGTTACACACACATGCCCTTGGGGCATGTGTGTGCGCAACATGGGTGCACATCACAATTTCAGGGTGCAACAGGGTGTCATTTTGACACCCTTGCACCCTTGAAGTGCATGAGCAATTTGCGAGTACCTACTGGTACTCGCAAATTGCTCATGCAATCTCCAATTCATTCCTATGGGCCTGTAGGCCCATAGGAATGAATGGGACGGCATTCCTTAATTGCGACTCGCAATTTGCGAGTCGCAATTAAGGAATGTTTAGGAATCGCTATTTTTATAGCGATTCCTACATTCATAGGCTTTTGCGATTCCTTAATTGCGATTCCTTAATAATCGCAATTAAGGAATCGCAAAAGCCTACCTTGATGCATGTGCCAGATTATGTGCTATTCTTGTGCTATTACTGCTATTGATTCTGGGTGGGGTGTCCTGGGTTTTGGAATGTGATCAAGATGCACCGTCATGTACTAAACATAAGGTTGTTTCTCAAATACGCACAAAAAGGACAGCCCCGAGTAATGTATTTCTAGACACACATAAAAGGTTCTTTGGAGAAGGTACTGCTTGCTACCCTACTGAGTCTGTTACTAGCTTATGGACTGCATATCCATTGTTAATTGTTAATTACACTTATACTCGGCCTCCTGGTTTTGTAGAAGTACGAGGAGTATTTGGGTTTGGTTATCCAGGCCCATGTCTGTATCATCGAAAGCCACGAGGCATAGGTTATCCAGGATGTAACAACAATACTTATTGTGATAATTTCTATATGGAAAAACAGAATGTAACGTTGGTGGGTTGGCATTACAAAGAATTGACAGTTCCCCGAGAAGCTGGTTATTATCCTGCATGTTGTCCAATTGTCAATTTTACTGACCTCATTCTGTATGTCAACTGCCGAGGGATAGTTCCGCGAAAGGGCACGTACTCTACGGTAGACTCAAAAGACCCTATTACCGTTGGGTGGAATTCCAGGTATGCTGCTGTAGCTTATGATAGGCCTATTTATGCACACCCAGGGTTTTTCTTTCTATCTAATTGTACCTATTCTAATATGCATAATGGTACAAATGATGTGGCCCTTAGGATGGTGTTGCCTCTCGGTGTGCCTTGTAAACATGTGAAGCCTAGGGTCAGATGGGTTAATAGAACATTGACAAAGGAATTTTGTGAAGGAGTGACGGATTTGGAAGTCAATAATTATAGCAATGGTATCACCTTTGGGTATATTCTTTCCACCATTATTACCTTTGGTGGTACTGCAATGGCCAGGGGGGAAAAAGCTAGAGAATATTTTGGATGTACGTTGCAGATACTGTCTAACTCCACAGTAGCGGCTTTGCATGACATCACCACCCAATTGGAAAGTATGGGGATATATTCTGAGCAAACTAGATATGCTGTTGATTTCATCCTAGCCAAGAGCGGTGGTGTGTGCGCGGTAGTAGGAGACCAGTGTGTAGTCGGGATCACTAATATGGAAAAGAACATTACACAACACATTTTAGACATCCTAGAAAATGTTAAAGGAATGGAGAGTGGGAACTGGAGTTGGTCATTTTTTGGTGAATGGGGTTGGATCCTCGAAAAGGTGATTTATTTCATTGTGATTTTGATTGCTTGCTGTGTTCTGGTCCAGTGTCTCCCCTTATGTTGCTCTTATTGCACAACCCTTCTTGCCCCTAAGAGAATATCGATTCATGATACTAATGTAACAATTATGATTAAAAAGGAAGTGGAAGACCTCATGCAAATAGATGAGGGTATTTTTGAGACTTCTTCCCTCCTTACTATTTCCCTTCCTCAAGCTGAAAATATGGAGTGCTCCTAAACAATTTATTAGTTATTTATTGAATTATATGTCTTTTTGCTATAATACACAAATGTTTAGCTCATGCTAAAAGGAGGGTCTGTTGGAATGAAAATTATGCTTTTGCATTATTTTTCGTAAGTTAGCATTCACAGCACCATTTTGTGTAAGGGCGCCATTTTGTATCATGATTAAAACCATTCATTTGCCATTTCCGAGAAACGGCCTTCTCTAGGTTATGTTTCTTCAGAGCTGAGTTTTTCTACGCTAAAGAATGCACTGTTCTTATTAGCGTATACCTTTCCTTAGCTGTAAGCCTTCTCCCACTTGTCTAGTGGTGGGTACAGGCAGAGTGACCTTGAATAGTATATAATGTGTGCCCGGCCTCAGAATCGAAACTTACTCCTTTGTAATTTACTGTTCAGCTGCATCTCTTTGGAAAATTCCATGGTGGGCGTGCTTTCATTGGTTTCGAAGTGTACATAATGTATCATTATGCTTGCTGATGCCAGTCCCTCCGCAGCACTCCTAAGCGACTGGGCAGATTGGGCTCCGCTCTGAGTGCACTTTAATAAACAGATATTGGTTTGTATTCTCTACTGTCTGACGACTCTTCATTTTAGTGGAAGGTCGAGACGTGGTCATTAGTGACCTGAGTGACCGGAATTGGGCCACTTCCTTCACTGACAGGGACTAGAATACTAGGAAACATGGGCAATTACTCTATGAGGACCTGGGATAAATCCACTGATACAAATGCCTCGAGACAAGAAATATGACCAAAAGAAGGAGACAGAATTGATAAAGATAATTCATAGGAAACATTTATCTAATTCCTCGTGTTGCATAGACAAGTCAAGAAAATACATTTCAAAATCAGATTTAATGACATCGTATTATTACAAGTAGCCTCACAACACAAAACAGAGCATTATTAGACAGATGGAAAATCCTCTGTAGAGAGAAACAGGATAGATTTGAGGTTCAGTTATTAGTCATACAAACCAAAGCAAAGCTGATCACTTCAAGTTCGTCCTCAGTTAGATCTGGTCAAGTCTGAACAGCAGCACCACGTGCCACAGTCGGAGTCAGATAACCTTTCGGCCGAAAGGTTAATTTTCCTGCACAACTTTACCAGCCGGCAAAGTACAGGATTCGAGGTCGCAGTTTGGATACAGTTCAATTCGTTAGTATCTATTCCACCCAGCATGGATAGAAGGGGGTATAGAAAAGACAATAGGGATCAAAAGTCTGTCCAACAGCATGCCAGGCAAGAAAGGAAAAATGACAGCCAGCCCTCCTCCTCCAATGGGGCAATTATACCTCCAAATGTTCTAGGTTTCCACCCCTTAACGTATCAATTCCATCAGTCCATGGGGTTCTCATTGGTCACTCATAGTGGGCTGTTGTGGGGTGATCAGTGAATCACACAACTCCGGAAGAATTAAGTAATCCGTTTTGCAAATTTCATTAAGATTCATTAAGTTCAATTGTATTCCCATTTCGTCACTTCCATGGGAATGGGTGGAACTTTACTTTGCTCACAGTCCGTCCATTCCCAGGCGCTTTCCCTTGGGTTTGCAACAATGCTGTTACATTTCTATTGAATATGCTTCTTAGCGAGAAGTGAGTCCATTGTTAGCTAATACAGAAATGAAACCTCACAGAAAATTCTCATAGGGCTTAGGTGACTGTCTCACATGGTTTTACATTAACGCAGGGAAAGAGAAGCATTTGCGGCCTACATGAAAATTATCTGAATCACTACCGTTTAATTTCATTATAAATCACCCATTTTCATGAATGAATTTCGTTTCTCTCAATTAAAGCTGTTATAGTTTATTTCAGGTACTACATATCAATATTAGGCACTACCAAAAATTTTGATAAGCATTATTTGTACGTTATCATTTTCAAAGCAAATTATTAACGTGTCACTCTCAATACATGTGTTTTGTATAAATGCTACAGAAGCTCAGATTTGCATTATGTCAAATTTCTCTAAATATAAGCAATTTTGCATTTCAAGAACTTCATTATGCGGGATGTATTTCAGATACAATACACATTTTGAATGTTATTAGCACAAAACTCTCTATGTTACCAATATTTTATTTTCTCACAACACATAAATACATTCATGTATATTTCTCATTGTATCTTTTTATTTTGTTTACATTTTTGTCACATAATTTTAGAACCCTCTGCATGCGTTTACGATGCAGCAAATATTGTCACTTTTTTCAACTTAGCAGGTTAACATGTCTTCATCAAGAAATATTAGTTGTAATGATCTTTTACAGGTGAGAATAGATTAAGGTAGACTTCAGATAATATCTACGCTCCATCAATGCCAAGTAGTGTACTACAAGTAGAAAAGATTTAGACACGACACCTAAGTATCCCTGCTTGCATATTGTAACACTAACAACTAGAGTGAGTGTATTAACATACAGAGGTGCTTTTTTATAATACGGTTTCTTAGTTTAAGATGAACCAGAGTAAGTATCAGTCCTCTGGGCACAGTCTCCATATTGTGCTTGTTTTGGAAATTCTCCATATACATATTTTAGCTGAGCTTTGCAGGCCACCTCTAGTTATACAATTTAGTACACACAGTGATAGTTAACAGGAACATTCCTTTCCCAGTAGCATAACAGTAGAAAAAAGGCAAAAAGAGATTCAATCCTGAATTTACTTGCAATGCAAGGTGTCTATGGTTCCACACATGTGTTATCTGGTCCTAGAGGTACCCAAGTTGGGGCTTCTGAGGCAAGAGTAACAATAGTACCATGAGAACCAAGGAAACAGATGACGAATAACAGCCTTGTGTGCTATTCCCCAAAGTTGTATACTGGTGTCTAGGTCTGATGGAGCTGAACAAGGGCATTGAAAAAGTCTTTCTAAATGTGCATTTTATCTGCTGATAATCTTTTTCTTATTGTTCCTTTGTGGGCAACCAGTTCCAGGGCACGATTGACAGATTATGTATTTCAGTAAATCGTCTGAATCACTGCAGACATTGCTGTTCCAAAAGTGTTTGTTAAAAACAAATATTGAGGTTAGATTGCAAAGTGATAACATTTTCTGTAGCCATTATTTGAAAATAACATTCCGACACAGCTGAAACATACCGAGATAGCATTAAATTCCCATTGTCCACAACATTAATAATGCAGATAGAATGATTAATAGTGGAGAGAATTAATAATTAAAGATTACATTGTCTGGTATGCTATACATCATAAGTATGACTATTAGATTGAATTATGAAAAAAAATATTTTTCAAAACATTTTCATGTAAAAGATTCATACTGTAAGGATTTGGAAAGAAAGGTAATCCACATAAATATTTAATATCCATGTTGTTTATAATATTGGGCGCGAGCCACTACATCATTGGAATAGTCATGGCCGGTTGTACGACTGTCCACTTGTGAGTAGTTTCTGATGTTTCCAGGGCCAGCATTATATGCAGCAATTCCACCTACAATTAAAGGAAATAAAACACACAGAAATTAATTTTCTGCAAGTTTGTTTACCAAACACAAAATAATTTTTTTAAATTAATTAAATAATACACCTGTTACAGAGTGCAGGCTGCTCTATTTCTTATCTAGGTAACACACGTGGAGAGCGACCTTTGCTCCAATGTTGCTGAGACAGTATTGCCACAGTTTATGGAGAAAAGTCCTGTACTTTCTCCTGATCTAATTGTTTTCTTCAAAAGAAACGGGCATGAAACGTGTACTGCTTGGCCATGGTGCGAGTGGGTATGCCATTGTCATAACTTTCTTAAAAACCCAAGGCTGATCCCACACCGCTGGTTAACTTCCTCCACATATCCCTTTTGCCTTTCATTTCTCAACTCAAGAAATCACGATACATTTGCAACTTTACGCGTTTATTGAAGAGTGTGGCCTACTAGATGCTGCCCAAGCAGGTCTGCACAAGGGGATAAGGCCATCCTGGTCTCTTTTCTTTGAAACCTCAGTCTGATTCTGGACAATAGCAGAGCTTCCACCCTGGTCCTTTTAGACCTTTCTGGAACATTCAGACACTCTCTCCATTCTCTCAATCATCTCTGGAGAGAACAAGCCGTGGAATGTATGAGCTTGTTTTTTGCTTATTGTCCCTTTCCTCAGAATCTACGACTATGCAGACGGCATGCAGCAACTTTTTACTATTAACAACTTCTCAGAATCACAACAAGCCTTTCGAAACACAATGCTATTAATCCGTGATTGGATAAACAGCAATCATCTAAAGTTAAATTCAGAAAAAATGGAAATTGTCATAACCAGAAACAAATATGATTTTGGGAGTCCCTCATTTTGGCCACCAGTGATGGACGTTTCCCCACAGCCCAAGAAATCATTAAAACGTCTCTGGGTCCTCATTGATGAGGATCTCTCTATGAAGCCCCAGATAGGAGTGGTCACTTCTTCCTGTTTCTTGCAACTCTGAAGAATCAGGAACATCGGGAAATTCCTTACCTTTGAGACCTTTGTCCCAGTAGTCATTGCCCTGGTCCTCTCTCGGATAGACTACGCAAAATATCTCTACCTGGGCCTCCCAAACAGCTTCAATCGCAGACTCCAATTGGCTCAGAACCAGGCAGCCGGGTTAATTTTCCATCAACCCAGACACTGTTACATTATCCTTCTGATGAGAAAATTACACTGACTTCCTGTAGAACAAAGAACCGTCTTTAAGACAGGCTGCATCATTTTTAAATCCCTTCACGGAAGAAACCCTGCTTTCATATCAGCCCCAACTCAAAAATACATTCCCAACCATAACCTCTGATCCATCCACATAAACCTTCTCACAATTCCCAAATAAAAAAATTAAAAAATGGGAGGTTCCAGATTTTCAGTTCTGCCCTCTCGCATCTGTCACTCCCTACCCCCTGTGATAAGAGCCACACCTAGCTACAAGAGATTTAGGCAATTACTAAAAACATGGCTGTAGGAGAGTAGGATCTGCTTCACATGGGTACCCCCACTTTTTGCGGATGCTTCACTGTTTTTCGACCTTAGTCTGGCTGGGGCCCTGCTAATCAGAACCCCAGCCTAGCTGCTTCCTCTCTAAAATGGTTTCCATGTGCCTTAGGCACATCTCTGATTGGAATCTGGAGTGCCCTTATAAGTCCCTAGTATATGGTATACTATGTACAAAGGGCATAGGTACCTCAGAGGCCTACCAGGGGCTGCAGCATGTATTATGCCACCCCTGGAAGGCCATCCAAACTGACACCACAGGTCTGCTACTGCAGCCTGGGTAAGGTGGTGCATGCACCCTTACTGTGATATAGGCTACCTATATCACTATATACATACACACATATAAACCTATAAGTCACTCCTATGACAGGCCTTATCAATCCTGAAGGCAGAGTGCGTGGTTCCTATGTGAGAGGGTGCTCCTGCATGAGCAGGGCCCCTCTGCAGCGTTCGGAGACCCTTCTCTGATGCTGTTTGTAGTGCAGCCTGACCATATACTCTTAAGCGCATTATAACCTCGCCTTAAATGCTAACTTTGGGATGGCTGCACGGAAACATGTCGTGTTTGGTGTCAAACATCTTGGAATACTACCCCCCACCAGTTCTGGCGGCGGGGGTAGCATTCCACCCTTCTAGAGGGAAAGACATGTACACACCGGTATGCCCTGTACTGACTTTCCAAGCCCTGGCATCACAAAATGGATGCCGCTGCCACAGACACGAGTCTGGCCTCCTGCTGCTGACTGAAACTCCGGCAGGGGAGGCCTGGACAATAGGTTTCCTGTCCCAGGGAGGTGTGACCACCTCCCCAGACAGGATAGTGTGTATTGGGGCTGGGCGGGAGCACTCTCAGGTGCTTTGAAGTCCTGCACTGGGGGCACATTTGGTGTCCCTGTGCATACCCCAGTTCAAACCGGATCAGGGGCTTCCAGCCCCTGCTTTGGCGCGAACTGGACAAAGGGAAAGGGGTGTAGCCACCCCTCTGCCCTGACCCACCCATAGGTGGGACCACAGAGTAAGTCCAACCCCTAAACTTAGTATAAGTATGGGACCCCAGTCCTTAGAACTTTAGATTATCCCTGGACGAAACTCTGACACAGAATCCTGGACCTTCGACGCTCTACTTAAAGATTAGAGGACAGAATAATCTCCCTTGGGGTCAAGGAGTGACTCCCATGCTTGGCAGGCACCAAAGAAGCAATTGTCCGGTCTGCATCGCTGAAGCTCCCGTCGGACGCCGAAGTCTTTGCATCACCAGAGGTGGATTTCCAGACTTCTCCGAGGCTGCCCTGAGTCCCCAGCAAAGCTGAGGCCCGTAGCTGTCGTGGGTAACGTGGAACCATGACCCCTGGACACCGCACGCATTTGCAAGTGCATCCTCTTCTGGGTCTCCCACGAAGTCATGCTTTGGGCTCCGAGTAGCCCCAGCCTCCAGCACCAACTGCACCGAAGATCACTGGCCTCCACTCCACGAGTGTCCTGTGAGCCAGCTCCACGTGCACCGTCTTGAGGCTCCTTCGCGGTCGCTAGCCCGTTGGCTAGTAGCCCTTCATGAAGGCCAATCTTTTCTTACTTGGGCTCCCTGGTTGCTCCAGGCTTGCCCTCACTTACCCTTGCTGGGTGAGTTCCTCAGACCTTGCTGGTCTGCACCATTGTCAATCTTCATCTTCATTGAGACTTGCCGTTGCCAAGGCTCGTTGGGTCCAATCCGGTCGCCCACACCTCAGCACTCGACAAACATTCTGTTCCAGCCCGAATCCTGCTCCTGGTTGCCGACAACGCCTCCTGGACCTCGTGGCTGAAGAGTCAAGATGACTGTCAACCTACCTGAAGCACTCGACATCGGTGGGCATCTGCTCATCGCCTTCCTGGTCACTGGCTAGTGACCCAGACTCTGTCCCCTCTGCTTTCAGGTTCTTCAGATCTTCGATCCATCCTTGGATCCACCCGGACACTTTTCACTTCGTCGCCAGCAGCACTTTGCAGCAGATCGCCATTCAAATCGACGACGAAACCCGACCCCGAAAGGCACCTATGCACCCGGCTTCCATGGGTGAGGTAACAAGAGTACTCCGGTGCTCCCGTGGGTAGAGACTCTAGAACGACCTAGTTCTCAAAGGGTTTGCTCCAAGTCCTTCTTTAAGTGTCCCTTTTCTTTAAATTCCAAACCGCGACTTTCTCCATAGAAGTTAACGGCGATTCGCGGCTGTGTTACTACACTGCACGCGTCCCCGTGGGTCCCCTGTGTCACTACCTTGGGTGGTTCCTTGTGGTCCAAGCACTTCTACAGGCTCTAGGCCTAGTGTCTAGCTCAGTCGTGGTTCTTATACCACTTTATTGGTATATGGTTTGGTACGCCCCTAGGGCCCAAACGTGTATTTGTGCTATTACTGTGTTTAAATAACTTATAACTTATGTACTTCGAACTCTAGCCTCATAAAGAGACTAGAGGGGTGTGTTTAGTAATAAATACATATATTTTGAATATATACCTGGTGTGGTGCTCTTTCATTTGGTCACTCAAGAGATTATAGACTGGTAAAACAAGCTGCTTTACATTCCTTCAAGACTTAGCCTGAAGGCTGCTCTCCATAGCTACCACTAGGATAGCTTTCAATAAAGGTTGTCTTTAACCTATCTCCAATAAGGGGTTGTTTGGACTGGTGCAAGGTGCCCACTATAATTAGTGGACAGCATATGCCAGGCCAACTTCTCACATTGGTGTGCAGCGTGTGGGATTCCAGCTTGCTATTGTTTTACCAGATAATCTCAATTGAATTGATCAACTGAAAACCACTAAAGGTACCTAAGGTACATATAAATTAAGCTTAGTATACAGTAAGTTCTACTGAACTTAGAGTTGTGTGTTAAGGGATAGCACACCCTTTCTACAACTCAAGAGAGTTTAGTAGGCCACACTAGAGTAGGTAGTGCATACACCACACCTCACTAGTGATGTCTTCAAAGCCAGGACCCAGTGAGTCCTTGCCAGAAGCCACTGGGCTTCTTCCCTCCAAGTATGATACACTCCCATTCTTGGAATTGAGAGCAATATGCAATGTGAGGAAACTGAAGACAGGCCAAAGTCCCACCACCCAACATCTGAGAGAGATGTTAATGGCTGATGATCTCAACAGGCCCTTAGGGACTGAAGGGGTAGGTGCAGAGGGTGGGGCAGAAGATGAGGATAGGGCCAGGGGTAGCAACACCCCACCCCCCTCTGGAACTGACCAGGAGGGTGACAATGACCCTGACCTGGAAAACCCAATCCCTCCTGTGGAAGAGGAAGAGGAGGATCAGAATGACCTCCACTTTGTCCCCCAGGAAGGATTATGAGTGTGCCTAGAAGGTCTAGATCTCCTTCTCAGGAGTCTAACCACTCTGACACCTCAATAGGGACCTCTGTCTCCTCTCATAGGGAGGGAATCCTCTCATGAGAGGAGAAAGAGGCTGATTCAGTATGAGCAAGCCCAGCTTGAACTCAGAAAGCAGCAATTGGCTCTAGACAGGGAGTCCCTAGATCTCTACAGAGAGAGAAAAGTTGGGACTAGAGTCCCATGGTGGCAGCAATATCCCTAGAGATAGGGAAAGGTCTTATGACCATAGAAACCTGAGCAAGATTGTCCCTCCCTACCAGAGTGGGGATGACATCCACAAATGGATAACTGCTCTAGAGAGGGCCTGTAAAGTACAGAAGGTCCCTCAGGAGCTGTGGGCAGCAATCTTGTGGCTCTCCTTTGCAGACAAAGGTAGAGACAAGCTCCTCACTGTAAGAGAAGAGGATGCTGATAATTACAAGGTCTTGAAGAGTGCTCTTATTGATGGGTTTGGCCTAACAACTGAACAATACAGGTTAAAGTTCAGAGATGCCCAAAAGCACAGACTCAAGACTGGGTAGACTATGTGGATTGTTCTGCTAAGGCTCTGGAAGGCTGGTTGATGGGCAGTAAGGTGTGTGACTTCACAGGATTGTACAATCTGATAATGAGGGAGCAGATTCTTAATAACTGTCAAAATCAGCTGTTGCATCAGTACCTGGTGGACTCTGATCTGACCTCTCCCCAAGAATTGGGAAAGAAGGCAGACAAATGGGTCAGAACCAGGGTGAGGCAGAAGGTACAGAACCAAGGTGGTGACCCTAAGAAGCAAGATTCTAAGAACTCTGATAAGGGTGGGGAGAAGGGTAAAGATCAAAAGTCTTCACAAGGCCCCCAAAAAATCTTCTTCAGGTGGGGATTCACAGTCTACCAAAGGGAAAGGCCAAAGAAAACCATGGTGCAAGGTCTGTAAGCAAAAGACTCACTGGACCAGTGATTGCACCAAGTCCAAAGACTCGACTCCAGCCCCCACCAATGCCCCTAAGGCACCTGTTCTCCCTAGTACAGTTACAGTTGGTGGTGGGAGTACTACAGCCAAGGGTTTAGTAGGGTTAACCCTGGGTACTGAGATGGGCTCTGACCTAGTCAGAGAACTCACTCAGGCTGTCCTAGTCTGTGATGGAGGCATGGATATGACCTCCTCTATGAGTCCCAGTAATCTGGGCAAGTACAGACAACAGCCTTTAATCAATGGGCGAGAGGCTTTGGCATTTAGGGACACAGGGGCAAGTGTCACCATGGTGACACAAGACCTTGTGAATCCTGGGCAAGTTATACTTGGTGAGATGTCCCAAGTGACCAATGCTAGCAATGTCAGAACAGACCATACTCTGGCAGTTGTTAACTTCTCCTGGGGAGGGGTAACTGACCTTAAGAAGGTTGTGGTAAGTGCAGACCTACCAGTTGAATGCTTGCTTGGCAATGACTTAGAAACTTCAGCTTGGGCAGAAGTGGAGCTCAGGACCCATGCAGAAATGCTGGGGATCCCTGCAGATGTGTTTGCTGTGACCAGATCACAAGCCAAAATGTCTAGCACTGAACAGGCCTTGGATTCTGGAATAATGGACCAAGTGCCTTCCAAGAGGAGGAGTAGTAGGGTAAAGGCAGTGCCTTCCCCTTGGCTCAGAAGGAAGATCAGTCCCTTGAGGGGGATGATCTCAGTCCTGAGGAAGGAACTGTCCCAGAGGAGCTTGAACCTGACCAGGTTGAGTTCTTGGGGACAGGGGGACCTTCCAGGGCAGATCTGAGCCAGGAGCAGCAGAGCTGCCCCTCTCTTGAACCCCTCAGACAGCAAGCTGCTGCTGAGGCTGCTGGGAAAGCTAGTGGTCCCCACACTGTGTATTGGGATGATGGACTCTTGTACTCAGAGTGTAGAGACCCCAAGCCTGGTGCTACCAGGAGGTTGGTTATACCTCTGAAGTTCAGGGGCTTCCTATTGACCCTAGCCCATGATATTCCCTTAGCAGGTCACCTGGGCTAGAACAAGACTTGGGACAGAATTGTCCCTCACTTTCACTGGCCCCACATATCTGAAGACACCAAGGAGTTTTGTCGCTCCTGTGTAACCTGCCAGGCCAGTGGCAAGGCAGGTGGCACTACAAAGGCCCCCTGATACCACTACCTGTGGTGGGGGTTCCCTTTGAAAGGGTGGGGATTGACATTGTTGGTCCCATGGATCCCCAAACAGCATCTGGGCACAGGTTTATCCTGGTGGTAGTGGATCATGCCACCAGGTACCCAGAGGCTATTCCCCTTAGGACCACTACAGCACCTGTGGTGGCAAGGCCCTCCTGGGAATTTTCTCAAGAGTGGGCTTCCCTAAGGAGGTTGTATCAGACAGGGGTGCAAACTTTATGTCTGGATACTTAAAAGCAATGTGGAAGGAGTGTGGAGTGACTTACAAGTTCACCACACCCTATCACCCACAATGCAATGGTTTAGTTGAGAGATTCAACAAAACCATGAAGGGCATGATTAAAGGGCTCCCAGAAAAGCTTAGGCGAAGATGGGATATACTCTTGCCCTGCCTTTTATTTGCATACAGGGAGGTGCCTCAAAAGGGGGTTGGCTACAGCCCTTTTGAACTTTTGTTTGGTCACCCTGTCAGGGGTCCACTGTGCTTGGTGAAGGAAGGATGGGAGTTACCTCTCAAGCCCCCAAAGCAAGACATAGTGGACTACGTACTTGGTCTCCGCTCCCGGATGGCTGAGTATATGAAAAAGGCAACTAAAAACCTTGAGGCTAGCCAGGAACTTCAAAAGGCCTGGCATGACCAAAAGGCTGTACTGACTGTTTATCAGCCAGGACAGAAGGTGTGGGTGTTGGAGCCAGTGGCCCCAGCAGCTCTCCAAGACAAATGGAGTGGACCCCATACCATTGTTGAACAGAAGGGTGAGGTTACCTACTTAGTAGACCTAGGAACACCCAGGAGTCCCCACAGGGTTCTCCATGTCAACAGGTTAAAACCATATGTGGACAGGGCAGACATGGGCTTGCTCATGGCTACTGATGAGGGACAGGAGGAAGAGAGTGACCCACTCCCTGACCTGCTCTCACAGAACCCTGATGATGGGTCAGTGGATGGTGTAGCCTTGGCAGGCAGCCTCACTACCCAGCAGCAAACTGATTGTAGACAGGTGCTCAATCAGTTCAGACACATGTTCTCACTGACTCCAAGTCAGACCACCTGGTGCACTCATGAAGTGGACACTGGGGACAGTCTGCCTATTAAAAATAAGATTTATAGGCAACCTGACCATGTCAGGGACTGTATCCGGACAGAAGTCCAGAAAATGTTGGATTTGGGAGTTATTGAACCCTCAGATAGCCCTTGGGCTAGTCCAGTGGTCCTTGTGCCAAAACCTCACACCAGTGGTGGGAAAAGAGAGATGAGGTTTTGTGTGGACTACAGGGGTCTCAATGCAGTCACTAGGACTGATGCCCATCCAATACCTAGGGCAGATGAGCTAATAGACACTTTGGCATCAGCCAAGTATCTAAGCACATTTGACCTGACAGTTGGCTACTGGCAGATCAGACTAGCTGATGATGCAAAGCCAAAAACAGCATTCTCAACCCCTAGTGGGCATTATCAATTTGTGGTGATGCCCTTTGGTCTGAAGAATGCACCTGCCACTTTTCAGAGGTTGGTGAATACAGTCCTTACAGGTCTGGAAGCCTATAGTGCAGCATATCTAGATGATATTGCTGTCTTTAGCTCCACCTGGGAGGATCACCTGGTCCACCTCAGAAATGTTTTACAGGCCCTGCAAAAGGCAGGCCTGACTATCAAGGCCACCAAGTGCCAGATAGGGCAGAGTCAGGTTGTGTACCTGGGCCACCTTGTGGGTGGAGGCCAGGTTCAACCCTTGCAGAGCAAGATCCAGACCATCATGGACTGTACTGCTCCAACTACCCAGACTCAGGTGAGAGCCTTCTTAGGCCTGACTGGGTACTATAGGAGATTTTTCAAGGGGTATGGATCAATAGTGACACCCCAGAATGACTTAACTTCCAAGAAAATGCCCAAAAAGGTTCAGTGGACAGTTAGCTGTCAAAAGGCATTTGATGACCTGAAGCAGGCCATGTGCACTGCTCCCATTCTACAGAGTCCTGATTACTCCAAGAAGTTCATTGTTCAAACTGATGCATCTGAATTGGGGGTAGGGGCTGTACTGTCACAATTGAATGAAGAAGGTCAGGATCAGCCAGTAGCTTTCATTAGCAGAAGGCTGACCCCTAGAGAGAAACGTTGGTCAACCATTGAGAGGGAGGCCTTTGCTGTGGTCTGCGCTCTGAAGAAGTTGAGGCCATACTTGTTTGGTACTCACTTCCTTGTTCAAACAGACCATAAGCCCATCTTATGGCTAAAACAAATGAAGGGTGAAAACCCCAAACTGCTTAGGTGGTCCATTTCCCTACAGGGGATGGACTTCACAGTGGAACATAGACCTGGGAGAAACCATGCCAATGCAGATGGACTCTCTAGGTACTTCCACTTAGAACATGAAGACTTAACTGGGCAAGGTTAGTTTAATGTCCCTACGTTTGGGGGGGGGGTTGTGTAGGAGAGTAGGATCTGCTTCACATGGGTACCCCCACTTTTTGCGGATGCTTCACTGTTTTTCGACCTTAGTCTGGCTGGGGACCTGCTAATCAGAACCCCAGCCTAGCTGCTTCCTCTCTAAAATGGTTTCCATGTGCCTTAGGCACATCTCTGATTGGAATCTGAGTGCCCTTATAAGTCCCTAGTATATGGTATACTATGTACCCAGGGCATAGGTACCTCAGAGGCCTACCAGGGGCTGCAGCATGTATTATGCCACCCCTGGAAGGCCATCCAAACTGACACCACAGGTCTGCTACTGCAGCCTGGGTAAGGTGGTGCATGCACCCCTTACTGTGATATAGGCTACCTATATCACTATATACATACACACATATAAACCTATAAGTCACTCCTATGACAGGCCTTATCAATCCTGAAGGCAGAGTGCCTGGTTCCTATGTGAGAGGGTGCCCCTGCATGAGCAGGGCCCCTCTGCAGCATTCGGAGACCCTTCTCTGATGCTGTTTGTAGTACAGCCTGACCATATACTCTTAAGCGCATTATAACCTCGCGTTAAATGCTAACTTTGGGATGGCTGCATGGAAACATGTCGTGTTTGGTGTCAAACATCTTGGAATAGGCCAGTTCTGGCGGCGGGGGTAGCATTCCACCCTTCTAGAGGGAAAGACATGTACACACTGGTATGCCCGGTACTGACTTTCCAAGCCCTGGCATCACAAAATGGATGCCGCTGCCACAGACACGAGTCTGGCCTCCTGCTGCTGACCGAAACTCCGGCAGGGGAGGCCTGGACAATAGGTTTCCTGTCCCAGGGAGGTGTGACCACCTCCCCAGACAGGATAGTGTGTATTGGGGCTGGGCGGGAGCACTCTCGGGTGCTTTGAAGTCCTGCACTGGGGGCACATTTGGTGTCCCTGTGTATACCCCAGTTCAAACCGGATCAGGGGCTTCCAGCCTCTGCTTTGGCGCGAACTGGACAAAGGGAAAGGGGTGTAGCCACCCCTCTGCCCTGACCCACCCATAGGTGGGACCACAGAGTAAGTCCAACCCCTAAACTTAGTATAAATATGGGACCCCAGTCCTTAGGACTTTAGATTATCCCTGGACGAAACTCTGACACAGAATCCTGGACCTTCAACGCTCTACTTAAAGATTAGAGGACAGAAGAATCTCCCTTGGGGTCAAGGAGTGACTCCCCTGCTTGGCAGGCACCAAAGAAGCAATTGTCCGGTCTGCATCGCTGAAGCTCCCGTCAGACGCCGAAGTCTTTGCATCACCAGAGGTGGATTTCCAGACTTCCTCGAGGCTGCCCTGAGTCCCCAGCAAAGCTGAGGCCCGTAGCTGTCGTGGGTAACGTGGAACCGTGACCCCTGGACACCGCACGCATTTGCAAGTGCATCCTCTTCTGGGTCTCCCACGAAGTCGTACTTTGGGCTCCCAGTAGCCCCAGCCTCCAGCACCAACTGCACCAAAGATCACTGGCCTCCACTCCACGAGTGTCCTGTGAGCCAGCTCCACGTGCACCGTCTTGAGGCTCCTTTGCGGTCGCTAGCCCGTTGGCTAGTAGCCCTTCACGAAGGCCAATCTTTTCCTACTTGGGCTCCCTGGTTGGTCCAGGCTTGCCCTCACTTACCCTTGCTGGGTGAGTTCCTCAGACCTTGCTGGTCTGCACCATCATCAATCTTCATCTTCATCAAGACTTGCCGTTGCCAAGGCTTGTTGGGTCCAATCCGGTCGCCGACACCTTAGCACTCGACAGACATCGTGTACCAGCCCGAATCCTGCTCCTGGTCGCCAACAACGCCTCCTGGACCTCGTGGCTGAAGAGTCAAGACAACCATCAACCTACCTGAAGCACTCGACATCGGTGGGCATCTGCTCATCGCCTTCCTGGTCACTGGCTAGTGACCCAGACTCTGTCCCCTCTGCTTTCAGGTTCTTCAGATCTCCGATCCACCCTTGGATCCACCCGGACACTTTTCACTTGGTCGCCAGCAGCACTTTGCAGCAGATCGCCATTCAAATCGACGACGAAACCCGACCCCGAAAGGCACCTATGCACCCGGCTTCCCTGGGTGAGGTAACAAGAGTACTCCGGTGCTCCCGTGGGTAGAGACTCTAGAACGACCTAGTTCTCAAAGGGTTTGCTCCAAGTCCTTCTTTAAGTGTCCCTTTTCTTTAAATTCCAAACCGCGACTTTCTCCATAGAAGTTAACGGCGATTCGCGGCTGTGTTACTACACTGCACGCGTCCCCGTGGGTCCCCTGTGTCACTACCTTGGGTGGTTCCTTGTGGTCCAAGCACTTCTACAGGCTCTAGGCCTAGTGTCTAGCTCAGTTGTGGTTCTTATACCACTTTATTGGTATATGGTTTGGTACGCCCCTAGGGCCCAAACGTGTATTTGTGCTATTACTGTGTTTAAATAACTTATAACTTATGTACTTCGAACTCTAGCCTCATAAAGAGACTAGAGGGGTGTGTTTAGTAATAAATACATATATTTTGAATATATACCTGGTGTGGTGCTCTTTCATTTGGTCACTCAAGAGATTATAGACTGGTAAAACAAGCTGCTTTACATTCCTTCAAGACTTAGCCTGAAGGCTGCTCTCCATAGCTACCACTAGGATAGCTTTCAATAAAGGTTGTCTTTAACCTATCTCCAATAAGGGGTTGTTTGGACTGGTGCAAGGTGCCCACTATAATTAGTGGACAGCATATGCCAGGCCAACTTCTCACAATGGCTTTTTCAACAAGCATATGACTAATCCCTGTGAGTAGTGCTCAGTAATTCTGTTATCCAAGTGGCAAAAAAACTGTCGCAGTGTACGTGCGCTCAACAAACACTAGTAACACATAAAAAAAACATAGCACTAATGAGGGTATGGCATTCTGAAAGAATGAGCGTAATTTAATGGCCTGCTTGGTCCTCCATGCCATTTCTCTTCACTCATTGCAATGCCCTCAATGTGCCAAAAGGTGGCTCTCTGCTGTTTAAGTGAATTTGTTCAAGGGAGACATGCATGTATAGGATTACACATGGGTTTCTACTCAAAACGAAGACTGTATTTAACCCCTTAACTTAAGTCGTGTGTTGATTGAATATGATGTTACTCAGGCCTTCAGTGGAACACTAGACTGGATGGACAATCACATTGAAATTTCACATGATCTCAGGTCCACATCCCTCTTTCTGATGGTCAGAAATAGTACTAGTTTCAGTGACCTTTTTTTAACAAAAGGGTCTTTGATGCTGTTCAAAACCTGTGAGATAGTGAGGAGACAGTGTGTTACAAGAGTTTCCTGCAGTGACTCGCTTTGTCTTAACCACCTCTATTCTAATGGCACTCTGAAGACTAGAGATCAATATGCCATTGCTTTTAAGTTGAGACCCAAAGACCTTTACCATATCTCACAACTCCTACACTGGGCTAGACACCCTAGAGTGAGAGAATTCGGTGAAGGGAGATGACAGGAGTGGAGGATATGATCACAGATAGGGACACCAGCAAACCACTCTCGCATGTTTATCGCTCCCTAGACAGACCTACCCCCCAAAGCAATTAGCGTACACAGGACAATGGCCAACGGACCTTGTCCTCACATTGACCGAAGCTGACGGGATCCAAATCTGTGGCAGAGAGAAGAAATCCTCCCTACGTCTCTAACACAGGGCAATTTTTTTCAAATTACTCTTACGGTGGTATCAGACCCCACTTCGTCTGAAAGCCATGTGCAATGCTCCTGACAGTTGCTGTAGAGGATGTGATTCACGGGGGACTTCTATCCACTTGTGGTGGCAGTGCCGAAAAATCCAGCCATGTTTGGGCCAAATTTAGGAACTCATAAAGGGAATCACAAACATTGAGCTACCTTGATTGCCACACGTAACTCTTTTAGGCCATATGGAGGTGGACGAACTTCACCCCCTATCTTGAGCTGAGAAAAATTAACTAGCCCCACTTTTACTCGCAGCCCTCCTAGTGATTGCCCAGAAATGGTGAAACTCTTCTTTACCAGTAATAAACCAGTAGTGAAGGTATGGACGATATATGCAACAGAGTGCCTCACAGCCACCTGAGAGATACATTGCCCAAATTTGACAAGATATGGACCCCGTTTCACACCTACATCACAAGGGACAGGGCAATACTACAACCACCAGAACTGGTGTGATCAGCTGGGTAGAGACATTACAAATTAATACTCTAAAAGACTCAGACTAAACAACAGATTGTGTTAAATTATTAAGGATTTGTTCCCTCACTAGTAAACTGTACAGTCCTGTATAATCATGCACATTACTTCCATGAAGCCAGACTTCCAGAGCGTTAATAGTGCTGTCTACAAAAACTACCCAGTCTTGGGTGTGTGCCTTCTGTGTGTCCCTAAACTTAACCGAGTACTGTTCAGAGGTTAAACCAAACCCATCTATGAGGGCACTCTTCAAGACTGAGTAATTATCTGCATCTTTCTCCCAAACAGTTAGAAGTTTGTCTCTACCTTTGTTAGCAAAGGAGAGCCACAGGATAGCTGCCCACTGCTCTTGAGGGACCTTCTGAACTTTACAGGCCCTCTCTAAAGCAGTGATCCATTTATGGATATCATCCCCCTCCTGGTAAGGAGGGACTACCTGCCCAGGTTCCTAGTTTCAAAGTAGTGTTCCGTGACCCTAGTTTCGCTAGTGCTGCCACCATGGGATCCTAAACCCAAATTCTTCCTAGCACTCTGAACTTCCAGGGTCTCCTTATCAAGGGCCAACTGCTTCTTCTTGATTCTGAGCTTGGCTCTCTCAAGCTTGAGCAGGTGGTATTCCCTCTCTAAGGAGTCCTCCCTCTTGCTCGAGATGGAGGTCCCTATGGAGTGTTTAGAGGAGGTTGAATTGACAGAGGAGGAACTAGAACTCCCCTGGACTCTTTGCACCCTCCCAGGAGGAATAAAGAGGGACCTACCTCTATGGACTCCCTCTGTACCTTCTGTACTATTCCCTGGGGATTAGAGTTTACCAGTGAGGGGTCTTTAAACTCCTCCTGGTCAGGCTCAGAATTGGGGTCACTGGGGTGGGACACCCCTGACTCTTCTTCTTGAGCCCCACCAATCATACCCACATTGTCTTGGTCTTCTGACCTATCAGGATTCTGGAGGTAATACTGCAGGAGCAGATCTAAAAGTTACTTTGTGTTAAGGTTGCTGCCTGTCTTTATTTTTCTGGATGCAGGCAGGGTCCTAAGTTCCTGGAACTTAAGACCACTGTATCTAGAGGGTGGGGGCTCACTGGATCCACAAATTAAAGGCACAGTTACTAGGTGTACTAGTGAAATATAAACTTCCAAAGATTGGAGAAAGGGTTGTGCTTGACCCTTAACTACAAATCCAAAAGGTTCAGTAGAACTTACTAAATCACAAAAGTATTATATGTGCCTAGCTAGTGATGTTTTTTCATGTAACCCTCACCTTGATTAAATGGTAAAACAGTGCAGGCTTTAATCACACTGCTGCCACCAATGTAGGAGGCTGACGTAGTATATGGTGCACACTTGTCTAAAGTGATGCACCTTGCACTAATCCAGGCAACCCTTATGGTGATTTTAGTGGTCTTTGATAACCATAGAAAGCTCTCAAAGTGGTAACTGTGGAGAGCAGCCTTCAGACTTGAAGGAGTGTAAAACAGCTTGTTTTACCAGTTTAATAAATAGTGTGAGTTAAATTAAAAGAACCACATAGTATTTATATAAAAAATATTTCTATGTATTGCACAACACTTACTAACACATTGGTATATCTCCTACCCAGAGATGTCAACTCAGTACATCAAAATACTTCAAATGCAATCAGGTAAGTAACACAAAATACAGTGATCTCCAGGGGTAGACCAAACCATATCCTAAAAAAGTGAAATGCAAACTGCAACCGGGGACGGGACTTAGACCAGCAGATCCAAAGGAGCTGGGGACACAAGGAACCACCCACTGTAAGTACCCAGGAACATCACGGAGCCTGTGTGCAGAGTGGAAACACAGCTGCATGTCGAATAGAAGTCAATGGGGAAGTCACAGTTGCAGTTTTCTATAAGAAGGACCCTTCCCAGAGGACACCGAAGAATTCCCTTGGAGAGCCACCCCACCTGTGGATGCCCCAGATACCAGGTTATAACACCAGGGAAGCCAGGTGCATAGGGGTGAAGAGACGTCAGAAACCTCCGTAGACAACAATGGAAGACTTGGAAAAAAAATCCTCTGGAGAAGAAGGTGAAGAAGTCCGGTGGGAAACAAGGGTGGATTCTGGAAGTGAAGAACCTGCAAGCAGATGGGACAGAGTCTATGCCACTCAGAGGTGACCAGGAGGCATGGAAGAGCAATGCCCACCGATGTTGGGAGGTTCAGAAGAGTCGACGGTGACCTTGTTGCCTTAGCTATGTGGACCAGGCGATGGTGAGGAAGACCAGGAGCCATGCACAAGCTCTCCCATGTTGGGTACTAGGTGGTCGGTGTCCAGCAAGGATACCAACAAGCCTTGGTAGCCATAACTGGCATGGCCAACAAAGAAGGAGCAACATTAGGACCAGCAAGGTCCAAGGAACTCACCAACAGCAGGAGAGTCAGAGCAGGCCCAAACAAGCAGGTGATTCCACTGAAGCAGCAGAAGACCCTCAGGAGGATCCACATGCCAAAGGCACAGGAGTCGCAAGAGGACCTCGAGCAGCTCACCAAGGAGGAGAGTCCTTGGTGGAGATGATGTGGTGAGGACGATGATCTTCAAGGGAAGAGATACTGGAGGCTGGAGTTTCTTGTAGCCTGAAGATCTCTGGAGTGCAGAGCCAGCAAGTCTTGGCAACGACAAGTCGATGCAGTGCACAGCGATTCTGTCCCAGCAGTTCCTATGAGAGATACTGGCCTCAAAATTGCGGAGAGGACATGTCAGGTCTTGAGGGAGTTGCAGAACCACCACCTCTGTTGCTGAGCCTCGGGACGTCCACAAGATGACTGTAGCAGCAGACTGTCAGCTTTGTTGCAGTGGCTCCAGATGCAGGGGAGTGACTCCTTCACTCCAAAGGAGATTTCTCTTGGTGTCCTTGATGCCCACAGGTCTGTCGAAGAACTGGATGAAGCACAGACACAGACAACGAAGAAGACTTCAACAACAGCGAGACCAGGAGCAGCAGAAGTCTTTCTTGGTGGAGTCTCAGTTCCAGTTGAAGTCCAACGAAGTCCAAGTGTCCAGACAAGTGAAACATGACATAGTTTCAGGGTTGAGTCTTGTCCCACGAAAAATCTAAGGACCCACCCACAGGTAAGCCCTTAATTACCCTAGGGAAAGGGTAGGAACACTCAGAGGTCTCTCCCAGAGTAGGTGCTGGACTGATGGGAGGAAACACCCATGTCCTTTGACCAGTTTTGTGTCAGAGCAAGGGCCAAGGGCTCCCTGAACTGGCTTGAACTGAAGTGTGCAAGGAAGGCACGAAATGTGTCCTTCAAAGCAGTCTGGTGGCACTGGCAAGCGCCCCCAACCCAGGCCCATTCACTAAGTCCTATCAGGGAGGTGGTCACACCTCCCTGTGAGAGGAAATCTATTGTTCTACCTTCCCTTGCTCAAGCTTGGCTCAGCATCAGGAGGGCAGAATCGCATCTGTGGTCGGCAGCAGCACTAGCTTGCTGGCAGACCCTGAAAGGCTATGATCTGGAGTACAGGGGGGTACCCAAGGGAGCCCCCCCAGTACATGGGATCATACTTCCAACACTGGAATCGGTGTTGGGGTATGATTCCAACATGTTTGATACCAAACAAGACCGGGTTCAGTGCAGCCACTATATAGTTAAACATCTCTTAAAGAATGATGTCCACTATACATATTAAAATGGTTGACCTCACTTACAAAGCCTGGAGAATCAACTCTGGGGTTTGTAGGGGTGTCCTGCTCATGCAGGGGCACCCTTACACTTCTAACCAAGCCCCCTGCCCTCAGTACTGAAGAGCCTGCCATAGGGGTGACATATAGGTTTTAAGTGTAGTGACCTCAGATATAAGGAAACTTATATCTGTTGTGAGAGTTAAAAGTGCCAAATCACACAGGCTGCTATGGCAGGCCTGTAGTCACAGTTTGAGTGGACCCATGGGCGGCACAATACATGCTGCAGCTCATGGGAGACCCCTGGTGTACCTATGCCCTGAGTATCCTAATACCATATACTAGGGACTTCCAAGGGTGCACCAGTAGCCAATTGTGGATGTACATAAGTACGTACCATGGTCAATTTAGGAAGAAAGCACAGTTACTGGGGTCCTGATTACTGCGATCCCAGTCAGACTATGCCAAAAACACACTGGCACCAGGCAAAAATAGGGGTAACCATGCTATGTTATGTTATTTTATTTTATAACGCGCACAGATACTCTGAGGAGTGTCCCGGCGCGAGCCATGAGAGGTACGGAAGCTTGAACTAAACAAAGAGAAAAGTCTTTAGGTTTTTCTTAAAGGCAAAGGGGTCTTGAGAGCTGTGTAACGCAAATGGCAGTGCATTCCAGGCGAGGGCAGCTTTCAGGGCAAGAGAGCTGCCCCCCAGCCTTTGTGGTTTGAAGCGGGGGACCTGGGCTAGGAGTTGGGACGTGGAGCGCAGTTGTCTTGTAGGAACATAAAAGGAAAACCTCTTTTGTAAGTAAGTGGGCCCTAAACCATGAAGGGCACGGTGAGCAATAACTAGGGACTTGAATTTCACCGGTCAGCTACAGGAAGCCAGTGTAAAGAGCGCAGATGTTGTCTCACGCTACATCTGGTGGGGACATTAAGAAGTAGCCTGGCTGCGGCATTCTGGACCACCTGTAGCTTGTTAAGCAGATGGCCAGGGATGCCAACGTACAAAGCGTTAGCATAGTCCAGCCGGGCTAGAATAAGGGCACGGATGACCGTTTCTTTGACAGCCCACGGTAGCAGAGGAAGAAATTTCCTTAGGGTTTTGAGCAGCCCAGAACAGTTGCCGGCAAGCTTCTTCACCTGAGTGGTAAATGAAAGGTTGTCCTCAAACCAGACCCCTAGATTCTTGGCGGGTTTCCCTATTGAGGATGGCATGGCAAACTCGGATGGCCAAAGCGTTTCTCTGAAATTGGGGGGGAATTTTCCATAGAGGAGTATTTCCGACTTCTCCTCATTACATTTGAGTTGGGCAGCTGCTAGCCAGTTAAATACACCGGTCAAACAGTTCTTTGCAGTGGAGATAGAGTCCTCATTTTGCCCCATGTGAATAGGAGCTGAATATCATCCGTGTAAGCAATGATTTTAGCCCCCAAAACCTCAGCTAAGTGAACTAATGGGGCAACGTAGAGGTTAAATAGAAGGGGGCTAAGAGAAGAGCCCTGAGGGAAACCTGTGGCCACTATCTGAGGGGAAGAAGAGGACGGCGGGAGCCAGACCTGCTGCATCCGCCCCTCCAGAAAGGACTTAAGCCAGCCCCAAGCAGTGCCCAAAACTCCAAACTCCAGTGCCAATGCTAGAAGGATCCTACCTTCCTACAACCCCTCCCACCGTTTGCTGTCCTATATGCCTTCCTGTCAATATAAGTGTAAGCCAGATGAAACGTGATTGATATACTATAATGGCTGTTGAAAATTGTTAAAAGTTTTTAAGAAACAAGTTCCCAGCAGTGATTCAAATACCATTTATCTAGGTGGGAGAACCTAAACTTTTAATTCTTTAACAGGAACATTTCCTGGAATCAAAACCAGGTTCCTATGCAGAGGGAGAGGATATTTAGCTGTCTATTGTTATTAAAGTTTTGTGTATAATATCCTTTGCCTCTCTCCAAAAATGACTTTGCCTCTCTCCAGAAATGAAAATATTATGGTTCAGTCAAACAGTCTTAAGCAAACCTCAATTATGATTTTAGGCCTGGAATCAGTGTGTTAGGGGTTACACCCAAGTAGCAGAGCATTTTAATGCAGGTCCTTAAAGGGAGAAAAAGGGACAGGAAAGGGAAGGCTGCAGGTATTAGGCTTATTGTGAGAGAGTTCTTCAAAGACTTCCAAGACCAAAAATCAAGCTATGTGGAGTGATTTCAAAACACTAACTGAGGAAGAGGTCCACAAGATCTTACTATATAAGAAACCAACTTCACATTTCAATGACCCCATCCCCCTCCACAACACTAAAGGAATAAGTAACCTCTTCTCACCTATACTAACGAAGATTGTAAACTTATTGCTAAAACAAGGCAGTATCCCAGAATGCCTGAAGGCTGGGCAAGTGACACCCCTCTTGAAAAAAGTAGGTGCTGACTCTACATTCCTAGGCAACTTTTGTCCGGTGTCAAATATCCCATTTCTAGCAAAATTGCTGGAAAAATGTGTGCACAACCAACTGAGCCAGCACATTGACCAATTCAACCTACTCAACAAATTTCAATCAGGATTTAAAACGGGAAGCAACACTGAATCAGCCATCGTTCACATAGTGGACGACACCCTTAAGATACTAGACAACAACGCCTCGTGCCTACTCCTCCTAGACCGCTCATCGGCGTTTGACATGGTCAATCACAACATCCTACTAAAACTACTAGAAAACAGAATCGGGTTGTCTGGGAAAGTACTTTCTTGGTTCGCTTCCTTCCTGCAGAATCGCTCAAAACGCATCAAACTAGGCAACTTATTCTCTGCCCACGGATTGACCACTACCCCACACTCCCAACCCTTTATATGGAATCACTAACTGAAACTCTCAATCATTCGAACACTGCATACCACATGTACATAGACAACACACAACTATACTTAAAGATATCCTCCCTAGATGAGGTAATTCGACTAAATAGCACTCTAGTCAAAACTCAGTCCTGGCTCTCTCAAAACAACCTCAAGCTGAACTCTTTGAAAACAGAATATCTTCTTTTCCCCCCGCAAAACAGCTCCACACTCATACATGATTGGCTCAAGCACCTAGACGCCCTCAATTGCAAACCTACCATCATTGACTCCACGATATCCCTTGGAATAACACTAGACAAGAATCTAAACATGAGATATCACATCAGTGCTACCACACGTAGTGCTGCATTCCAACACAGATTACTGAGGAAATTGAAACCATTTCTGCTGCCTTCAGACTTCAAACAAGCAGTACAATCACTTGTGGTCTCCAGACTAGAATACGGTTCGGGGACCCTGTCAGCTCTGCCCAAAGAGAGAACAGCTCCACTCAAAATGACTCTTAATGATGCAGCGAGACTGGTAACAGGAACTAGAAGCTTTGACCACATCACCCCGTTGCTTAGGTATCTAGACTGGCTTCCCTTCGAGGCAAGAACTCAACTGAAAACTGCCTGCCTCACATACAAAGCATTACATTATAAAGAACCAAGTTACCTGGCAGAAAAGATTTAAATCTCTGGTGGCGCCCACTACCTAAGAAATGCTAACTCTCTCAGGCTTGAACCTCCTAGATTCTGAAAACAAAACACTTACACACGCTCCTTCTCCGGGGCAGCGCCAAGTATCTGGAATTTCTTACCACCCAAGGTGCGTTCAAACCCATCGACCCACTTTTTCAAAATAGAGGTGAAAAAGATCCTAATGGATAGATGCCTGGCATAGACTTTCGGAGATTCCCTCCCTAGGGCGCAAGGGACGTCACAATGGCAGCAATTTCTAGATTGGTCAGAAGCACGTCATTTACAGGAGAACCCCACGTTAAACATTGCTCCCCTGGTTACCTGGAACTGAATAGTTTCAAAGCAGCAGCAAAATACCCACCATGAAGATGCTAGACCAATGCTGATTAATGGAATATTAATGGACTGACGGTCATTTATTGTGATTTCTGCTGCAACTGCCTATTGTGGCTCTTTAGTTTTGATGTACCTGTCTATACCTATCATTTTGTTAATTCAATCCTTTGTACAGCACTCTGATACCCTTAGGTCATGTGCGCGCTTTATAAAACACTCTAAATAAACACATAAATAAATAAAAGACTAATATTAAGCACATACAGTTAATAACTAAGCACAGAGTGCTTCAATAACTCTGAGCACATTCGAAAAAACTTCAGGTAAATACAGAACAGTGCATTTTATTCAAGTGCAGACAGGGTTTGGATAGTTTGTGACTAGTCACCCATGCTCAACCTAACCTGAGTTCTTTCCCCAGACTGATTGTGTCCCTGACCCTATTTGAACCAATGATTCACTTCACAGCATATTCCTGGTAATTTGCCTTTTTAGAAGAGGATGTGATTGAGAAGCGTTGAATTCAATGCTTTCTTTACAAGCCAGCAACGTATTTGTTTATTCAGTGCCAAAAAATATTACCAGGTACATGGACATCACATGCCGGTACACAGGAATGACACAAAATGAGTGGCAATACACATCTTCAGGTTTCACACTCTACTGAGGTGAAGTAAGATGTAAGAGCATTCAAATGTGCCTACAGTTCTTTCCTTGATTTTCAGGTTAGTTCTCCAGGTTGGAGTGGTTTCAAGTATAAGGGTAAATTATTGCCTGTTACCTGTTAACTGCAGGGACTGTGCAGGTTACTGGAATGCAAGAATCTTCTTTTTGAACTTCAACTTTTGGGGAGTACTGAAGACACGGATTTAAGTCTTACTCTTTCAGGACTTTGTAGATTAAGTATTCAAGATACAGTTAAACAATGTGGAGTAAATAGAAGGTACCATTTAAGCAAAATCTTTTAGAAAAATAACTTTTTTTTTTAGATCAAGCTATTGGTGAAGTTTTTTTATATCAAATGTGTTGCATTACTTTTACTAGGGGTTGAAATGTGTTTATTAGACATTAAAACCCATAAAAATTATTAAAATATACAATTAACATCACAAATATATCAATAAAAGAGAAAAAGAAAAGGGAAGGAAAAAATAATCAATAATCAGACAAGACGACATCTAAAACCCAGGTATATTTACCCTTGTAGCCTTCATTATTATAGGGTCAGGGTCCTTACTACTTAAAAAAAAATACTATCACTAAAATATCAGGGGGAGTGGAAGTGACATCATATATCCTTTCAACTTAATGACATCACAGGAACAGGAAGTGACATCATATGACCAGCGATCCTTTGACTGTTCCCAGAAAGTGATGCCACATGACCTTAACCCTAATGCTACCAAGATAACTGACATTGCTGAAGTTCCATAGTAACTGCAATGCAACAGAGACAAATGTCTGTGTTAGATACCATATATATTACGATGCCACCCTAATCTTTGAAAGTGGTGGTGCGTAATACTAGTCTTGATTTGTGACAAACAAGTGAATCGAGTGAGCCACACCTCGTCTAGAAGGGCTCAAGGGGGTTCTTCCCAAAGCACATTTAAAAAAATGCTGGGCCATATGGTGCATTTCAAGCACAATTTTCACACACCTTTGCTAAAATGCCCCCAGCTCTGAAAGGGCTCTCATCAAATATTTGAGTCCTTTTACAGTTTGCAGAGCCAATGAAACTTGACGCTCCTCAGGAGTTGACCCCATTGCTTTCAAAATGTGTTCTGACTACCACTATATGACAAAAATATCTGCACTGTGCCAGGGCCAGTGTTTTGTCATGGACTCTCCTTATATCCCATAGATGCCCTTATGTCAAATATCACATACGCTATGCCGGTGCTAGAACTTTGCTGCTGGTACCCCATATGCCAAGGCATACCTCTACTATACCAATACTAGTATTTTACCATAGGTGCCCATTATGCCAAGAATTATCTCCAGTATTCCATTACCAGTATTTTGTGACAGGTGCCTGTCCTGCTAAGAATCACCTGCAGCATACTAGTGCCAGTATTTTGCCATGGGCGACTCTCTAACCAATAATGACTTTCAGTATGCTATGGCCATCCGCAAAATTCACAAGCATAATACTACATTCTTACTAATGCTTATTTACATTCACTCACTTATACTCCTTCTATTTCCTTCTCATTTATTTGCACTCACTTGCACTCATTCGTTCTCACTCTCTTGCACTCACTCTTTCTTGCTCGTTCTCACTCACTCATTCTTACTCTGACGCACTCATACTTTCTCATTCAATCACTCTCACCCAAACTCTCACTGCATTATTCCCACATGCTCTCAATTATTCTCAGTCTGACTCACTCATTCTTCATAAGTCATTCAAACTAGCTCATTCATATTCCCTCTCAATGCCGCTCACTCGCACTTTGTCACCTACTCACAACCACTTGCATTCACTGATACTCTCACTTATTCTCACATGCAATTACACTCATTCTGACTCACTCTCTAATACTCCCTCACACTCATTCTTAATCATTCATTCATTCTCATTCATCCACTCACATTCGCTTACAGTCACTCTTACTCTAACTCACTCTGACTCTCCCATACTCATTTACTGAGACTAATTCTCACTCATTCTAACTCAATACCTGTTACCGAATCTGACCCACTTACTTTCACCTACACATACATGCTCACACATACAGATATGCACTTTCACACATATACACTGTATCACACAAACTCCCATCCCCAAACATTCACACAACAAACATTTAAAAACATTGCTCTTCTTACCTACTCTGCCAGCTGAAGTCTAGTTCCAGCTTCTGGTGCTCCATCATGTATTACACTAATAGTGAATAATAACGTATTATTCACTTTTAGTGTAACTAAAAAAGGGCGGTAGACAAAAGCTAAGGCGCCAACAAACAAAAAAACAAACTGTCCCTGTATTCTTGCACTGATTTTGCAACCTCTGAGGCCAGGGGTTGCAAAAGCAGTGCCAGGGTTTGAAAGGGGCAAGCAAGGGGTCTCAAGTGCCACTCCTGTCGACCCCTAAATAATTTCCATGGCTGTTTGTAGAGAGAAATTATGTTTATTCACGTTTAGTTTAACTATAGCTAATGTAGGCCTGAATATCAAAATGAGTTAATGGCAGTTGCCATCTTTGCTTTGTCACATGTGAACACTTTATTTCTAGGAAAGCTGGAGTTCTAAGTATCAGATGTTTATTCTTCTTCTTTCCTATGTGAAGAAATGTTTTCTTTTCTTTGTGATTATCGTGGAATGTTGTTTTAATGAATATCACATTCAAGAGACACCTGCAGTGTGTAGACTAGTCCGCGAATCTTATCCAGTTACAGATAGTGTAAGTTTGAAGGGCGCAGAAAAAAGCTTGCATTTTGAGAAAACTTGAGAACATAGTGAAAATGTAATTGTCTTGTTTTGCTTTAACCTGATTGGATAGTCTTCTTGAGCACTGTGTGTAGGTGTGTAAAATGTTAAACTTTATGTGGTTTTAGCACAGGTGAGCGCAGAGCAGAATAAGAGCTTTTTGGTGTGCTCTTTCAGAGAGATGACTGACTTTTACTTTGTCCTGCCTTTTGAGACAATCGAATGCTGGGTTGTCCTCTGCTTTGTCAAATTTGATCGAATTTAATTGCTTATTAATTGAACAATATACATTCTGATTATAAATTGCTGCTAACCTGATTTTTGCCTTCCGTAAACCGTTAACTTTTAATAAACCATCATGGTTTGATACTAAAATATTCTCTGCTTTTTTGTTGAGCCTAATGTGGTTTATATAGTTTTGAATATATTTTTTTATTGACCAGGCTCAGGTGTGGAACACTAACATCCTCAGGGGATTAACACCGCTCCCGCTCCATCTGGAGAAGAGCTTTATGGTTCTCGAATTTGCTAACACTATGAAAGTATCCTGAAATGCATCATTCAGTAACGTTATGGCAAATAAAGGCATCTTTTGGATACTCATCTCTCTGAATTCTGTCTGCCGGCATTATAGTAAAGAGAAAAGCATTATTGTAAAGAGAAAATACAGAATCTGAACCTTGCATGATAGATGTGTATGCAGAGGCTGTCAGGGTTCAGTTTTGTAAAATCTTAGGTATTGTGATGTGTGAGGAGCTTGGACTCATTTAAGATAGTTGCAATGCTGATATGACTGGGAGCGTTGAGGTTCGAGAGTTTTGGCATACATGTCCCTTGGTACCAGACACAGGCTAATGCAACCAGAATAGTGGTGTCGTTTCAGGGGGTTGGTGCAACAAGAAGGTCTTAAGGCACACACAGAAGACATACAAAAGAACTCAGACAACAGATGTTAGTTCACAATATTTTGTCAGCAGTTTAATTTGCTGTGTAGTTTATTTCCCACAGGGCTGGCAGATAGGAAAGATTTTTTGTTGTACAGCTTCTGTGTATAGTTAGGTATCTCAGGGTGATTTCAACTATTAGGATACTGATAGATCCTGGTGGGATGAAAAACCACTGCAAGGATGAATGCAAAGGCCACGAGATCAGAAACGTGGATTGGGCAGTAGTTTGGTCCAGAGGCTTCATGAGCTGCAACAGATAAAGCCCTGATACCGAAGGTCCACTGACCTTCATTCTGGGGTTGTCTTGTTTGCAGGTAATTACAGCTGCAAGGACATCTGTGGAGGCACCCAGGCCTTCAAGCTGAGGCCCATATCATTTGCAGGGGGATCAAAGATGTACAAGTACTGAGAAACAAGAGCCTTCACACTGAAGTCATGCTGCCCAAAGAGGATTGCATGTCATGTCTCCAGGCTTGGTAGTTTAGATCCTTCCAAACTACTTATGGCTGCACACTGGGTTGCTCATCTTCGGCTCTAATCTCCAGGAGAGCCAGACAAAAGTTCTGCCTCTGGTCCCACATTTCCTTTGTGTGCAGGTGCACATAGCCTTTGCAAGTAAATGTGAATCTGTTATGCAAATAGGCCAGCGTATGTATCCAATATAGTAGTATCTGAGCTCTAGCACACTGGCCATTCAGATTCAATTGATTGAAAGTGATTTTCCTTCAGCTGTGCCATATTTGCGTGGCAATCAGCACAATCAGATGCTTTTGCTTAGTTTTTGCTTTTTGGTAGAATTAAGGGCACAAGATGTGGGGAGATGCACACCAACTGCAATCAGAGGTCTCAATCAGGCGAACCTACAATGATTTACACAGGGAGAGTCATTATGTATTCTCTTCACTGGTGTAGAGACGAAAAGGCCTGTACCACGCACTTTTAATCAACTGGCACCACCCACTAGGGGCACTATATGTAAAAAAAAATGTAAATCCGTATGTGTAAAGCGCGAACTACTCACCCTTACGGGTCTCAAGGCGCTGGGGGCTGTCGTGGAAATTAAGTGAGCAATTGCCTAGAGTCACATGGTGCTGAGCTGAGCTGCCGCCAGAGCCGGGGATCAAACCGTGAGCCCTGTGCTCCAAAGTCAGCTGCCCTGGCCGCTGCACCACACCTCTCTACTGATTATTATGACCTGGTCATGGTAATAGTAGTCATCCATGTGAATAAAAGTTTGACTTTTTCTGTGCCTTTATCGCCCAACAGAGTCTAGCACTAGCTTCATGGGCAACAGACAAAACAATATAGAGCTATGTCAAGGGTGTTGCAAAATGATCTCCGGCAGGTGAAAACACTTAGGGGCCGATTACGATGTCGGTCGGAAAGGCTTTGATCGGGATTCGAATTCGGAGAATCCGATTCGGAACCTATGTTTCCGACCAAATCGGATATATTTCCGACCAACATATTACGATGCAAAGAAACCGTTCGGGCTGTCTGATTCGGTTCCGATTGGCATTCGGACAGCCCGAGTCGTTCGAGCTGAATCATACAGCTCTATGGACACTGTTTCCGACCTAGTGATTACGATGCCTGATTCTGACAGTCATTCCGAATCGGTCTGCCCGACACGAAATGGCTATCGGAATCTGACTTTGGAGACCCGTAGCAGGCCCCCCTTCACCCTTAGGCCTCCGTTTGGGGCCCTTGGGGGTACCCATGGGACCCCTCTTTACAACCATACACAGTGTGACAGGCACAGTGGGGTGCCAGTCACAGGGTGCCATGTTTTCCCCAACCACACCTTTTTTCAATGGGAGCCTGTATTCTCGTTCTGAACACAGGCTCCCATTGAAGTCAATGCGAGTCTGACCGAACGATGTTCAGAAGCATCCTAATCGGTCGGTAGGACTTTCAGAACCCGATTAGGTCAGAAACTATTCCGAAACCGATTCGATTTTAGTTGTTTTGGTGTCAAATGATTTATTAAATTTTCTCTAATTATCTAAATTGGTGTGGTATTTGTCTTGAGTTGAGTTTTTACTTTATTACTGTTGGTGTGCTGCATAAAAACTCTACAAATTGTCTCTAAGTTGAACCTGACTGCTTTTTGTTCCAAGGTACCCAGGGTTAAGCACAAGTTAATCTAGTGATTTTTTGCAGTTCACCCTGCCAGGGATTGCGGCTCTTGCTTGACCTGGGCCAACATCCGAGTCAACCAACAACCCAATTTCTCACAAAAACCTTGAGCAGTTTGTTTTTGTATTTGCTATTTTGAATTGATTTGAATCATACTGATTTATATATTCATGTATTTACTACTGATTTTTGACAACATTAAATGATTTGAGTTTGTATCTTTGCTAATCTGCTACTAAACTTTCATGGTTTGTAAATCTACTACCCTCTGTTATCATTGTGGGGCCTAATTACTTCTCTGTCTTTGATTTATTGTTGATTTCTCGAGTCATGCCTCAGTCTGGGACTAAAGGTTCATCCACTGGAGTGCAGCTTGTACTTGAGTTTGCACCAACGATCTGCAAATCCATTCCACCCTGCAATAGTACCCTTCTAGTGCCCTGCCCATAAATTAAGTGGTGTCACAACCCACTTAAGTTCAATTCAGAGGTAAGTGCAGACCTCACTTCTTAGGAAACACAATTCTCGAGAAAATTGTCACCCCCTAGACGCCTGAGGGGATTTGAGGATTGGGAGTGAGACTGAAGACGAGCAGAAGGAAATAACTCCTTGTGTCCAATACAGACCTTTCAAGTCCTGATTCTGAGACCAACTCGAAAACTTTTTCTTGATTGACTTGATCATGCTGATTAGAATCTCTGTACCCTGGGAAATGTTTTCTTCACTGTTCCAAGCACCTCTGATCTTGTGCCAGCGTTTGTCAATCTAAAATACAAAGCAACATTGGTACTATGTTTTCATATGACCAGTTCAGACACACATTTGAAGACACAATGTTCAATGAGGAATATATATGTAACACCATGCCACTGCTGTGTTGGTGATGGTGCTTACCTGCATCAAACCAAAGGCATTTCCTCCATCACCCCATCCATTCCTAAGGACAGCACCTGCACGGGATTCACGAGAAATGATTCCAGCAATCACGGCCGGATCCATACACAAACTGCGGGCAACTGCCAAAATCTCTGTTTTGTATTTGTTCATGTTTCGGAGGTCAGTTGCTGCCATCTGGTGGGATGCACGGACCCCTGCAGTGAAGATGGTAAAGTAGTAAAGATTATTGTTAGCATTGTTGTTTGATCACTGACATTCTTCCCAGTCAAATATCAAGAGCCACAGGCAAGGGGCATCAAAAGAGCAACGGTCAATACCCTTTTCTAGAGGCTGCAACACCATTTGCTAACAGCATAACAAAAATGTGCCACTGTAGGACTGCCTGCGCTTAAAAAACGATTTTATGGGGGGGGGGGTGGCCAGCAGCATGGCCGGGTAGCTATGTTACTCGACAGCTCCGCCGGCCCTGACTAAATCCTATTAATTATCCTTTCCTTTCAAGCCATTGAACACCGGTAAATGGTGTCTAATATCCCTGACGCACAATCGCTGCAAAATAGGGGCTAAAAGAAGATTCTGAACAGAGGAAAGCTCCAGCCTTGACCGGGCAAAATTGGAGTGGACGGCCCATGATGGCGGCGGTTAGAGAGACTCGAGCGCCCCAGAGAAAGTAGAATACGCCGGCCTGTATTTGCTGCCCAGCGGAAATCCGGGGCGTCGGAGTGTCGGAGGCCCTAAATTTGAAATACACCCCGCCGTGGAGGTCCTAGCACGTACCTGAACAGGAGCCTCCCCAAGAGGGCCTGCCTGCCGGAGTGCGCTGCGCACACCCAGCCTGCGCTCGCCTCTGTAGCCCGGTGAGTGCCGAATATACTGGAGGACAGCGGACCACGCCTCGCGGACCAACGAGGGATTGAGGGCGTGCGCTCCGTGCCCCAGTCGGCGGCTGTCTCCCTGCCCACCGAGAGTTTGGTGCATTGCGGTGTCGGGACTGGTTTGGCCCGCCGCGGGCCCCACTAGGGAAGCCTGTCGGGGATAGGGGACCTTCCCGGTGGTGTCGCTGAGGAGCCTGAGAAAGCCCCAGGGGAACGGGGCCGGCGCTTGGGCCCTAGGCTGGCACAATTACATACAACGGACTGGGAACTCTGCTGGGAGGACCGAGCATGCCCGGGGTGCAGCGGAAGCCCAGCTATAATCCGGAATAGAGGCCAGAGAAGTGGAAGAGGACAGCCCGCCAGCGAGGAATATCTTGAGGTCAGGGCCCAGGGGGATCTGTTGCTGTCGTGTGGGAATAGATCAACGATCAGTGACTAGGATGCAGTGACATACCGGGGGTGCACCACCGGGAGCAATAATAAAACGCTACACAGGGATCCAAACCGCACTGACACAGAGGAGAAACGCGACCCATGGAAGTAAGAGCCCTGCGCCCCTCTTGGAGTTGGGCCCCTGGTGTGGTGTAACGACCCCCTCCACCAACATCAAATTGAACACCGAAACACAAGAAGCAGTGACAGGCCTGATCGCACTTGTCCCCGGGCCTCCAGCGAGTTGGAAGAGGCGAGGCCAGCGGAAGTAGAGACGGTGTAGAGGGGAAAGCCTTGACGACGTGGTGGCAGGGAACCACTGGTGACCCCGAGACATTTCACCGCCGAGAACGAGCGGGTGGCCATTGACCGCAAACACCCCCTGCCATCGCCGTGCTTAGAAGAGCGATACCATACCTGAGGAAAGAAGAAGGCGAGAGAGGGAGGCGGCAACTGGGGGACCAGACAGGTGAGAGTCGCAGAGGCCCCCATTATTCATTCTCCTGGCGGCCTGATACAGAACTCAGAGGGTGCTGCACACCCTCGGGAGACAGAGAGGTGGCCTTAGAGACCCCGACTACAGCATCCTTGAAGGGCACTGTCAAGAGAATCCAATACATGCAGGAAGAGAGCGGAGATACCGAAAACAACTCAAAGACAAGCCACTGCTGTACTGGCTAGATGAGACTTCCTGAATCCAAGAGCAAAGAAGAAGACTAAAGAGTGATCTGAAAAGACCTTGATTATCCCAGTCGTAAGGGCCAAATGCAGACGCAGCCTGAAGTGTCAAACAAGCAAGAGAGAACTCACACTAAACTGAGTAAGATGGCGAAAGATAAAGACCCCAAACCAACGAAACAGGGGAAAATGGACCGTTATGCAAAAGTGTTACCTACAACAGCAGGGGCGGAAGAAGAAAATACACCCCTGCCAGACAATGCAGCCATACTGCAAGCAATACATACTTCCAGGGAGGTCCTTGAAGGGAAGATGGCGGAGGTCCGCTCAGAGGTGACGCTGCTACGCCAGGACTTGCGAAAGGTCTCAGAGAGAGTCACAGAAGCCAGAAATCGTATCTCTGAAGTGGAGGACGTGTCCCACACCATGCGCAGAGAAGTGTCGGGCTGTTGGCCTCGATGAAAGAGGTATCCTGGAGAGTAGTCGATGCAGAAAACAGGGCCCGTAGAAATAATATCCATTTCATTGGATTTCCAGAGGGCACAGAGGGAGCACACCCGGGACAATTCTTAATATCATGGCTAAAGGACTCCCTCCCAAAAGCGCAGTTCTCACCATGTTTTATCATAGAATGAGCACACAGGATGCCAAACATACGGCTGCCGTCCATGCCCCTCCAAGGCCCTTAATTGCTTGCTTTCTAAACTTTAAGTAATTTTCCAGGGCTCCTCACAGTTTCTCCAGACCCCGGAGGAGGCATGGACCTGGATCGAAGAACGCCCCTCACTGAGATGTCGACGGTCCCAAACAGATACGTCCCAAACAGACAAGCGGGAGAGATCGGGTCATGAGAGACCTAGACGAAAAAGAATGAGACGAGCAGCAACAGCATGAAGAGCCAATGTGGGAACAACCTTGCGACCTATAAGACCCATAGATGAGAGAACTCAAAACTCGGATTCAGAAGATGAAACCTCAAGAGGAAACAATGATCAGAACCAACAGAGATCTTGTGCGCGCGCAACCTCCAAAGTATCGGAAAGAGAGTATTCAGCAGATGCAGACAGTGATCATCCACTCCTTAAAGACATCCAGCAGATCGAAGCCCCAGACCTGAACTTGACAATCCTGAATGATCAACAGCAGCAACAATCCAAGAGTGGGGAGGAAGGTTGAGATGCAGGGGCCGGACGGCCGCCAAGAGACAGTGAGACGCACCCAGGGCCAATTAGATATTATATTGTTTTGGCCCTGAGGCGTTGGGACTGATAATAATTACAAACTACATGATAAATAGTTGATTGTTTTGGGGGTGAGGGTGGGAGACAGACCTCTTTGAAATCTACCTGTGCTGCAGTTGTCATGTTGATGAAATGGGGGGCGGCATGGGTAATGAAAGAGTATAGGGTGGGGGGGTGCATGTTGGGGAATGAGAATTGTTACAACACAAGTTGGGGACAGGGGAAGTTATACTCCGAAAAAGATCAAATGGATACCGAGACTAGAAGCAGAATAGGGGGTGGTGGTGGCTCAGACGGAACCCCCAGAATAGCTATGGAAAGCAACTGCATCAACAATGGGAGAGGGTTAATATACAATAATGACGTGGAATGTCAATGGGTTAGGGAATAAAATTAAAAGAGGGCTAGTAACTAAATACCTCAAAAGACTCAAACCTGATATAGTCCTCTTACAGGAGACACACTTGATGGGCTCACACTGCTCCTTCCTAGGAAGAAGACAGTACACTACACTGATGCATGCAGGATTCTTCACTGGGTCAAGAGGGGTAGCTATATTAATTAAGAGATCACCCCCGTTTCATGTTACCAAGACATGGGCTGATCCTAATGGAACGTTTGTGGCGGTATAGGGATATGGAATCGGAAAGAGTTCTTGCTTGTTAGTGTGTATGCCCCCATGGCTACAACAGCAAAAATTAGACAAAGTAGCTGGGATACTTTTGGAGTCAGGGCCCGCTACACACATTATAGGGGGCAATTTTAACGACGTTATAAACCATCATCTAGACCGCACACATGTGAACCCAGGGACACATGGCCCAACTCATTTGGCCCAATTTCAAGACATGCTCGGTCTGACTGACCTCTGGCATCGGCACCACCCAACCATGCATGCCTACTCCTACTTCTCGGGGGCCCATAAAGTATTTTCCAGGCTAGATTACCTTTTTGCCCCGGCTGGCGAGATAGAGAAGGTAGAGAAGGCGGAATACCTGTCAAGGGGCATATCCGACCACTCGCCACTGTGGCTGACAGTGGGAGGGTTAACCAAGGGACACAACAAAGAATGGACACTGAGTGCCTGGGCATTACAGGACAGGTACGTGGCCAGTGAAATCTGCACAGACTCAGAACTATATTTTAACAAGAATGAGGGCTCAGTGACATCAGCAGACACTTTATGAGAAGCGTTCAAGACGGTGATATGGGATAGGGTGCAAAACATTCTTGCACACAAAAAAAGAAAGGAGACTCAAGAGATTGAGACTCTGGAACGCAAACTGCTAGAATTAGAAAGCAGTGTGGGCCCCAAGACTGATTATCATACTCTCTGCCAGATAGAGATAACAAGAAGGGAATATAGGACATTGGTGAACCAAGAAGTTAAAACTCACCTTCAGGCCACTCAACATTGTTATAAGAGACAGGGGACAGAGCAGGGAAACTCCTGGCCTGGTTGAGCAGGAAAGAGACAGAGGCGAGATGGGTGGCAGCCATTCGGGAACAAGGAGAGACTCACACAACACCCCAAGACATAGCGGGCGCTTTTGCCCGCTATTATGCGGAATTATATAGAGCTAGGCCACTAGCGAGCGACGCACAAATTGGTAGTTACCTGGAGGCAATAGAAGTCCCCACACTTTCAGAGGAGGCTCGAGATATGTTAGAAAAAGAGCTGACCCTAGAGGAAGTGACGGAGGCAATTGGAAGACAGAAATGAGGGAAGACCCTGGGTCCAAATGGGCTACCAGCGGAATTCTTCAAACAGAACACTAGTCTACTAGGCCCACATCTGTTAAACATGTTTTTAGCAATGAAAGAGGAGGGAATACTCCCACCCGATCAAAGAACTGCCACAGTGGTGGTGATCCACAAAACAGGGAAGCCGCCGGAGGATTGCGGGTCCTACCCGGCCAATATCATTGCTTAATATGGAGACGAAGATCCTGGCGATGCGCCTTTTTTGCGGTTATCACCCCCCTCATACACAGGGACCAGTCTGTCTTTATGCCAAAATGAGCCACACGCCTCAACCTTCACCGGCTGGCCAATTGGATAGATACGGTAAGACACAGAGACAGTCCACATGTGCTCCTCTCCCTTGACGCCGAGAAGGCATTCGATACAGTTCATTGGCCGTTTATGAGAGAAACGTTGGTGAGGTTTGGAATTGGGCCGGCTTTTATGGAGTGGCTGGAACTCCTCTACACTGAGCCGGCAGCTAGAGCCCGAGTAAACGGGGTGACTTCGGCAACCTGGCCCGTCCAAAGAGTCACAAGACAGGGATGTTGTAGTATCTTCATGTTATGTTTATTGTCTTCAACTTTACCTTGTAACTAGGTGCTCAGCCAGTGTGAGTGTTCTGTGTGGAATGTTGGTATGATTGACATGAGTGGAATGCTTGGGTGCCTGGTGTGGATGTTGTCAGTTGGAAGATGGGCTGAGCAGCTAGCAGGCTGCTCCTTGTGGGGCTGTTACTATGGATCTTAACAACTCAATAAATATCTTAAAGACATCTCCTGGCTACGCCTGCTGAGTTACTTATATGCGTGGAAACCACTTGTTACATTTGGCGACGACTGGACACGGACCCGAGCATCATTATGGATTTAGAAGCTGTTTACATTTGGACATGAAACAAGAGGAACTACAGACGAGTTGGAGACTTTCTCACGCTTTGAAGTTGGTCTGAAGCTACCTCAAGATGACATCTACAGTTGGTCAACATGTCGGGGAGAAGCGTCAACATGTACAAGATCAACTATACATGGAAAACTTTGCAACAAGTCTGAGTCAGAAGAGGCCACACAGAAACCAAAGAAGCCACTAAGAAAACAAAGGAAACTAGAACAGCACGTCTTGCAGCCCCACCAGTGTCCATTACATCGGAATGCCCCAACCTAAGCGTGCTGTACTCAGTCTCATGTGGCCACATCTATTAGCGCTGCGCCTTCTTGGAAGGTAAGCCTCTACATTTTTGTCCTTCTACTTTCTAACTCTGATCTTATCGACGCTGCACACATTGACATTCATAGTGACCAACCTGCCAACCTGGATTCTCATCCAGTTGTGTGCGCAAGAAGGGACAAGCATGCACAATGTGATCCTGACACATATTGGGATCTTAATCTAACCGTGGGCAATGCACTCCGCTCCGCTAGCAAAGGTTGCGGAGATTTGCTAACTACGCATTACATTGAAAACACGGAATTCATGCAAAAACTCCGACTCCGCCACGTAGCGGAGTTAGCTACTAACCCACAACCCTTTGATAAAACAACTTTACCTTTACATGCTAAAAAGCATATAACCAATTCACAAAAGTGAGCTTTGAAAAATATCAGGCAATGAGAGAGGTGATGATTTTGGGGTCCCCCCTAACCTTGGGGGAGGACCAAGCAGATGCCTTGAACACAAAGAGCATATCACGCTGAACGATTCGGTGCTGGTCCCATCCTCCTAGGACCACCCCAAGCAAAGTTATGGTAAAAAATACAATGCCAACCAAAGGCCCAGCAAAGCATTATGGGGCGAGATTCTAGAGTGCAGTGAATATTATAGTATTAGCTCTCAGCTGAGCCGGTCGCATCTTAATCATCCGGTTGTAACCACCGACTTTAGGTTGGTCAGTCCCAAGAACGCAACGGTGTCGGTCGGAGGCAACTCCGACCAACATTGTAATGAGGCCTTCATTGTCAAAGGTTAGTGATTACAGTTAGGAAATAAAAATTTTAAAAAAAACCTTACAAATTCACATAAAAAGCAAAGGCTACAAGGCTATTACAATTAGGAAATAGAATATTGAAAAACAGACGTTCACAGAAAAAAACAAAGATTACAAGGGCATATACTTAGGAAATAGAATTAAAAAAACGTAGAAATTCACTGGAAAAAACAAAGGTTACAGGGGCGTTATAGTTAGGCTCAGATTTCACTCATAAAAACAGTGAAATTCAGCAATTATAGTTACCTGAGCTAACTCTAATTTATGACCCCGCACTGCTTATGATCTAACATATTACATCACTCATGACATGGTCAGTGGCATCACTGATGACATCACTGATGACATCTCAAATGTCATCACTAATGACATCATCCATAGAGCCACTCTCACACCCACTCACTCACTTATAGAGCCTGATAATATAACCAGCCACTCACCCATACAGCCACTCACACAGCCACATATTCATTCATACAGCTACTGACACACCTAATTATTCACCTATACAGCCACTCACACACCCACTCACTCACCCATACAGCCTTTCAACAGAGCCACTCACTCATCCATACAGCCCCTCATGCACTCACTCACACACCCACAGTCACTTATACACCCATACACACATCCATACAACTACTTGCACAGCCACTCACTCACCCATATAGCCAATACCACAGACACTCAATCTTCTATACAGCTACTTACATACCAACTCACTTAACCAAACCTTCAAACAGCCACTCGCTCACCCATACACCTACCCATACAGCCACTCACACAGCCAGTCTCACCCACCCATATAGCCACTGACATGCCCACTCACTCACCAATACAGCCAGTCGTACAGCCACAAAGTAACCCACACAGCTACTCAAACACTCACTAATACACCCATACTGCCACTCACATACCCACTTACACACCTGTAGAGTCACTCAGACATCCACTCACACACGGATACATACAGTCACTGAGCGATTCACATAAACTGAGTTAAAAAATGGAATAACTCATTAGTAGTACACAAAGTATACTAATTTAACTTTTGTGGTACCTCAGTATATACGTTTACCACACAAAAATGTTTAGAAAACACTCACTGTCACTGGATGATGTCATCAGTGATGTCATTTGAGATGTCATCAGTGATGTCACTGATCATGCCATGAGTGATGTAATATGTGAGGTCATAAGCGGTGCACTGTGGGGGGCGCAAGTTATAGTTAGCTCAGGTAACTATAACTACTGAATTTCACTGGTTTTGTACAAGTGAAATCTAAGCTTAACTAAAACATTCCTGTAACCTTTGTTTTTTTTAGTGAATATATATACTTACCAAAAAACTTACATTTAAAACGCAACCCATACCCAGCCTAAACCCTAAAAATGCCCACCCTAAATCTTTAATAAATAAACTTGTGAACCATGAACAAGAAGCAAAGGCTTCGAAATGAGTCGGGCTTTAAAAAATTGCTGCTTCTAAAAATTAAAACGCGCAGAGAGAATTGAGCGGCGGCTGTCTCTCTTTCTTTATGTTGACAGCATGTGAGAGGAGAAGATTGTGGTGATAATTTAAGGGGTTCACCCTCACATACCCATACAGCCACTCAGACAAGCACTCACACACAGATATGCACAGTCATACAGCCACTCACATAATATATGTTAGAAGTAGTATCACTCATTAGCAGTATGCCTAGTATACTATTTTTACTTCTGTTGTACCTTGGTATATATGTTTAACACTCATAAAATGTCAGAAAACACTCACACTCACTGAATGATATCAGTGATATCATTTGAGATGTCATCAGTGATGTCAGTGAGCATGTCATGAGTGATGTAATAAGTGAGGTCATAAACAGTTCATTGGGAGGCGTAAGTTATAGTTAGCTCAGCTAACTTTACCTGCTGAAATTCACTGGTTTTGTACAAGTGAAATCTGAGCCTAACTATAACGTCCCTGTAACTTTTGTTTTCCATCAGTGAATATCTAAAAATATTTAAATTCTATTTCCTAACTATAACTTCACTGTAAACTTAGGTTTTTTCAGTGATTTTCTTAGTTTTTAAAAACTTTATTTCCTAACTGTAACCTGTAACCTTGGAGAGTGAGTGTGTGAGTGAGTGCATGAGTGTCTCAGTGGGTGTGTGAGGGAGGGAGTGAGTGAGAGAGTATCACAATGGATGTATAAGTTGGTGTGTGAGTATCTCACTGGGTGTGTGAGTGGGTGTATGAGTGTCTCAGTGGGTCTGTGAGTGGGTGCATGAGTGTCTGAGTGGGTGCATGAGTATCTGACTGAGTGTCTTAATGGACCTGTGAGTAGGTGTGAGAGTGTCTGAGTGGGTTTGCGAGTGCCTCCATGAGTGTGTGAGTCAGTCTGTGAGTGAGTGCATTAGTGTCTGAGTGGGTCTGTGAGTGGGTGCATTGGTCTCTGAGTGGGTGTGCAAAATATCTGTGAATGGGTATGTGAGTCTCTGGGTGGGTCTGTGTGTGGTGGTATGAGTCTCTGAGTTGGGTCTATTAGTGGGTATGTGAGTGTCTCAATGGGTTTATGAGTGAGCACATGAGTCTCTGAGTGGGTCTGGGAGTGGGTGCGTGAGTCTCTGAGTGGGCCTGCAAGTGGGTGACTGAGTATCTGGGTGAGACTGTGAGTAGGAGCATGAGTCTCTCAGTGAGTGTGTGAGTGTGTGCGTGAATCTCTCAGTGGGTCTGTGAAAGGATGCATCCTCCGGGGCCCAGCCACAATTCAGTGGGGGAGGAGGGCTGTGCAGCTCTCCTCCCTGGGTTTATTTTTGGGTCCCAGGTACCCCATCCTGTGGGGCCCAGCCAAAATATAGTGGGGAGGAGGGGCCATGTGGCCCCCATCCCTGGGCTGATCTTGACCCTGGGGCCCGGCCATGTCTCCTGGGTGCCCTGGGTATCCAGTGTGCAGCATAGGGACCATGGGGAGAGCCTCAAGGCCCCTGCTGTTCCAGCCGGCTCCCTGCCTCTTGCGGGAGCCAGCATTGCTGCTGCAAGGAGGGAGCTGCTGGAAAGGCAGCTTCCTCCGTGCAGGAGCAATAGTTTATCTCTTGTGCCTGCATGTCTGCAGGCAGGGAAGGAGATGAAATCATGAGCAGGAGCATTTTCACAGCTCCCACCTGCTGGAACCGGAGTGTTTACTTGTCTGGGAGTGGGCACCTCGGGACATAGCAGGAGCCGGCCCTGTATGGCTCCCCCCTTTCTTGTTCACAGGCTGCCTAGTGGAGGTGGTGGTCTCTGGAGCCCTGTGTGGCCCTGTGTGGCCTGGGAAGGAGGGCACGCAGCCCCTCTCTCATTTTTTGCAAAATATTTGACCCCAGTGAGGTGGTGGTCCCCAGGGTCTGGGGAGTCTGCGCTGCCCCAATCAGTGTTTATTTAACCCCGGGGAGGTGGTGGTCGATAGGGCTCCTGGGGTCTGTGTGGCCCCCAATCATTGTTTGTTTAGCCCCGGGGAGATGGTGGTCCTGGGGCTCAGGGGTCCGTGCAGCCCCTCATCCATGTTTGTTTAGCCCCGGGAGGTGGTGTTCTCCGGGGCTTATAAAGCTTCAGGAGCAGGACCCCGTGTGCCCCCCTCCTGTTTTATGAATAAATCCCCTGGGAGGTGGTGGTCCACGTGACCCCAACAGCCTAAGGAGGAGGGCCCTGTGTGCTCCCCTCCTTTTTAAAAAAAATGCCCCTGGGACCTGGTCTCTTCAAAACAAGCGCAGGAGCTGGCACTTGTTTTCTTTTTGAATTAGTGCTTTGAATTCGTGAATTATGCAAATTCGTGGCAATTTAAAAAAAAAAATGCTTTTTTGCCTTGAACAAGGCATGACAGTCTCAGTATTCCTTCCCAACCCCCTTTTCTTTGTTTCTGTTTTTTTGTGGTACTTGGCTGAAGCCGAGTCCCAAAATGGCTGGCAAAACTTTCCGGTTGAAGTGTTGGCAGCCAATTAGAGCTCTGCATTTCCCTGCACAAGCTCGTGATTATTCATGAATTAGCCGCAATTGCAGATAAACAAATTTGGGTTTCCTCAAATTTCTCAATAACTGAAATCGATATACGTGAACCAAAATCTACCTTCCTGCCAAATTTGGTGTAATTCCATCAGGCAGATCGGGCTGCAGTCGTGTTTAAAGCTCCTATGGAAATTAACATAGGAAACACTTTTTTTTACCACCCTGTTTTCTCAGCCCCCACCTGACTGATCACCCTGAAGCTTTTGGTTAACCCTGGGCAAAGCACTACGCTACGCTCGCATAGTTTGCGAAGTTTGTGCTACTTCGCACAATGCAAATTGCACGTAGCACAGTGCAAACACGCGTAGCGTAGCGTAGCGTAGTGCAGCGGTCATTTTTGCTTGCTCGCGGTCCTCAACGTCAAGTTGGCGACCGCGAGCAAGCTAAAATGTACATCCCGGCGAGACTTTTTCCTCGTTCGCGATCAGCAACATCAAGTTGCCGATCGCGGCGTGGAAAATAAACCTCCGGCGAGATTCTCAACGCGGGGAGGTCAGGTTTCTCATTGCGAGTGGTCGCGTATGCTCGCGACCGCTCGCGATGAGAAACTACCAGTCCGCGTTGAGAAAGCTGCAGCTCGAGTAAAAATCTACTCGGCGGCAGTAAGAGACAGCTTGCACTGTGCAAGATGCCGTTTTCAATGATTGCACAGTGCGGACAAACATCCGGCACTGTGCAATCATTGCGAACAGTGCACTACGCAGTTCGCATACTGCTACGCGTAGCTCGCGTAGTGCGAACTGCACTTTGCGTAGCTTCGTGTAGCGCTACTTCGCGAACTACGCCCAGGCTTACTTTTGATGCACAGCAAAACACACTATGGCTATAACTAACTAACTATAACTACCTCCTTGTGACCACCAGTAGTCACTGGGTAGTTATAGAGAGGAAATGCATTTTTTGTGTTGCTAATAACTTAGGCGCCATTTGATGAATCTCCATGAAATGTTTAAAAAAGTGCTACATTTTGACTAGTTTGTGCATGGATAAAGACACTGCTACAGCCTAAACCGCTGAATGGATTTACATCAAATTTGGCAGAAAGCTAGAACTTGGTCCAGATTGAGTGGTTTTTGTAATTTGGTGTGCATCTGTTCAGTGGTTTTTGAGAAACTAATGCTCGAAAACTTTGTATATTTAGGGACATAAAGTATCCGTGGATCCCAACAGATCTCAAACTGAGATCTGATTGGCTGCCACCACCACAACCAGGAAGTGGTGGCAGCCATCTTAGAATTTGGGCCATGTGCCCCCCCTTCCCCGGGCCTCTAGAGGCCCCTGAGGGCCCTCACCCGGGAGTGCACAACTAAATTGAAAGTGAGGTGTGCTACTCTTAGCCCCCCCTCCATAAACTATTATTGGCCCCAGGACCAGGTTAGATGTTATGTCTCAGGGAGCCCATCCCTGAGACATAGCAGTTTCCCTGCCTGCACTGGTGAGGGCAGAGAAACTTGTGTTTACTCCAGCTTGGCGGGAGCATTTTCAAGACTCCTGCCAAGCAGGAGCAAACACCAAGTCTGCTCCAAGCAGGCGGGAGCTTCAAAAATGCTCCCACCCGCTGAGAGTGGACTTTTCATCTGTTTCCCTGCCCTCACTGAAGGGGGCATGGAAACAGATGAAAAGATCGCTCTCGCCCACAGGAAGAAGCATTATTAGCTGCTCCCTGTAGGCCGGAGCAATGCTGGCTCCCGCTGTATGCAGGGAGGCAGCTGGGGATCCCTGTGCGGATCCCAATGAGTCTATGGTGGGTGCCCTCAGTGGGCACCAGGGAACCCACCTTTTATAGCGGCGGGCCCCAGGGCAATAGGTCCCTGAGGCCAAAGGCAGCCCGGGGAGTGGGGCAGCATGTCCCCTCACCTTAGCAAATGCACCGTGCCCTGGAGGATGGGGTCCCAGAGGCTGAAATTAGCTCGGGAAGGGGGCTGTGTGCCACTTCCCTCTAAATATAACGCCAGGTCCTAGGAAATGGCGTCCCGGGCCAAAATCAGCCGAGGAAGGGTGACCCTGTGCCCCCTCCCCTTCATTTTAATAAGTGGCCCTGGGAAGGAGTCCGCAGGGCCTACCAAGGCTTGAGGAGCAGGGTCGTGGCCCCCCTCCCCTTTAATTTTAATAGTGGCCCCAGGGTGTGGGGTCCCTAGGGACTGAGAAGGCTCGGGGAGGTGAGTCACGTGACCACCCTCCCCTCTAATTTTAATAGTGGCCCTGGGGGAGGTCCCTAGGGCCTAACAAGGTTCGGGGAGTGTGCCACACTGCCCCTCCCCTTTAACATAAATAAGGCCCTGGAGGATGTGCTCCCAGGGCCATAGAAGGTCTGGGGAGGGGGTCAAGCGGCCACCCTCCTCTTTAAAAAAAATGGCCCTGGGGGATTGGGTTCTGGCTGCTTTTGAGGGGTGCGGCCAGGCCCTGAGGCTAACCTTCCACAGCGCAAAGTTGAAGTCCGTGTGCAGCGTGGAGTTGGCCGCATGCAGGGCATTGGCCGACGGGGCCTGTCTGCAGGCCAGGCCCTGTGGCCAACTGCCACCATGCATGACCGAACACCCTGTGCAGTGTGGGGTTGGCTGCCTTTACTGGGGTTTGCCGCATAGGCTAGCAGCAGGCCAGGCCTTGTGGCCAACTCCCCGCTGCGCACGGCCAAAGGCCATGCACTTCATATGGTTGGCTGCATGTGGTAGAGTTGGCCACAGACCTTGCAGCCAACCACGTGCTGTGCATGGCCAAGGGGGGTGCGCATCGGAGGGTTGGATTTAATTATGGCAATTAAACATTATTTTATGTTTAATAAACCCTAGAAATTCTCTGGAAAAAGCAAACGTTAAAATAACGTTAAAGGTAGGTAAAATGTCCAGTAACCATGTAACATTTTGAGCTCTAAAAAACACTGAAATTCACCAGCTATAGTTATAGTTCTCTCAAGTAACTATAACTCGTGCCCTAAGGTAACTATAACTCTCGCCATGCACTGCTAATTACCCCACATATTACATCACTAATCACACCTTCTATGATATCACTGATAATATCACCACAACATTTGTAGTGAAATTATTAATGAGAAAACTGCGCATGGTGCGGGCATCGAGTTATAGTTACTTGAGATAATTATAACTATAACAGGTGAACTTCTGTGGTTTTTAGAGTTTAAAAGTTTTGCTGTTACTGAAAATTTCACCTAACTATAATGTTACTTTAACCTTTACTTTTTTCAGTGAAAAATGTTATGTATATATATATTCACTGAAAAAACCATAGGTTTTAGGGACAGTTATAGTTAGTTGGACATTGCACTCGTACAAAACCCGAGAAATTCCCCCGTTATAGTTAGTTCAGGTAACTATAACTCGCGCCCCCGCAATGCACTGCTGATGACGTCACATATTACATCACTCATGACATGGTCAGTGACATCACTCATGACATCACTGATGACATCTCAAATGACAGGCCGGCCTTAACGTTTCTTTTTGGGTTTTTTAAATTTTCTTTATGGGGAGGGGGGCTGCGTGGCCCCCCTCCCAGGCCACTAATGGCCCCGGGGACGCCATCCCCCGGGGCTTGGCCTCTGGTTGGGGACTGTGGGGGGTCCCCAATACCCCCACAGTCCCGCCGGCTCCCCGCGTCCTACGGGAGCCGGCATTGCTTTTCCATAAGGGAGCTGCTGACATGCAGCTCCCCTTATGGAAAGCAATTCTGCTGCTTCATTGAAGCGAGAGCAGGTTTCCCTGCTCTCGCTTCAATGAAGCTAAAGCAGTTTGCAATGACAGGACGGGAGCCGCGAGGCTCCAGTCCTGCCATTGCAAACAGCAGTGTCCCAGGGGTGGGCACCCGGGACACTGCAGGAGCCGGCCCTGGGGGGTGGCGGTCCCCAGGGCCACCACAGGCTCCAGGAGGGGGGCCGCGCGGCCCCCCTCCCATGTCTTTAAAGCCCCAGGGAGGTGGTGGTCCCCAGGGCTTCGGGGTCCGAAACGGACCCCCACATTTATTTTGTTAGTGCCCCAGGGAGGTGGCGGTCCCCGGGGCATGTGGGAGGCTGAGGCCCCCACACAGGTACTATTAATTTTTAAAAAAGAAGCCCCGGGGGGTGGCGGTCCCCGGGGCTGCGGGAGGGCCGAGAGCCCTCCCGCACCATTTATTTTTAAATCCCCGGGGGGTGGCTGTCCCCGGGGCTTGGGGGGCCTTAGAGGCCCCCCCACATATTATAAATAACCCCCCGCATGCCCCCAGGACTTGGCCCACCCGGGGGCCAATTAACAACAAAGCGCGGGAGAACGCGCTTCATTTTTTTTTTTCGGCGGGATTCGCGCACCCTAAGCGCATCCCACCGATTTTTTTAAAAAAAAAATGCTTTTTCTGCCCAGGGGGTCCTTGTGGGACCCACTGAGCAGACCTAGGGGGTCAGGGTGTTTCTACCCTGCCCCCTTTGTGCGTTTTGCGCACTTGTTTCTTTTTTTTTTCTTGGCGGGATCCGCGCACCCTAAGCACATCCGGCTGATTTAAAAAAAAAAATGCTTTTTTCTGCCCAGGGGGTCCTTGTGGGACCCCCTGAGCAGACCTAGGGTGTCAGGGTGTTTCTACCCAGCCCCCTTTTTGCGCTTTGCGCACTTTCTACCAAGGGACAAAATGGCTGCCAACACTTCCTGATTTGGAGTGTTGACAGCCAATTAGCATGCAGCTCGTGATCGGGAGGGTACGCGGACCCTACTCGGCCATAGATATATATGTGACTTTACTTTTGATTTTCTCAGGAACTACTGAACGGATTTACACCATTTAAGCAAAAGGCACGACACTGAACCAAGGGCTACCTCTTTGCCAAATTTGGTGTAATTCCGTTCAGCAGTTCGGGCTGTAGCCGCGATGAACGGTTCCTATGGAAAAATGAATGGGGAAAATTGTGTATTGGGACCCCCCTTTTTTCTCGGCCCCCGCTTGACGTATCACCCCGAGACTTTCAGGATAGGAGCGGACCGGAGCGCCCCAACAAGTTGGAAGCTTTCGCGAAGATTCGTCAACCGGCGCCAACGTTATTTCAAATAGAATGTTGCGGATTTCCTATGGAAAATAGGTCCTAACTATAACTATCTACTGGCGACCGCCAGTAGATAATATATAGATATATTTACATGTACATCTATATATATATATATATATGTATATATATATATTTATATACATATATTCACTGAAACAAAACTGTTATTGTAAGGTAAAAATGTCAGTTAGAACATATTTTTTTAAACAAACTAAACCACTGAATTTCACCTATTATAGTTATCTCAAGTACCTATAACTTGTGTCCTATAGTAACTATAAATTGCGCCCGCACCATGCACAGTGTTGTGATCAATGATGTAATATCATATGTTTCAGTGATATTATCAGTGATCTTATAGAACATGCCATGAGTGATGTTGTAAGGAAACCGGGCTATTAGTGTAAACATTTATGTGACATAGCACACTTAGCATCACTTTGGCTGCTGCACTTCTGTGGCCCCAAACACACTCTCTTTTTAAAGTTGGCTGCACAAAAGCTGTCCTGGAGCCACCACAAGCAGCAGAAAACTTCCTTGGTCCATCGCAAGCCCTGCAGGGCATTATGGGGAGCTCCCTCCCGAAAGCGTGCACGCATAATGAGCGTCTCCATTCATGGCTTTGTTTCCATTGTGCAGGCTTCCCCATGTCTTTTTTGTTGTTGCCTTTTTGCTTTTTTTATTGGGGGTTGTCTGATTCCACCCGGGCCCCCCGAATGGGTGCTTATGTTGGGGAAAGCAAGGGGAACCCACCACTGGCTGCCCTACCAGTACTTTATTGCTGGCTCAGGACTTCTCCCCTTCCTGCTCCATGTGGGCAGGGTGTACACTGGTGGGGGCTGCCCGCTCCCCTCTGACACTGGCATGTGGGGGGAGAGCGATGCCACTCCCACGTCTTTTCCATTGTTGGGGGCCAGAAATGGGGCCCCGGCCCCCTTTCTTCCTTCTCGGTGGGGTGATGGTGGGCCTCCCTTGCCTTGCTTGATGGGGGCTCAGAGATGGGGTCCTGGCACCCTTTTTCATGAACTGGCCGAGGATTGGGTTCCCCGAGCCCTGTGGAGGGGGCCCAACGCATCTCCCTCCTGAGCTTATTAATTGTTAATGTAGCTCTTTGTCTGCCCCCAGGCACTGGCCCAACCTGGGGATGTTTGCCAGTCTTCCAGCAGAGTTCCCCACATTCCATTTTCTCAGCTGAGGGTCAACGGTCAAATATTTTTGCTGTGCATATCTTGGGCCCCGTTGGGCCATTTTGCATAATTATGGTCTTATTTTGCTCCTGGTGTCATGCCCTGGCCACCTGGAGCCTTTTCCACAGGCCTCCTGGCCTCTAAGGTGGCACACTTTGCAGGGATATTATACCACCAGCTCCCTGCACCAGCCTATCCCCTTTTCCTTCTCCTCTGGTGCTTCTCTCCTCCTGTTTGAGCGCAAAAATCTAGTTCTTCCCCCTCCCTTAGGAAGTTTAAAGAGATCACCTTCCCTAGTCCTGGAGAGACACACTGGTCCTGGGGACAACTGTTGGTAGAGTCCTTAGTCCAGTAGGGCATCAAGGGCTTATCTTTCCAGTTGTTTATGATGTTGCCACTGTCCAGTCCCAGTGTCCAACTCCAACAACAACTCTCTTTCTATTGTGCAAGAGTTTTAAATGAGGTGGAAAGTTCTTGAAGCCAGGCCATCATGGCCAATCCTAGGGTGTCACAAAACCCCTCTATCCCTGTCACAGGCCTCCTCCACAGCATGCTGGGAAAATTCAAAATGGCACCATCAAGAAGTCACTGCTAACATCTACTTGGGGAGCCTCAGTTCCACCCCTAGCGGACATCACTGCTAGGGCCTTTCCCACCAAAACTTCAACGAGAAGCCCTTTCCTGTGTTGGCTCAAGAGGTCTAGGCCTCATCCTTTGTTCAATGGGCCTGGCTGTCCTAATCCTGACACAGTTTGACAGCTAATTAACCGGTGCATATTTTTTTTCCCACTCCTCACTCCTCAGGCATTAAGTGACCCACTGCTCATTGCTCCCTTCATGTGGGAGGCCTTTGTTCCTTCTGCTGGGAAGCAGGGTAATTAACTTGGCCCAGTAGGGTGACAAAATGACTGGGCTCTGATCCTGAGTTGAACCAGGGAAATATGAAAATTCTGGATAACCCATGAGGTGTAAATGTATCTGCTTGGGACTTGCATATTTAAAATGGGTGCACACTTTTCACCCCAGTTTGATACTTTGCTGGACTTCGTTGGCCAAAGGGAAGCAAAACTTCACTCTAAGGCAGATTTTACCCTATGTGTATAATGATGTGTGACTGCAGACAAAACCATAAACCATATTGACTATACCTATGAGTGCCCACTAATATAATAAGGCCTACCCCAGTTTGATATCAAACTCTGCAGAGTCCCCTCTGTGCCAGGCTACCTGTGCGCAGTTACCAAGTTGCGCATGATGATTGTCTTACATGTGCAGCCCTCACACGTGTGCACACGTGTTCATGTGTAGGTAGCCAAGTGCCCCTTACCCTTTCTGCATTGCAGCGGCTTTATCTTAATAGGCAGACACTGGAGGTAAACACTAGCAGTCTGTTAACCATGTCATTACTATGGATGAGACAGCTGTTGTGAGGCTCACCTACAGTAAAAAGTCCAAGTCCAGGTGATTCAAAAACAAAAAGTCTGGGCGGACTAAATGGGCAGAATCCATTTCGCTACAGATGTAATATGGGATATAATTACCAGTGTGATGGAGCAAGGTTTCATAAACGAAATTTGCTTGTATTCAATCCTCCTCACAGTATTAATTTATTAAAAACTTGTATTATTAATACTAACCTTTGCATTCACGACACGAAAGGGAAGGAAGCTTGCCTATGTGTTTTACTAATGAATAACGCTTGTCTGTAATCCAAGATGGCCGCTAAACGCGGGAAAACTCAGTGCGCATGTCGCAACCAGATCACATGGTATGACGTCTTTCTTTGCTTGGTGGGAAAATTTCTGCTTCTGCGCAGTGTGCACTAAAATGGCTGCTTGATGTTTTCACATGCTTCAGCTTGCTCTCATGTCATTACTAAATTGTCGTTTCTTAACGCTACTAATGCGGGATAGAATTTATAATTAAATGGGAATAGAGTAGAAAAAGTGGGCATACAGTGAAACATTTTATTCTGTGATTTTAATATTTTCTTCTTGCACTTTTATTAGTTCGTAAACTTGGGCCTGGGTTGATGCCCTGAAACTCGAGAGACAAATGGTTCTGCGCATGTGTCCTGTGTGCCTGCCAAATGAAGTCAACCTGGACGTCGTCCAAGGCCGCGACCCGATGGCCGAAGATGTTGTACTCTTGCCTTTCCTGTTGCACATTGATACATTGTATATGAAGAATGTTTTACATTTGTCGTGAGACGGGTGGGAAATAAAGCGAATGTATTAATTTGAAGGGGCGGGAATTTAAAGACAATAGGCTTTACAATTTAGGCCAAATCGATATGGTGCGAGAATCCACCCCCTGTCCCTGTCCAATCAGAAGTAGTGGTACCATATTTTGGCAACATTAAGGGGAGATACATGGCGTAGAAGGGTATAACAGATATAGAATTAGCTAATTAGTTTAGTCGGAGGTCTTGAAGTCTGAGGAAGGAGATGCTGCAAGAAGAATAGGCGTCCATACTGACAGGCAGAAGAGCTCCAGACTGCCATGCTGATCGGTTGCTGACTGAATCCCTGTCCTGAGGAGGTCCTGAGGAGGGGGCGGCAGAGTCCATTAGAAGGGAGACACGGGAGAATCGAGGAGAAGCCGAGTACCAGAGAGGGGAACGGCGCAGGCGTCGTTATAGAGAGGTCACCGGTCCTGTCCTGATCCTGGAGGAGGTCTTTGCTCTTCATCCTTCCTGGGTCCTATTCTTTCCAACTCCTTAGCCTAAGGGGTTTGGTTCTCGCATTTAGGTAAATATAATGCAACCTTTAGTTGCGCTGCTGTCTCTATCCTCTCCTTTTCCTTAAACACTGTCATTGATTAGCTATAATCATTTCTATGCTTTATCTTGGGTATTGCGATTAAGTACCGTGTGGTTCTGTAATTTACTCTGCTAAAATCTTTAGATAAACATTTTAAAACTTCCTGACTCAGTGGTTATTTTAGGATTACGTATTATAATGAATGTCACTCATTTTAAACTTCCCAATTAGCAAAGGATCCATTGGTAAGTCATTACTCTTCAATCAGAAGGTAATTGGTAGCAGAGATTTTGATAAAGAGTATAACTGACACCCCAGCGTAAGTATTAGCGTAGTATGAATGTATGGGCCCAAGTGAGTGTTTTGTGTATGAATGCTGTTTGCTAATATCGCGCTGGATCAGTTTTCTGGTAGCCAGAGGATGGTTACTCTTTGTTAATTGGGTAATGAGAATTTTATTTGTGTTTTTATGAACTAACATCCGCTTATTTCAGAGTTTTGTTTTATGTTGTCCAGAATACCCCGGGGTAAAAAGAATAGCGGTTGGTAAGTGGAAGCCATACTGCAGTGAGGTTATCTGCCAGGCAGAAATAGTACTGAAAAGTTAAGCAGGGCTATCAGTACTCGTTAGGGATTCTATGTGTGTAAGTAATAGCAAAGGAGTACGCTGGTGAAAATTTGATGTTATATCACCTAGAAAGGGTAACATTGAAGAAGTAACAGGTATTTCGGAAGCTTGTTTGAAGAGTAAACGGAAGGGTTTTACTCGTAGTGTATGTTTTAGTAAACGGAAAGGTTTTACTAAGAGTGAGAGACACTATCTTTTCGAATTTAGAGAAACTGGCACGATAGCGAATGTTTTATGTTGTTACTGAAATTTAATTAAGAATTATAGAGAAAATAAAGTTTTGCGTAAGATTTTTGTAAAGGGAGGGTCAGTTGCTGGAGAGGGAGCTGACGTCACAAAACACCGCGCTGGCATTGGTTGAATCAGCGGGTGTGGAGAGACTCTTGTAAAGGAGGGGTCAGTAGTCAGGAGCAGTACTGATGTCACAGGTGCCGCGCTGGGATTGGTTGAATCAGCGAGGGACAGAATAGCACAGATTGTAAAGGAGGGGTTGACAGACAAACGTCACCAAAAGGCCGCGCAAGGATTGGTTCGGAAATAAAAGTTAGCAGATATTTGATTGGTCGAAATTATAAAAGCGAAATCCTTAGTGGAGAAAGGATTGCCTGTTAAAACTCGATCCAACTTTAACAGGCACTCGTCCAGATAGGAGATATTTGGGCTTTGCAGAATATAATTTTATACATCGATATATACCCAAAATGTACGGAGAAAAGAGAAAGATGTCATTTTTACAAAAGATTAAGAACTATTTTAAAAAGGACAAACCAATCAAAACTAGGGAGGGAATTATTATTCCCCCAGCTAAAACGTCCGCTTCATTTATGATGATGGAGAGAGGTTATCATACTTGTATATAGATAGAGAATTGGATAGAATATAACAAAAATGATGGAATACTAGCATTTCCCGAAAATGGCACGTTCAATGGGCGAATTCTTCAAAATTTGAGATTAAGAATGAATGACCTAGAACCTAGACCTAGATTAACTCAATATGAAGCTTTAGAAGAATGGGAAACTGAAGCATTTGAACGTGACCGGCCCAGAAGTAATAGAGGTTATCGGGGATTTTTCCCTAGATATCACAATGAGTCAAGGGACGGTCAGATGAAACAATGGAGAAGGGCAATGCTTACAGAAGGATTGTATCCCTTATTCACAGCAGAAGAGAAATCAGGAGGCAAATGCACAGAAAAGACAAAACATTTAATGAGAAGTGATGATTCTGAAGATGAGTTTATGGAAGAAATGTTAAGGAATCCCCCACCATATCAGGAAGGGACAAGTGGATGCACCCCAAGTGCCCCACCGTTAAAAACCCTATTAGTACCGCAGGTGATGCATGAATTCACCCCTAGTAGAATACTTCATGACAAAGAAAGGAAGCCCTAGAAAAGACCAGAGCAGAATTAAAACAGAAAATAACACAGATAAAAGTACACCCTGATTCATTGACCATACCTGTAACAATTGGTCCAGTAGTTCCATTATATGGTACTCAAGGAAACTGTCCACAACTGATACCTGCACCTACTCCTGTGAATATTCCAAAACCTGAAGCTGCAGTTATAGTTGAAGATCAATTTAGTGACTGTGAATCCACAATATCACTCATGGACTTGCCTATTCGAGGTTCTGTAAATAGCACTCCCAGAAAAGATGTACCTGAATGTTCGAAAGATGTAAGTTTAATAACTTCATCAGGAACAAAAAGTGCCACCATAGTAACACCTGAAGATTTAGAAAAATGGGTACAAGGGTCAAGTAAACAGTGCACACCTCCTAAAATAATGGACATTCATAAATTGAAGGTTGAATTAGAAGAAATAATAGCAGGAAATGTAGGATTAGATCGATTAAATACCTATGATGATGAAGAATTATTGTTCATGTGCAGGAGTATCACAAGAAATGTAAGATTATTTCATGAAAAATTGTCCAATTTAGCACTACAGATGGGAATAGAAATAGGGAGATCAAAAGTATTGCAGAAGCCCTACAGAGCAGATTTTTCAGAAAAAGATTTAGAAAACATGAATGCCTCCGGAAGAAAATTACAAGTGAGGGAATTAATGATAGTCTTACAAAAATGGGGAGACCTAGATAAATGGAGAACTAGGTGGGCCAAGAAAAAGGAAGAAGCACGAACAAGTAGAACAACATCTGACTATGTGATGAAAGAGACAGAGAAAGTTGATCAAATGTACCCAATGCGAGAAGTTGCAGGAGGAGGATATGTACACGTCCCATGTAGTAGACACGATATTTTATCATTTACGAATGATTTCCCAAAGTTGAGAGAAAAACCAATTGAATGGTACAAGCAGGTTGATAGGTTTGTGAAGGTGTCAAAGGTATTGTTGAAGGATTTGGATGGTTTGTTTGACATAGTGGTACCTGCCGATTTATGGACAGATTGTAAGATCACAGTAGATTGGCCAAGTGATGAGTATCCTACAGACCCAAAGACAGGTGCCCCGTCAAGTGATGTAATGAAAAAGTATCAGCAAGTGATAACTTACCTGAAAGGGAAAATACCACCAAAGGAAACAGATTGGGTAAAAATAGATCGAACCACTCAAGAAGCCAGTGAATCGGTACATTCCTATTATGAGAGATTATTGCAGGTATTTAAACAGTATAGTGGATTTGAGGACATTGGAGACAAGAACATGAGTCAGTTTGTGTATCTATTTGTTTATGGTTTAAAGCCAGAGATTTGTCAGATGATTAAACAGCATATGCTTTGTTGGCAAGGGAAGCCGATTGATGAGATTTTGAAATATGCAAAATATTGTGGAGATGATATTGAGGATAGGCACAAGAAATTGCAGGAAAAGGTAATGTGGGCACAAGTAAAGATGGCTGAGAAGCAGGGAATTAATTTAGATAATCCAAATGGAAACCAAGGAAAGGATTCTGGAACGAGTGGTGAAAGTGGGAATGGTGGAAGAATGAGAGGACGAATGAGTAGAGAAGAAGCTAAAAAGAAATTTCCTTGTCATGGATGCGGAAAATTGGGGCATTGGAAGGACGAATGTAAAAAGATTCGGAATAATAATGGCCCAAATCAAAATTTAAATCCACAGGTGCAGAATGACTCACAGCAGGGTGTAAATCCTCAGAGTCAATTGCCACCTGCACCTATTCAGGGTAATGTAAGCAGAGCAAAGCACGGTACAGACATCGGATATCAAGGAGGAAGTGGTAAGAATGATTATATAACATCACAGTTTCTTTTACAGGATGATTTCTGTCAATACAGTTCATGACGGTGCCTAGGAGAGGGGGAGAAGGAGTGCGTACTTGGCGCATCCTTACAGGTAGATCAGTCAGGTCCATATGTTGAAGGGAATGTGAAAGGTAATGATATTACTTTCCTTTTGGACACTGGTGCTACCCAGTCTACTGTGAGAACAGCAGACATTCCAGACCTTCCTCTCTCTGGTGAAGATATCCAAGTAGTAGGGGTAGCTAATCAAAGAATTAGAACACCTCTTACCGAACCAATGGAAGTTAAAATAGGAAACTTCAGAGAAATGCACCAATTTGTAGTGTGTGATTCTAGCCCAGTGAACTTATTAGGTAGGGATTTGCTGTGTAAGATGAATTGTATAATTTTCTGCACACCGGATGGTGTGGCGGTTCAGACACCAGATGAAGACCATGGGGCAGATTTACAACTTCTGGCGCATCCCTGCAAATCAGCAGGGATGCGCCAGAATAGTTGCGACACGCAATTCTCTCCTTGCGCCACCACGGAAGCGCCGCATTTACAATGCGGCGCACCGTGGCGCAAGGAAAGGCCGATGCGTGTCGCATCCTGTGGCGTAAGGGCGGCGCATTGCTGGAGTCGTGTCGCAAGCGCGACGCAACTCCAGCAATGCTCGTGGGCCGCCCATACCTAACGTGGTGCGCCACTCCTACGCCTGCTTGAAGCAGGCGTAAGGATTCGTCGCAGCGGCGTCGGAAAAGTGACTGAGTGAAATCTTGTAGATTTCACTCAGCCACTCTAACGAGGCGTTCCTGCGCCGGAACGCCCCCTGCTCCGGAACGCCCACATGAAACCTGACGCAGGTTTCATGTGGCGCAGGCTTTACTACGTGACGCATCTCCCTAGATGCGTCACGTTGTACATACCTCGCAGCATGGCGCTGGCTTTACGCCGCCGTTGCGTCACAGAAGTGACGCAACGGCGGCGCGAAAGTGGCGCAAGGGGCTTGTAAATCTGCCCCCATGTATATAAAATTATGATTGCAAAACAAGGTACAGAAGTAGACGAGATGTTTTCGTTAATAACAAAAGATGAGTTGCCAGAAGAATTAAAAGGTACAGTAAACCCCATAGTATGGGATTTCACAGGAAAGGAAGTAGGACTTATGGCTAAAATAGACACAGTTAAAATTACTGTAAAAGAAGGTGCGATTTTCCCAAATACCAGACAGTACAAAATGAGTGCAGAAGTAAAGGCAGGAGTCATTGAAGAAATTAATCGAATGATAGAACAAAACATCCTAAAAGAAGTAATGAGTAGCCCATGTAATTCACCTATAATGGGTTTAAAGAAACCTAGTGGAAAATATAGGATTGTTCAGGATCTGAGAAAAATAAATAAGATTGTGGAATCATGTTGTCCTATAGTGCCAAATCCTGCAGTAATTCTATACCAGATCCCTTGGTGTGCAGGGTGGTTCACAGTGATTGATTTGTGTCAAGCGTTCTTTTCAATACCATTGCATCCAGACAGCCAGTATCTTTTCTCATTTAAATTCGAAAACAAGGTCTACGTGTGGAATCGTGTTCCTCAGGGGTACACGGAAAGTCCTTCTATTTTCAACCAGATACTGAAAAAGTGTCTTGAAAAACTAGTGATGCCAGGAAGCTCAGTCCTAGTCCAAAATATCGACGACTTATTGGTAGCATCAAACACCAGAGAGGACTGTGTTGTTGATTCTATAGCACTATTAAATCTGTTGGCTGAGGAAGGGCATAAAGTCTCACCTGAAAAGTTGCAATTCTGTACAACAGCTGTTAAATATCTGGGACACCAAATTGAGAGGGGAAAGAGAAGAGTAACCTCTGAAAGAGTAAAACTAATAAAGAAAATGCAAATGCCTGTAACTCAAAGACAAGTGAGAATGTTCCTAGGAATAGTAGGTTACTGTCGACAATGGATACCAGGATTTTCCATGTTAGCTAAGCCCTTAATTAACATGACAAAAAGAAAGCAAAGGACCCAGTTGAGTGGGAGGATGAAAGTGTAGAAGCATTTGTAAAATTGAGAAATGCGTTATGCTCAGCACCTGCCTTAGGCATGCCCGACTATAAAAGAGAATTTGCATTGTTCTGCCATGAGAGAGAAAATTGTGCACTTTCTGTCCTAACTCAGAGACACGGATTAGACAGACGTCTATAGCGTATTTCTCTGCTACATTAGACCCAGTAGCAGCTGCGTTGCCAGGATGCCTAAAAGCAGTGGCAGCTACTTGTTTGAGCATTGAACAAAGTGAGTCAATTGTGATGGGACATCCGGTAAAAGTGTATGTTCCACATGCTGTTGTAATTCTGTTGACAAGAACCCGAACTCAGCATCTTATTCCTAGTCGGCTGACTAAATATGAAAGAAGAATAATGGGTGCTGAAAATGTGACCATGGTAAGGTGTACTATAATAAATCCAGCAACCTTACTACCAGACCCATATCATGAGAAAATTAAAGATGATGAAGAAGATGAACATGATTGCATACAAATTACGGAATTATGCACAAAACCATGCCCAGATATAGAGGAACAGCCTCTTAAAAAGCCAGACAGGGAGTTGTTTGTTGATGGTTCATGTCAGAGACATGAAGATGGCAAACTAACTGCTGCCTATGCAGTATGTGAATTAACTGGAATAGTCGAAGCATCCTATTTACCAGGAGTCAAATCTGCACAAGTAGCTGAATTGATTGCGCTGATAAAGGCATGCAAAATTGGGAGGAATCAGAGAGTAACCATATTTACAGATAGCCAATATGGTTACGGGGTTGTGCATGACTTTGGCCAACTATGGATGCAGAGGGATTTCATGACTTCTTCAGGATCCCCCATTAAAAATGGACAATTATTATTATTTTTTTTTAATATTTTAGTAGGATATTTTTTACAAATTTTCCACCCATGGATCAGCACCAATTTCACAATAAATTGACAATACATACAGAGAAAGTAAAGAGAGTAAGTAAAAAATAAAACGAGAATCTCAATCAAAACATTTTAAGCAACCAGAAAAATAAAATAATATAAAAAAAGCTAAAGGAAAAAAAGCCATAAGAACAAACAAAGAGCATAAGAGACCAAAAGATTGACAAGCAATAATCTAAATTCATGACTCTAACATTAATTTACAATCCTTGGGATTACAGCATCCCATTCGCATAAATGAATTGGCCTAGATAATTGCCCTTAAAATTCCTATTTGTCCTTCCATCTTGCCAATAATGCCCATATACTCTGCCCCAGCATTTTTGCTTTTTTACCCTTCCTCTCATAAATGGCCCTTTCCATTGTGTATAGTGAAAGTAAGCGCGACAGCCATTGATGAAAAGAAGGGGGAAGAGGATCAAGCCAGGCCGAAGCAATACTCATCCGTAATACAGCCATAGCCACAAAGAGACATTTTTTGGCCGTGTCATTCCGTTCGCTTCTATTAACTCCCAGCAATACCAGAGCAGGTGTTATCATAATTTTTAACCCCAGTGACATCTCTAAAAATCTCATAATAGAATCTAACAAACACTGAAGACATGGACAGGTCGCAAACATATGCACAAGATCTGCTGCCGCCGCCCCACACCGTGCACAATTAATCCCTGAGAGCCCACCCCATTGCTTTATCCTTGCTGGGGTATAATATAATGCGAAAACAGTTTTATAATGTTGTGCTTGGAGCCCAGCAGAGCACAAAACCGTCTGGGCTAAACCCAAAGATTCTACCAGCCCCTCTTGTGTAACACCCACTCGTTCCACCCATTTATTCTCATGCTTACCTAAATCATCTTGCTTTAATTCGATCAACTCAATATACAATAACCTAATAATACCCTTAGTGCTACCCCGAATAGTATCTAAAACTCTGTTTCTACCAAATCCGCTAAGCCCCCCCCTTTTTGTGCCAAAAAAACTTCGCAGCTGTAAGTATTTAAAAAAAATCCCCCTTTCCAACCCATACTCCCGCTGAATGTCCCCAAACTGACGAACCCCTACTTGCGTTATTAAATCCCCAGCAATCCGTACTCCCTTCGTTGCCCAAGAGGCCATTACCCCATCTGAGAAAATATCCGGAAGCATAGGATTTTTATAAAGCAGGGTATAATAATTGAATCTTCCCATACCGATCATTCTTTTTAGTGCCCACCAAATATTAGATGCAGCAACAAGGGTCTTAAATTTAGTCCTTTTATAGTAGCTATGCTCTGTAAATTTAAAAAGCAATTTTCGGCCTGATCCCCCAATAACAACTTATAAACATCCGGAATTTCAATTTCCCTATCATTATCCCGGGAAGGTGCACCAAACAGTATACCCATATATTGAAGAGCAGCAGCCCAATAATAAGAACGAAAATCCGGAACTGCAAAGCCACCTCTCTCTCGTGGTAAACACATAAAGCGAAGAGCCCTCCTGGTTTTACCCTGTGCCCAAATAAAATGATTAACTAAATTTTCCAAAGCTATAAACCAATGTTTAGAAAATTCTAACGGGATTGCCCTAAACAAATAAAGAATTTTTGGCAGAAACATCATTTTCACCACATTACGCCTCCCAACCAATGAGAGATGAAGATTATTTAACCTCTGAAAATCCCCTTTCGCCTTCCTAAGTATTGGTCCAATATTCATGGCAACTAAGCTGTCTAGATCAGACGTAATTGAAATTCCCAGATATACACCTAACTTTGTAACACGAGGGTCCTCAAAATTAACAAACTGATTCAGTATAATTTGGGTCTTGGTGCTATTTAATGCATATCCAGAGTATCTACCAAACTCTTGCGCAATATGCTCTACCGTAATTATTGCCGAAGAGGGATCTGCTGTGAGAACAGCTACATCGTCAGTGTAAGCTAATACTTTAGATTCTGTACCCTGACAAATAATTGGGGATATTCCATTACTGACCAGAAATAACCGAATTAAAGGGTCCAAATATATAGCAAACAGCAGGGGAGAAGCTGGACACCCCTGCCGCGTCCCCCGTTGTATAGCAAAAGATTGTGTATATACACCATTCAGCCTTAAGCGAGCCGTAGGTGTTAAATAGAGTACCTGAATAGTTTTAATAAAGCCCTCCCCTAACCCAAACCATCTCAATGATTCCCATAAAAACCCCCAGGAGACCCTATCAAATGCCTTTTCAGCATCAAGCAGGAAGGCAGCCATAGGGTCCCCTGAGGCCTTCATTGCATCAAAGAGTGTTATCACTCGCCGTACATGCTGAGTGGTCCCCTGACCTATTATAAACCCATGTTGACATGGATGAATACTTTTCTTTATAATTTTATTTAGCCTTGTGGCGATAGCTTTCGAAATTTTTTTTACATCACTATTCAATAATGTTATGGGGCGATAAGAGCCGGGCTCCTCGGTGGCTTATCTTTTTTAAAAAGACCACAACGTCCGCACCAGCCCAAGACTCGGGTGCGGGGCCCCCCTTTGAGCCTGCAGAATTACCTCACACAGATCCAGTCCAATAATATCTAAAAATATTTTATAGAACTCCAATGGGATCTGATCTGGTCCGACTGCCTTACCAGAAGGTAAATCTAATAAGGCTCTCGTTATCTCTTCTTGAGACAAGGGACATTCCAAATTCTCCCTATCAGCCGGGTTAACTTTATTTACAACAATTCTGTCTAAGTATTTTCGGGTTTCCAATGGCGTCTCTAATGAATCTTCTGTATATAAATGATGATAAAAAGCCTAAACGTCTCTCGGATCCCGGAGGGAGTCTGTTATTACCCTCTTATTCTTGTCATAAATTTCAGTTATCTGGCCAGCCACGGTTTTCTGTCTAGCTCTTACTGCCAATGTATGCCCCACCCTCTCATTATATTCATGGCAATGCTCTTTTTGCTAGATACATTTCTGCAGCCTTTGCAGCAATATATTCACCCGCCTCAGCCTTTTTTATAGCAAGCCGAAGTATAGTCTCATCAGCCGACCTGCCCTGGCTAAGAGTGGCAGCCAATACCTCTTCCAGTTTTATTAGATTAATTTTAACCTCCTCCTCTCGTTGTCGTTCCTTTTTCTGTCGATAAAAACTATAGCTAGTCGTCTCCCCTCTAACCCCCGCTTTAAAAGCGTCCCATACGATTCCTATATTTGCACTCCCTCGGTTGAACTCCCAAAATTCTTTAATCCAACCTTTCATATATAGGACATATTCTGGATCATATAACAGCCTCCGCTCGAAAGTCCAGCCCCGAGGTTGCTTCCCTCCCCCTATAAAGTTAACTGTAAGGATTAATGGATTATGATCAGATAATATCCGAGGGAGCAATTCTATACTGGAATTGAGAAGAAGATGATGAGAAACCAAAAAATTATCTAAACGAGAGATAATCTTATGTGGTGCGGAAAAAAATGTACTGCCAAGTTCAGTAGGTTTCAGATGTGCCCACATATCAGTTAAACCATTATTCCTTATTATGTTATCTAACGCATTACCAGTCCTTTTTTTCCTACCCGAGTAATTACTTCCTAAAATGCCCCACTGAACCCCCAAACCATTAATATTAAAATCCCCACAAATAATCATTGGTGAGGGCCATAGAGCTAAGTTTGAATCTAGAAATTCAAAAATTTCCGGATCGTCCCTAGTAGATCCATAAAGAGAACACAATGTAAATCTATTGCTATTTAAAGAGCATTCTAGTAGCACCCATCGCCCCCATTGATCTCCAGACTTTCTTATAACTTTAACATCAGTCCTCCGGGTAAGGATTGCCACCCCTCTTGTGCGCGAGCCTTGCATTGTGTGTACCAAAAGTTTATATCCTAGTTGTTCTAGTATTAGAGCTCTGCAACTTTCTATATGCGTCTCTTGAACACAAATAAAATCTACCCGTAAAGTTTTAAGCCAGATAGCCACCTTATGCCTCTTATGTTGATCATTCAATCCACAAATATTTACTGTCACAATTCGTAAATTCATACCTTCAAGTTCTCACTTTCCTTATAAATAATCCTCACCATACCATCCGCTATAAAGCTTATTATGTTTACTTTAGTATCCGTCACTCTCTTTAGCCCATCATCATTAAGCCACATCAAAAAAACTTGCTTCGACCTACTCAGTTTTTCCATACACCTTGCTGAACGTGCAGCCTCCCATTGTGCTGATCCAAAACCAACCTCCATGAAAAACCCACCCCCACCCTCCCAACCCCCACCCCCCTGCACCCCTTACAGGCAGCTAGGTCAGCCATGACCTAGGTATGACTGAACTTCCATCTCAGGCAGTGCCGACCCTCCCCCCCCCCGGAGACCCCTGTAAGAACACCTAATAAGTGACTTAAGTGAACCACACGAAGATAAATCCAGCAGCGGTATGCCCCCTATTCCCAAAATTCCTCCACAAAAACTTCATGTTTATACAGAGAAAATCCAGAGCGCTCCCCAGACTCTCCCCAAACAGCCCCCCATTAATCAAAGATTATTCCCCTCCCAGATCCCCTATTGACTGGTGCGGTTTGCACCCGCCTCTCCGTTATCTCAGTAAGAAATTCCTGAGCCTTCACCTCAGAAAAAAACATCCTGACCTTTCCTTGATAAAGAACCTTAAGCCTAGAGGGAAATAAAAGAAAGGCTTCACAGCCTGCTCCTTGGAACGGGGCTATCATTTGTCGAAGTCTCCATCTCCGCTCGACCGTTGTATGGCAAAAATCCGGCCGAGCGAAGAAGGTATGCCCCTCGAATGTGCGTTTTGAGTCTGGTCTTGCCTTGTCTATTATAGCCTGCCTTAGCAGATAGTTGCCCACGTAGATTAGTATGGCTCTTGGTCGCTCCCCTTGACTTTTGGCATGAGCTTTCCTAAACATTGGAAAGCGGTGAGCCCGCTGAATTTCCACCTCCCAGTTCCACTGGGGGAGTTCCGGAAAGGCGCCCTTCAACAGTGTGACAACGAAGGCCATAATGTTCTCTCCCTCTATATTTTCTTCCAGACCCAGCAATCGTACATTATTGCGACGCTGCCGATTCTCAAAGTCCTCGAGCTTCCAGCAAACATCCAAGGATTGCTTCTCTTGAGTGATCTTAAATGATTGTAGTTTATCAACCTCCGCCTCAACAGCAGCAGTTCGTTCTTCAACATGGGTAACCCGCTCCGAAATGTCGATACACACCTTGTTCATCTTCCGAATAGCCCCTTGCAGCTTTTTATTGACTAATGATGATCTTTTGCTCTCCTGCCGTGCCTCCCCCTGCATTTGTTTTAGGGTGGAATACAATAAGTCCAATGTCGTAGCGGGAGTGAGGGCAGATACACTACCAGTTTCAATTAATTCTGCAGTGCCAGAATGGCCCGTGTTTCCTGCATCAAGCCCACTACTAGTACCCGCTGTCAGGACAGAAGCGGAGTAGTCCCATTCCAGCTTCCGGGTGGCAGAATCTGTAGACCTCATTTTAGTTTTAGTCCGTCGCCTTGCATTTAAAGATTGACTATACCGCTTTTTCTGTGTAGCAGAAGACTCCCCAGAGGCCGTTTCCTGAGAAGATTCTAACTCGCTGACTTCTGAAGTGTCTGAGTCGTCGTTCAGTGAAAAAAAAATGTCCCCCCCTCCTTCTGGGGAAAACACGGGGACACTCTGCCAAGGGATTATTGCCACGTGATTAATCTGACCGCCAAGAGTGTCGCTGGTATAACAATGCTCACTGGCCTGTGTGTCTGGCAGTGCATGGATTTGACAGAATGCGTCATCAAAGGGAACTTCTCCTCCTTCCTCATTAATGCCATCCTTCATTGTGTCTTCCTTATCACCCACAGAAATCCGGGATACTGTAGCCTCAGCCTCATCAATTTCATTTGACAAAGTATCCAGCGGGAGCTCACCCGCTCTTATTGTATCCATCTGACTAACTTTGCTCTGTTCCTGGCCAGGACTTATCATTTGTATTGCTTGAGGGAGAGGGAGAGAACTACCTGTCCCAGAATCCACCTGGATGGGCTCAGCAGTTTCGGTAGTTTCGGGAGGCTTAATGTTTGCCAAATGGAAAACGGAGTTACCTGGTAAAGAGAGACTCTCTTCAAATTCCGTATGTGTAGAAATTGCATCCGGGAGGCCGGGGGGGTCATCAGCTCCCGAGAGCGTTTCAGCTGTCATCAAAGCTGCCGTCGGAGCTGCCTTCGGAGTCATCGTTAACACAGGAGCCGGAGCCAAAGCCGTCGTCAACCCAAATGCCTCCAGAACTGAAGGCTGCCGTTGCACACCATCTCCAGCACCAGCTGCGCCAGCCACGCGTCGTCTTGTACCGCCAGCGACCCCAGCATCATTTGCCTTCGAGATATCCTCGTTCTTTTTTTGGATGCCCCCACGTCGGATCTGACCCACGCTAGACGCCGTTTCCAATATGCCGTCCTTCAGGCTCCCCTTGACCTCCTTCAAAGCCTCCCTTGTAGCCGCTGCGTCTTTCGCAATTTTACTCGCCTTTGGAGCCATCCTGCGTTTCAATAGGGATAACAAACGCCGGATACTTGCGGAAATCTGCCACAAAGTAAAAGTCCGAATATGCCACGCCGACCACAAACCAGCACGAAAAAAGCGATCCTCCGTCCAGCAAGCATCAATAGCCTGCTCTGTCCACTCAAGCATATCCGTTTGAGACTGCCACCGATTTTACAGGGGTCTCACAGAGGAGTGCAGAGCCAGAGCTGCCTTCCTCGAGGTCAGTCAGCGGCCATCTTGCCTAAAAATGGACAATTTGTAAGGGAATTGCTGGAAGCAATACAATGACCAAAAGAATTGGCTGTGGTGAAATGTGCCGCACACCAGTCAGGAGATGACTGGGTGGTAGTCGGCAACAGATATGCAGATCTGGTGGCTCAACATTGTGCCAAAACCAGACTGTCAGTCAATAAGAGGGTGGAAAGAATGGGAATCAGCTGCCAACTTATGCTGTATATGCCACCTGAAACTTGGAATGATGTCAAAAGATTGCAAGATGAGGTTGATGAAAGTGAAAGAAATTTGTGGATCAAAGTGGGTTGTTCCCAAAGAAGAGATGATGAAGTGTGGATCAGTGCTGATGGTAGACCAGTCATGCCAGACTGTTTACTCTCACAAATGGCTAGGATGTATCATGGAGACACACACATAGGGAGAGATGCAATGATTAGGCTGTTCAGACAAAATTGGTACAATCCCAAATTCAGGGCTGTTGCAGAGAGTCTTTGCCAGAGATGTCTAACTTGCCAGATGCATAACCCAGGAAGGAAGACAGTAATTGGATTTGGGAAAATTGGAAAGGCAGAGGGTCCATTTATGAGACTTCAGTTCGATTTCATACAGTTACCATCATGCAGAGGGCTGACATATGTACTAGTCATAGTGTGCCTGTTTTCAAAGTGGGTGGAGGCTTACCCTACTAGGAGAAATGACAGCATTACAGTTGCAAAACTGTTACTACGAGAGCTCATTCCTAGGTTTGGTTTTCCAGTAACTTTGGAATCAGATAGAGGAAAACATTTTAACAGCGAAGTGATCAAATTAATCTGTGAAGCATTCCAAATAAAACAGAAACTACACTGTGCATATCGTCCAGAAGCTTCTGGAGTGGTTGAACAACTGAATGGCACTATAAAGTCAAGATTGGGAAAAATGTGTGCATCAACATCATTAGAATGGCCAGATGCATTGCCACTTGTTTTAATGGGACTCAGAAGCATACCTGACAGAGTCACAGGATTGAGCCCACACGAGATAATGATGGGAAGAGCAATGCGACAAACACATGTTCCCACAAACAAACTGGTGAATATATCTGATGATATGGTATTGGACTATTGCAAAGGACTGGCTGACCTAGTGCGTTCTGTCTCTCACCAGGTTGGAGAAGACACAGTTTCCAGGCAGCCTGAACAAGAACATGATCTGAATCCTGGTGACTGGGTGGTAGTGAAGAATCACACCAGAGAAACATGTCTATCACCTAGATGGGGCAGACCGTGTCAAGTCATACTGACTACAAATACAGCAGTGAAGTGTGCAGGATTTCCTAATTGGATTCATGTAAGCCACACCAAGAGAGTACCAGACCCTGAGGAAGAGAATCCTCAGACAACACCAATCACTGAAGAAGCTGAAGGTTGCCCAGCTGAAGAATCTCAGGTTCGAGATTCAAGAGAAGCTGAAGTCGTCAACAAACAACTGACCCGCTACCTCGAGGAGAACAACATCCTGGACCCTTCCCAGTCCGGCTTCCGCAGCAACCACAGCACCGAAACCGCCCTCATCGCCGCCACCGATGACATCAGGACCCTGCTAGACAACGGAGAAACAGCAGCCCTCATCCTCCTGGACCTATCAGCCGCCTTCGACACGGTCTGCCACCACACACTACGAACACGCCTTCACGACGCCGGGATCCAAGAGAAGGCCCTGGACTGGACCACATCCTTCCTTTCCGGCAGAACACAAAGCGTCCGCCTCGCCCCCTTCCGATCCAAGGCCACCAAGATCATCTGCGGCGTACCCCAAGGCTCCTCCCTCAGCCCAACGCTGTTCAACATCTACATGGCACCCCTCGCCCACGTCGCCCGACAGCACAACCTCAACATCATCTCCTACGCCGACGACACCCAGCTGATCCTCTCCCTCACCAAAGACCCTCACACCGCCAAAGCCCACCTCCACGAAGGAATGAAGGCCGTCGCCGAATGGATGAGGACCAGCCGCCTGAAGCTGAACTCGGACAAGACGGAGGTCCTCATCCTTGGTTCCAACCCTTCAGCCTGGGACGACTCCTGGTGGCCAACATCACTGGGAACAGCCCCGCCACCCACCGACCACGTACGCAACCTAGGGGTCATCCTCGACCCCACCCTCTCCATGACTAAGCAGGTCAACGCCGTTTCCTCATCCTGCTTCAACATCCTCCAAATGCTCCGCAGGATCTTCAAGTGGATCCCCACCGAAACAAGAAAAACAGTCACCCAGGCCCTCGTCACCCAGCAGGCTGGACTACGGAAACGCCCTCTACGCAGGAACGACGGCTAAGCTCCTGAGACGGCTGCAACGCATCCAGAATGCCTCTGCACGTCTTATCCTCGACATCCCCCGACGCAGCCACATCACACCCCACCTGAGAGACCTGCACTGGCTCCCTGTCAACAAGAGGATAACCTTCAAGCTCCTCACCCACGCACACAAAGCACTCCACAACTCCGGACCAGCCTACCTCAACAGATGACTCAGCTTCTACACCCCCACCCGCCAGCTCCGCTCGACCAGCCTCGCCCTCGCCACAGTCCCCCGCATCCGGAAAACAACCGCCGGCGGCAGATCCTTCTCCCACCTCGCCGTCAAGACCTGGAACACCCTCCCCACCAACCTCCGACAGACCCAAGACATACTGGCCTTCAGAAGACTCCTCAAGACCTGGCTCTTCGATCAGTAGCAGCACCACCCCCCTCTTCCCCCAGCGCCTTGAGACCCTCGCGGGTATGTAGTGCGCTTTATAAGTGACATGATTGATTGATTGATTGATTGATTGAAGAAGAACAACCGAGCACAAGTCAGGATTGGATACCAGTGGTAGAAGTTCCTGAAGTTTACCACAGAACAAGAAATCAAACAAAATTGGAAGAAATCGAAGAAGATCAGTTAGGTGAAGAAGAAGCAGTTCAGGGACAAGAAGAAGAGATACTAAGAGATCCTGAACAAGATCAGATAGGGAAAGGTAACTGGACTCAAAACAGTGAAGATCTAATAGACTTTGAACAGGGACAGACAGGTTTAGAAGAATCCGGTCAGGCTGCAGAAGTTCACAGTGCAACCAGCCCTGATCAGAACAAGTTAGATCAAGAAGAGTACAAAGAAGAAGAAAATATCGAAAAACATGAACTTGAAGAAATAAATCAAGAACAAGGTCAGTTATTGGAAACTCACAGATGAGCTGTTGAAGAGAAACCATTCAGACCTGAAAAAGAGCAAACGGGAAAAACAGTAATTGAAAATAAAGAAACAGTACCAACAAAGAAAACAAGAAAAGGAGATCATTGGCCAAGTGTCATTAAAAGAATAAAGTACCACGTAACAACCAGAAGTGAAGATCCAGATCAAGTAAATGAAGTGACAAGTCAAACAGAACAAGAAAATAAAACTAAGAAAAGAAGAAGCAAAAGATTGAAACTTGTGAATAACAAATTCAAGGGTCAAAACTGGACTTATATCATTCTTGAAGATTTTGAAAGCTCAGAGTCAAGTGACAGTGGTGACGAAGGAACAAGTGCAGAACTGACGTACGAAAAAGAAACAAGACCACCTTGACTAAGCAAAAGAATCATATAAAGAAGAAGAGGAAATAGATAAGAAGAGCAATCTTCCTTGTCGAAAATGCCTGACGATAGAGTTGCTGGGAGACCAAAACAGAAATGTTGTAGAAGATGCTGTGCATTATGTATATGTAGTCTAGTGATGGTGCTTATACTATGGTTAGTCCTGATTGTAGCAGTTCCTTACCTTATGATAATAGATAAAAAGATTAATAATGAAACTAAAGGGAGGACAGCAAACATGAAGGGCAATAGAGTAGAACTAATGGCAGAAGATGATCAAGAAATACATCATGAAATAGCTGATAATGACACTAGTTTAAATGTTTTCACAAAGTTATTATTTCAATATGTAGACACCATGGAAGTTAGTAATTGTTATGTCTATATGAAGTTACCTGAATCAGTAGCAGAAGGTCTAACATATCATCACTTACCACTGACATATGGCATATCATGTAGTGTATTAGCAAGTTTATTTTATAGAACAGGGAAACTCCAGTATTATTATTCAAACCTAGATGTGATATTTTCTGAGGTTCCGATTCGAAAGAGTATGAACCCAGTGATTAGTAGTCAAGATGCACAGTTTATGGGAGAATTTTTCTTAACAATGAAATCAATAGACATAACACATGCACATAGACACAATCTAACATGTTCTTTACTTGAAGAAGAAAAGATATTTTTGAATTTAGTAGAAGATAGAAGACAGGATTTTCAAAAGAAAGCTTCTGAGCATAAGGCTCATTTACCACCTTGGGCTGAGAAAGAAGGGAGTTATACACCTGGCAAGGCTCAAGCTGCTATGGCTCTGGATTTCGTAAAGACAGGAAAAATTTGTCTTCATAGGTTAAAGACTGACTATAACAATGTTTTCATTGGTACCAGTGAATGTGAACATAATTTCCTAATTCTTGGAGGTTGGGGAATCAAAGGAGGAACAGATTCAGTTTTTCCTGGAATCTATTATGTGTGTGGGAATAAGGCTTACTTTAGGCTTCCTGCACGGTGGTATGGAAGTTGTTATTTTGGAATAGTATTTCCAAAGATATACCACGTAAAAAGAAACACTGGGAGCAATGAAAATAATGGCGAATTAACACGTAGTAAAAGAGCTAGTTTTTCTGAAATTGTAGGTGATATATTTGGTGCATTGATACCTTCAGTGGGAATAATTCTGAACTCAAGGAAAATATGTAAATTGTCTACAGTAGTTGATCGTTTATCAACGGATACTGCTGGAGGGTTTCTAATGATTAATGCGGAGATGGTTGCGATTAGATCTATGGTGATGCAAAATCGACTTGCTCTTGATATTATATTGGCAAAAGAGGGCGGAGTCTGTAAATTATTGAAGACGAAACACTGTTGCACTTATATTTCTGATAAGAGTGCAGAAATTGGAACATATATACAGAACATAACTAAACTTGAGAATGAACTTAAACCACTGGAAGTTGATAGTGTATGGGAAAGATTGACAAATAGTATCTCGTCAATTGCAACCTGGTTTGCTAATGTAGGGAAAGGACTTATAGGTCAAATATTAGTACCCTTAGCAGGGATAGCAATAATAGTACTGTCAATAACAATATGGTGCAAATGCTGTAGAAAGAATGGAACATATAAAGTGACAGGAAGAGGAAAGAAACGAAAAATAGATGAAATCGAACTTGAAGAATGGAGAAGTGAATTATACAAGAAATTAAAAGGAGATTGTAAAAATGGAAAGTGTAAAAATGAGAATGAAGTAATTTGCTAGAAGTTGGCATCTGATTGAGGGTAGTGTTTTGATGGCTCAGAAATGCCATCAGAGAGGGGATTGATGGAGCAAGGTTTCATAAACGAAACTTGCTTGTATTCAATCCTCCTCACAGTATTAATTTATTAAAAACTTGTATTGTTAATACTAACCTTTGCATTCACAACACGAAAGGGAAGGAAGCTTGCCTATGTGTTTTACTAATGAATAACGCTTGTCTGTAATCCAAGATGGCCGCTAAACGCGGGAAAACTCAGTGCGCATGTCGATACCAGATCACATGGTATGACGTCTTTCTTTGCTTGGTGGGAAAATTTCTGCTTCTGCGCAGTGTGCATTAAAATGGCTGCTTGATGTTTTCACATGCTTCAGCTTGCTCTCATGTCATTACTAAATTGCCGTTTCTTAACGCTACTAATGCGGGATAGATTTTATAATTAAATGGGAAAAGAGTAGAAAAAGTGGGCATACAGTGAAACATTTTATTCTGTGATTTTAATATTTTCTTCTTGCACTTTTATTAGTTCGTAAACATGGGCCTGGGTTGGTGACCTGAAACTCGAGAGACAAATGGTTCTGCGCATGTGTCCTGTGTGCCTGCCAAATGAAGTCAACCTGGACGTCGTCCAAGGCCGTGACCCGATGGCCGAAGATGTTGTACTCTTGCCTTTCCTGTTGCACATTGATACATTGTATATGAAGAATGTTTTACATTTGTCGTGAGACGGGTGGGAAATAAAGCGAATGTATTAATTTGAAGGGGCGGGAATTTAAAGACAATAGGCTTTACAATTTAGGCCAAATCGATATGGTGCGAGAATCCACCCCCTGTCCCTGTCCAATCAGAAGTAGTGGTCCCATATTTTGGCAACATTAAGGGGAGATACATGGCGTAGAAGGGTATAACAGATATAGAATTAGCTAATTAGTTTAGTCGGAGGTCTTGAAGTCTGAGGAAGGAGATGCTGCAAGAAGAATAGGCGTCCATACTGACAGGCAGAAGAGCTCCAGACTGCCATGCTGATCGGTTGCTGACTGAATCCCTGTCCTGAGGAGGTCCTGAGGAGGGGGCGGCAGAGTCCATTAGAAGGGAGACACGGGAGAATCGAGGAGAAGCCGAGTACCAGAGAGGGGAACGGCGCAGGCGTCGTTATAGAGAGGTCACCGGTCCTGTCCTGATCCTGGAGGAGGTCTTTGCTCTTCATCCTTCCTGGGTCCTATTCTTTCCAACTCCTTAGCCTAAGGGGTTTGGTTCTCGCATTTAGGTAAATATAATGCAACCTTTAGTTGCGCTGCTGTCTCTATCCTCTCCTTTTCCTTAAACACTGTCATTGATTAGCAATAATCATTTCTATGCTTTATCTTGGGTATTGCGATTAAGTACCGTGTGGTTCTGTAATTTACTCTGCTAAAATCTTTAGATAAACATTTTAAAACTTCCTGACTCAGTGGTTATTTTAGGATTACGTATTATAATGAATGTCACTCATTTTAAACTTCCCAATTAGCAAAGGATCCATTGGTAAGTCATTACTCTTCAATCAGAAGGTAATTGGTAGCAGAGATTTTGATAAAGAGTATAACTGACACCCCAGCGTAAGTATTAGCGTAGTATGAATGTATGGGCCCAAGTGAGTGTTTTGTGTATGAATGCTGTTTGCTAATATCGCGCTGGATCAGTTTTCTGGTAGCCAGAGGATGGTTACTCTTTGTTAATTGGGTAATGAGAATTTTATTTGTGTTTTTATGAACTAACATCCGCTTATTTCAGAGTTTTGTTTTATGTTGTCCAGAATACCTCGGGGTAAAAAGAATAGCGGTTGGTAAGTGGAAGCCATACTGCAGTGAGGTTATCTGCCAGGCAGAAATAGTACTGAAAAGTTAAGCAGGGCTATCAGTACTCGTTAGGGATTCTATGTGTGTAAGTAATAGCAAAGGAGTACGCTGGTGAAAATTTGATGTTATATCACCTAGAAAGGGTAACATTGAAGAAGTAACAGGTATTTCGGAAGCTTGTTTGAAGAGTAAACGGAAGGGTTTTACTCGTAGTGTATGTTTTAGTAAACGGAAAGGTTTTACTAAGAGTGAGAGAAACTATCTTTTCGAATTTAGAGAAACTGGCACGATAGCGAATGTTTTATGTTGTTACTGAAATTTAATTAAGAATTATAGAGAAAATAAAGTTTTGCGTAAGATTTTTGTAAAGGGAGGGTCAGTTGCTGGAGAGGGAGCTGACGTCACAAAACACCGCGCTGGCATTGGTTGAATCAGCGGGTGTGGAGAGACTCTTGTAAAGGAGGGGTCAGTAGTCAGGAGCAGTACTGATGTCACAGGTGCCGCGCTGGGATTGGTTGAATCAGCGAGGGACAGAATAGCACAGATTGTAAAGGAGGGGTTGACAGACAAACGTCACCAAAAGGCCGCGCAAGGATTGGTTCGGAAATAAAAGATCCATTGGTAAGTCATTACTCTTCAATCAGAAGGTAATTGGTAGCAGAGATTTTGATAAAGAGTATAACTGACACCCCAGCGTAAGTATTAGCGTAGTATGAATGTATGGGCCCAAGTGAGTGTTTTGTGTATGAATGCTGTTTGCTAATATCGCGCTGGATCAAGTGCATGGCGAAAGCATGACCTATGCCCAGACAGTGTAAATACTATTACAAAATGAGCTACATTGCGCCGCATAATTTGTCTTTCCTTGATGCTAATTTATTCAACCTATTGCATAATTTGGCCTTCCCCATTGCATAATTCTGTATGCTTTTGACAGATATGCACGCTAAAATTATATTTACATAAAATGAGATGGAGAATGAGTTTGTTGGTTCATTCTCTTCAGGAATGAAATGGTACCTACCACAATATGATAGTCTATCTTGCCTTGCGGTTGCACAGTTAGCCCCAGTTGTCGGAACCTCCATGATATTTCCATAGCATCCCGATCCTGTGGTGACATCTATAGGGGGTAAACAAAACAGATATTGCCTTACCCTGTTTAAAAAATTCTGAATGTCTGAATGCTCATGAGCTGGTATATCTAGGTCCATGTGACACATTTATATTATACTGTAACCTGTTTAATACTATTACTATCAAATCTTCTGGGAACCTAGCACCAGTTGGGGTGAGTAACTGGACATGTTGCCTTAGCAGCTTACAAATGTGTTTGACCAAATCATGCAGTGTGTTCCCCTGCGCTCCTCCACCCGCTCTCTACATGTCCCAAGACAATGTTCTTGTTCTTTCCACCTTCATTAGCTTGGCTAAATGTATTCTGTTTTGTTCAAACTATACCCAGGCAAGGCGGTTGCGATTAGGACTTCATTTTCAACTTTTATATCTTGAAAGCACAATTTTATGGAACACAGGTGCGTGGAAGTAGTAAACTCACTGTTTGACCATTGTGAGGTCTTCATTGGTGATTTGGGGGCAGATCTATAAGAAACTAACGCAGCGCGGTGCCGCAAGTCATTTTGCTGCGCCGTGCTGCGTTAGTTTCGAAGCACAGGAATGCAACATATTTACAACAATATGTCGCATCTCTGTGCTTCCCCCTGCGCTGGCGCACAAACTGCTGCCATGCGCCGGCACAGGCACCCTTGCACCATGGTGCAAGGATGCCTGCGTCGTGGGGAGATTGTTTTTGTGCAGGAAGGGGCACCTTCCTGCACAAAAACAATCAATTGAGGTGATTTCCTCTTCCAATGTGTGCTGTAGAATTCAGCACGCATTGAAAGAGGAAAAACGAGGAGAAATAAAAACATTTCTCCTCGTTGCACCTCGCTACGCCACCCTAGAGTAGCGTAGCATTCTGACGCATTTCCGATTTACGATTTCTCGTAAATCTGGAAATGCATCAGTGGACATGGGTTGTTGCGTGGGAACACCCTTAGCAACACCCATGTCACGCTCCTAACACGCAAAGTGTTGCGTGAACAGGGGCGATATTTACAAGCACAAGTTACCTGTTCTTGTAAATATCACTTAGCAGGCTGCACCATTGGTGCGTTACGCAAAGTGATGCACCGGCGGCGCAAGGGGCTTGTAAATCTGCCCCTAGGTATTTACTCGATGTCGGCTATTAAAGGACAAAAACAATGTATTTAATCTTGCATAAAATGTTAATTATAGCTTAGTACGTAGTGCATTATACGTTTATCGGTTACACTTGGCAGGGCAGTTTATGGCTATAATAAGGGCAGGACGGCTTCACAAAAGTTTATTTACTGGAAAAAAGAAATTATAAATTTGCTCACTAAGGTCCTCATTCTTTTCAGTCTCTTTTTACTGATTAGGGAAGAAATAGGAGATTCTGCCTACATCGGTATTTCAAGTAATGCAGTAATTTCATGTGACATTATGCCAGGATTTGATGAATCAAACCCAGTGGAATTAATCCCGGGAATTTTGACGCAGAAATTGAGAAAAACATGCCAAATTTGGTATGGTAGCAATGCTTACTAGTGTTATTCCTCATTCCGTAGGGGATCTATAGGGGATTATTCATAAAGAAGATCATATTGCATCTTGGAATTAATGAATCCCATGGTGTCAGTAATTCCGGGTGTGAAATGACCACATTGGAATTACTGATGTATTTGTGATGGGACCCTGAGAGTTACCCCTCGTTTGAGGCAAATTTCTCTCTTATCAGGAATTCACAAAGAATTCAGTACTACGTCTGGAAGCCTGAGATTGTTGCAAATGCCCAGGACTCGAGTACTCACATGCATATATACTTCTGCAACCGAAATGCATGAGCTATGACACAAAGTCCTACTAAGCTTGAAAACGTGTCTTAAATGTTTCACTATGGAGAAACTCATGCCGTCTGTCTCTCTCATTTTTCAAGGTGCTTTCTTCCCGTTCCTATTCAAAAACACATTTACTCTCACCCTGGCTTGACTAAATTACATTTTTAGGTTTTTACGGTGTTGGAAACTACCTGCTATCCAAATATTTTGGAATTTGTGAGTGTTCAACAACTTCTTATGGACCTTACAAGGAATGCCAGTGACCAGTCTATTACGAAATTTGCTTGCACAGAAATTTCATCAAACAATTGAAATTTCTGTCTGATCACATGGCATTTTAAATGGAATTTGCAAAGGCATATGCAAAGGTGAATTTCCAATATTCCTGATTCTATTAATCAAGAATTGGGATTTCGCTCTCATCAATGGCATTTTTTGCACATCTTAGTTGTAGTTATGTGTGCAAAAAATCAGAATTTAGCCCTTCAAATTAAATTGAAGAACCCCGTGCTTATTGTATTCTCAAGACACTGCAGTCATGTACGTCATTTAGGGGTCGTCAGGGGTCACAGTTGCGACCCCTAAGTTGCCCCTTGCTACTCCCGGCACTGCCTTTGCGGCCCCTGGCCTCAGAGGTGGTGAAATCAGTTCCAAGGACACACTGAATCAGGCTCTAACCTCTTTCTGCTCATTTTTATTATATTAATAGTGAATAATAGTGAATAATAGTTTATGAATAGTGAATTATGACGCTTTTCTTGGTAAGTGTAGTTGAGTTTTGTACTGTTTACAAACATTGGAATGATTAGAAGGTCAGGCACAATTAATGCAGTGCTGATCAGGATGTAAGAAATTAGTAGTGTTTCATAAATAAAACAAGCCCAAAGTGACAAAAATCCAATTAGTAGAACTAGAGATATTGAATTGGTTTTCTTTTAGAGAAAATAGAACCAAAAGGCGTAAATCTCCGACTGGGGTTTATCTGGTCGTGCGGGACCGGCACAAAGTCACAAGTTCAGGTCGACTGCGATGGAGCATGGACCGGTTACAGGGACCCAATTAGGCCTGCTGGACAGAGTATCTTGAATCCTGGTTTGCGAAGCATTGTGTGGATCCGCGTCGAAGATGTGTTGCACAGCCGAAGCGACTTCCAAGGGGCCAGGACTTGAGTGGTACCACTTGGCAGGGTAGACTCACAGATGGCAGAGTCCAGGAGCAGTTGCACAGTTGTTGGAAGCCTGTTATGTCAATGAGGCTTCAGATCAGGAGGTCAGCCAACTACCCCTTAGAGCAAAGCTGGAGTCCAGCAGAGTGCAGTCCAGCAGAGTGGCAGCTCTTCAGCAGCACAGCAGTCCTTCTTCCTGGCAGAGTATCCACAGATCCAGAAGTGTAATGAAGAGTTAGTGTCTGAGGTCATTCTTTTATACACAATTATGCCTTTAAAGGGGGGAGAAGCTTCTAAATGCATGCCTTTGAAGTGCACAGATGCCCTGCCTTTCCTGGCTCCAGGCAAACTGCAGGGGGTATGCAGGCCTTTGAGTGGAGACAGGACACAGCCTATTTAAGTGTAAGTGGCTCTGTGCCCAACTCCTCCCTCCCATTCTGCCAGTAATGGCCCATCCAGTCACACCTAAGCTCCCATTGTGTTTAGCTATCTAGGAGGAATACACACAGCCCAACTGCCAACTACACCCAGTCAGGTGAGTAGAGACACAATGCAGGCACCAAATGGCTAAAGCAAGAAAATGCTAACTTTCTAAAAGTGTAATAGCAACAAGGGGTTTGGCCCTAGACGGCTGGACGGGGCCGTAGTAAACTAAGAAAAAGAGGAGTCTTAGCCATCACATTCAATGCTGCTAAACCAATTTAGAACTGGTTATCTTTTCCCATTTGGAAATTACACTTATAAAATGTAATAAGGCAACTTAAATGTTATCTTATGGGAGAGATATGCCTTGCAGTAGTAACAACACATTTTTTGAGTTTTTCACTATCAGGACACGTAAAACTTAAAAGTACATGTCCTACTTTTAAAATACATTGCGCCCTGCCATCTGAGCTGTCCCAGGCCTACCCTAGGGTTGACTTATATATATTAAAAGGAAGGTTTGGGCTTGTCAAAAGGTTTATTTTGCCAGGTCGAAATGGCAGTTAAAACTGCACACACAGGCTCAGCAATGGCAGGCCTGAGACATGTTTAAAGTGTTACGTAAGTGGGTGGCACAACTAGTGCTGCAGGCCCAATAGTAGCATTAAATTTACAGGCCCTGGGCACATGTAGTGTCACTTTATTTTGGACTTACAAGTAAATTAAATATGCTAATTGGGTATAAGCCAATGTTGCCATGTTTAGAGGACAGAGAGCACAAGTACTTTAGCACTGGTTAGCAGTGGTAAAGTGTGCAGAGTCTTAAAGACAACAAAACTAATTCAGCAAAAATAGGAGGAGGAAGGCAAAAAAGTCTGTGGATGACCCTGCAGAGAGGGCCAAGTCCAACAAGGCTCAATTAATGCTCATATTCATTGAGCTGCAGCAGAAGTTGATCAATTGAATTTGCATGTGAAAATCTGTACAAATGTCCTTCACTTTCCTTATAGTTGAGGCATCGTTCAGTGCTTCTGGTTGAGCAATTTTTTAATTTTTAGATCTCGCCTGAGAAGAATGCATGCGCTGTTGCTTGTGAGACAGTTTGTTTACTTACAGGGTCTTAGAGCCCATCCATTGCTTACCACTAGATGGCTTCATCGGCGATCTCATTTCTATGCTTCTTTTTGGTCAGGGCATGTCAGCTTCACTTCTTCTTACTGTGTTTGTCTTCCTTCCCCTGGAGAATTGCCCAAATACTGTCTCCTTGGCCAGTGGGGTTCATTCCACTGCTAGTCGGAATTCGGAGGTACTTTTTTTTAGTTGTAGCGGTGCATGTGTTTGCAGGCTGTCTCCACCTCTGTTGTTGTTTGCCTCGTTATTTGTTGCTTGCCCTGTTGTTTGTTGCTTGCTCTGTCGTTTTTTGTTTGCTTCAGCTGTTGTTACTTGCACTATCGGTGATGCTTGCCCTGCCAATTGTTGCTTGTGATGCCCCTTCCCACATTGATGTTTGCCCTGCCCCCCTTTACCCATCCTGTGTTGTTGCTTGACCCCCCCACCCCTCTCCCACCAGAAAAAAAAGCATTGGCAAAATCAGTAGGTCTGGCCTACTCGAGAGCTATTGGTGTTGTCACTGTTTTTTTAGCCATGTTGGGCGCAGCGTGGCTACTGTGCAGCATGGCTGAAAGTAAAAAAAAAAGAGCCATGACGTTGTCCGTGCTAACAGCGTCATAGTGCTTTTTTTTTTTACTTTCAGCCATGCTGCACAACATTTCTAAAAAACACACTGACAAAGCCAATAGCTCTTGCATTGGCTAGACCTATTGGCTGTGCCAGTGCTTGTTTGGTTAGGGGATAGGATGTCAAAGTGTAGCCATTGAATTCATACCGGCATCTCCCATGCTTTGTGGATTCTAAGGGGGGAGAAGAGAGATCATAGTCCAGAACCACCCCTTTAGTACTGCACAACATGTTCACGTCAAACACTTTTGTGAATGTTTCTGTATTAGAGAGAAGGATTTTGTATAATTAAGAAAATTAGGATGCCTCTTGTCATTCACACCAAAGCCCACTGCTTGCCTAGTGCCAGAATCTGGAGAACCTGAGTGAGACAGCATAGCAATAAGAAGGGCAAAAGAAAAAGATAAATGCACTCATGGTAACTCTGATATTCTTAGGTCCTTATTACAAAGGGAGCACTGTCTGTGCCCCAAATTGCAGACCTGGTAAATATCGATCTCGCGGGGTATGGTATTTATTGAGTGCACAATTTGCACACAATTCAAGATTTGGACCTCGGAATTAAGCTAACAAGCACATTGTGCATCATTCCTTTGGTCACGGGTTGAGCAAACTCAGAATGTTTGCTATTTGCCCATATGATTTGTGGCTAGTGTTACCCGGTGCAAATCATGCAGGCAAAGGCCTTTGAGTTGTGCATTAAGTACCAGAGCTCGCCCCAAGTTTACAAACATTTTTCTCTGTGTTTGCAACACAAAAGTGACGCAAACCAGCACAAAATGTTTTTTTTTTGTTCTTTACTATACAACACAAAACTTGTTTTGCCCTGGAAAGTAGCCGTTAAGTAATGCAAAGAAGCACAAAGTGCTACTTTGCATTACTTAGCTTCAAGGTGACGTTCCATGGATGGTACGTGGATGTTCCCATGCGACCACCCATGCTTTTTGATGCAAAACCCTATCTACTAATATTAGTAGATAAGATTTTGCTCCCAAAAATAATGCTGCTTTGAAGCAGGCGTTAAAAAGGAGAAATTATTTATTTCTCCTAATACTTCTCACTTTGCATGTGTGCTGCACTATACAGAACACATCTGAAGTGGGAACACTTTTAAATTTTGTCCAGGCGCAGTATTTTGTACTGGAAATCTACTGGTACAGTACAAAATCTATGCTAGACTCACACACACACCCTTGCACTATGGCACAAAGGTGCGTGGTGCTCAGCAGCCTTATTGTGCGCCGGTATGAGGGAGGGGGGAGGAGAGTGCCATATCTCTGTAGATATGGTGTTGTCCTTCTATCTCCCTCACACACAAAGCAGCTCAGCATTTGTGGGTGCTGCGCTGCCTTGTGTGTAAGTTTTGTAAATCTGGGCCCTTAATTCTCCATGAGGGCTCATTTGGGAGTGTTATATTCATGTGGAACTGTAGCTATTCAATCATGGAACCTTGGGTGGTAGTACTCTGGAAATAAGATTCCAGAGCTGGGACAGAGGAGAAGCAAAGGTGATTAAATGGAAGCTGGAGAGCTGGTGGTCCATATTCCTGGAAGCTGAATAAAAAAAACTTCAACCAAATTACCTGTGGTATGACAGATGAATGAACATACCAATGGTGACGAGTGTTCTTCGACCACCAGTCTTGTGATCCGACTGTGCAACAATAAGCCTCCAGTGTGATCTTCATGCTCTTCACCGCGATTCCTGTAGAAGATTCTGCTGCTGGTTGTAAAGGAAGCGCAAGGGCTGTAAGAGTATATGGTTGCGCTAGTGTCAATGGTGCAGATGGGTGTGACTGTGCTGAGAGCTAACCGGTAAGAGAAGCTGTTTTCGGATCTTTCAACGGTCGCTGGAGGCAGTTGGTTGCCATGTCAAATAAGAGCTTCGCCTAAACCAAGTATCACAATGTAAAACGTGCACGTCAGTCCTAATGGAACTACATGGTTGAGTAAGCGGACATTTTTAGTTGGGTAGGAACATTATATCCAGCGTCAGTCCTAATGGAAGTACGTAGTTGCATTATCGGGCCATTTCAATTGTACAGGAACATTTAAATCTGGAAAACATCCTTTCTAGTTCACTTCAATGTGTTGCAGGATCTTACATTTTACATGGGGGTCAGCAAGGAGCACATGTTGACAGGAGGATTTTTTCAGTGGCGGAGCTAGCCCTGTGGGCACCTGTGGCGGTCTCTGCATTTGCCGCCCCACGGCGGCCGCAGTGAAGAGCGGGGGGTAGCAAGTATTTTCTCCTTTTGCCGCCCCCACGCGGCAAACGCATTGAGGAGCCGGGGGGGACTGTTGCCGCCCCGAGACGGCAGGTGATAGTGGGGGGAGGCCGCCGCCCTCATAACTCATGCCGCCCCCCCGCCCCTTCCTAGCTACACCACTGGATTCCTTCACTCCTTTATGGCATAGTCTGGAAGTGCTTAGTAACCATTGTGAATGCATCATTGTGACAAATATTGTTCTATTACCTCTCCATTTTCTGCCCCAGAATTGCACATTTGCTTGTAAATACTTGTTCTTTGGTACTGAAGAACATAATAAACCCTGGCTTAACTATGGCTACATCTGGCATGTCAAAGCCCCAACAGTTTCTATCTGAGAAAGGTGTTCCAATGCTACCATGGAAGCATTGGAAACAATTGTTTGATTCATATCCCCTGGCTATTAGACGTGAAAAGTGTTCTGTGGACAGCAAACAAGCAGTTCTACTTCATAATCTTGGAGTAGAGCGCAGAAATGTTTATGAGAGTTTAGATAATATTCAGATAGGTAATGCTCAAGGTGATCCAGACAATACCTATGGAATGTTCGTTCTGATGCTGCAACAACATTTTGGTTCACAGATCAATGTGGTTCCGGGGAGGAACAAGTTCTTCACGAGAGGCCAACGGAAGATTGAGTAAATAGAAAAATATGCAGTGTCTTTAAAAACTTTGGCCTGTGCTTGTGATTTTGAAAATCTTACTAACTCACTCATTAGCAATCAACTGATGAGATGCTTTGATAATCCGAAAGTCAAGGAAAAACTTCTTACGAGAAAATACCCATTATTGAGGGTATGGGAAACACCAACTTGTGGGTGCGTGAAATGAGAGAGTGTAAGAACAATGATGAAGGAATATTGAATAAAGTTGTTTTGCTGTTAAGAGACCTGGGCCTTAGACGGCTTTTACATTGATGGGTTCTAATCCTTTTGTTTATCTGCTTTACCTTCCGCCTCATGCAGATCTAAGGTAGTTTCAGGAGTCTTGATTTTCCTAAGGAATGGGTACCTAAAAGTTGAAGTGATATCATGTACATCTTGTGCCCAAATGTTGCATTTGTTAATTTCAGGGACTTTGGATGTTTTAACAATCAATTTTTATTTCAACTATTTTGTTAACCACTCTACTGATCTGATATGGCAGCTGGATCAATCTGTATCTGATTATTTCATGAGACACCTGAAGAGGGTGGCCATCCTCTGGATGGGAGACTTCAACATCTTCAGCTGTCCCCTTGGAGGTGATCAGGTGTGTGGGGTCTCGGACCACCCAGAGGATAATCTGACACATTTTTTACACATTGCGTACGGGGACGTCTTGAATCAGAGTGTAATTAAGTTTGACCAACTCTTTAGCTCTTATTTTTTTAAAGAAAGTGTCCCTATTTTGCCAACCTTTATAGGCAAAAGAAAAGGCTCTACAATTGATTTCATTTTGTTTTCTCCCCACATCGTTGCGTTTATACAGGACTCCCTCATTGTTCCGTTCTCTTTAAATAACCATAACCCCAACATTTTGGTTTTATCATGCTCTGTTTTTAAAATGCAAAAGCACAGTTGCTCTCTGCTTTACAGTTCTCTAAAAGTAAGGGTATCCATCTTAGGTGGGAAAAGGTAGATCAAAGTAAATTTTTGGAAAAGTTAATTTCTCAGAAATACAAGAATTTCCTGACATGCTTGTCCGATGAGGCTTACTCCGCAGATGTCGTGGAGAGTTATCATGGCATCTGTAAACATGTCTCTAGCCTGCTGGTTTTTCAATAGAAGCTAACGGAACCATGCTCTTTTAGATGATTCAACTCCAGTTGCACAACAGCTTTAAAACAGTTGAATGAGGCCCTAAAACCGTCCCCACATAATACGGCGCAAGGTAGACTGCTTAGGTCCTCATATAAAGCTATTACAGAATTTAGGAAACAGGAGGTTAGGAAACACACTTGGGATGATTTACAAGCGGCCTCTGCTCTTAGGGATTCAGTGTTACAGCAAACAAATGATGGACGAAATGCTGACAATGCAAACATTCTCCCCCAGTCAAAAGATCTGGGTTAAATCCATTGTTCTTTTGCCCATTGCGCCATCCCAGTTTGGACCCAGCCATATGCAAATCAGTCTTGAACCTGTGCCCCATGGGAACAGTCCAGACCGAACTGCCAGGCCATGTCCTCCGTGGACCGGAAACAAGCATCCTGGGACCGGTTTCAGGGTATGTCACCCTTCTTCAGCCAGGCTAGCTTGAATTCAGTGGCACAGTGAGCAAGGGACCCACGTCTGGGCATACCCATCCCACTTTAGTGCAAAAAGTGTTACAGCAAACAAATGATGGACGGAATGCTGACAATGCAAACACTCTCCCCCAGTCAAAAGATCTGGGTTAAATCCATCGTTCTTTTGCCCACTGTGCCACCCCAGTTTGGACCCAGCCATATGCAAATCAGCCTTGAACCTGTGCCCCATGGGAACAGTCCAGACCGAACTGCCAGGCCATGTCCTCCGTGGACCGGAAACAAGCATCCTGGGACCGGTTTCAGGGTATGTCACCCTTCTTCAGCCAGGCTAGCTTGAATCCAGTGGCACAGTGAGCAAGGGACCCACGTCTGGGCATACCCATCCCACTTTAGGGCGAAAAGTGTTACAGCAAACAAATGATGGACGGAATGCTGACAATACAAACATTCTCCCCCAGTCAAAAGATCTGGGTTAAATCCATCGTTCTTTTGCCCACTGCGCCACCCCAGTTTGGACCCAGGCATATGCAAATCAGTCTTGAACCTGTGCCCCATGGGAACAGCCCAGACCGAACTGCCAGGCCATGTCCTCCGTGGACCGGAAACAAGCATCCTGGGACCGGTTTCAGGGTATGTCACCCTTCTTCAGCCAGGCTAGCTTGAATCCAGTGGCACAGTGAGCAAGGGACCCACGTCTGGGCACACCCCTCCCACTTTAGGGCGAAAAGTGTTACAGCAAACAAATGATGGACGGAATGCTGACAATGCAAACATTCTCCCCCAGTCAAAAGATCTGGGTTAAATCCATCGTTCTTTTGCCCACTGCGCCACCCCAGTTTGGACCCAGCCATATGCAAATGAACTGGGGTGGTGGAGTGAGCTAAAGAATGATGATGGATTAAACCCAGATCAGTTGACTGGGGGTGAGTGTTTGATTAGCTCAAACGCTCCGTCCATCATCCCCTTTGGTATCGCTTTGTTCGCCCTAAGTTGGCAGGGTATGCCCAGACGTGGGTCCCTTGCTCACTTTGCCACTGGATTCAAGCTAGCCTGGCTGATGATGGCTGAATAGCCAGAAACCGGTCCCAGGATGCTTGTTTCTGGTCCAGGGAAGACATGGCTTGGCAGTTCGGCGCTGGACTGTTCCCATGAGGCACAGGGTCAGACTGATTTGCATATGGCCATGTCTGAACTGGGGTGGTGGAGTGAGCTAAAGAATGATGATGGATTAAACCCAGATCAGTTGACTGGGGGTGAGTGTTTGATTAGCTCAAACGCTCCGTCCATCATCCCCTTTGGTATCGCTTTGTTCGCCCTAAGTTGGCAGGGTATGCCCAGACGTGGGTCCCTTGCTCACTTTGCCACTGGATTCAAGCTAGCCTGGCTGATGACGGCTGAATAGCCAGAAACCGGTCCCAGGATGCTTGTTTCTGGTCCAGGGAAGACATGGCTTGGCAGTTCGGTGCTGGACTGTTCCCATGAGGCACAGGGTCAGACTGATTTGCATATGGCCATGTCTGAACTGGGGTGGTGGAGTGAGCTAAAGAATGATGATGGATTAAACCCAGATCAGTTGACTGGGGGTGAGTGTTTGATTAGCTCAAACGCTCCGTCCATCATCCCCTTTGGTATCGCTTAGGGATTCCAGGGCTTTCTAGGAAGTTATCAATAGGCCCTACTTCTCAGATGATAATCAGCCCAAATTAGAATGTCACATCCCCGCTAATGAATGGGTGGGTCACTTTAAAAAAATCTTTAGTGATGATGTGTCACCCTAATCTCCAGCAGAGGTTCCTTCCCTATCTATCTCTGAAATCCTTGCATAAGCAATGCCATCAACATTCCTACAGTAACTAGAGCCATTTTAAAATCATCTGCCGGAAAGGCGTCTGGTCCAGATGGGGGTCTCAATTTATGTCTACAGACAGAATCCCTCTTTTTGTGTGCCTCTGTTAACAAATGGCTTCCATTATGCAGTAGGAGGAGAGATTTCCAACTCATGGAGGGACTCAATCCTGGTCCCCATTTTAAAAAAAAGCAACAGAAACCAGCCTTCTTGCTATAGACCCAATTCTCTCCTGGGCTCCTCCATTAAGATCTTAGGGCTGGTAATTCTCCAATTACTGGAAGGCTGGGCTGTTGAAAATAAGTTATTTTTGGAGGCCCAATACACTTTTCGTCTGGGAGTCGGTACAGTTGAGCAAACACTGAACCTTCTTATGATCTTGGGGAAATACGTCCATGCAAGGGGCAGGGCACTTCATATGGCCTTCATGGACCTTTCAACCGCATTCAATCTAGTGGATAGGGGCAAGCTTTGGTAAATGATGGGAAAAGCTGGGATTGACCCGGCTCTAATAGATTTGTTAAAATGCCTGGATCGGGGAACCAAGGCCAGATTCACTATGATACAAATGGTGATTTTATCCCTTTCTTCTACTCAAATAATGGTGTACAACAGTTTGTATTTTAGCTCAGTTTTATTTCTTTTTTACATTAATGCTCTTGAGAAGGAGCTGGCAACTAGAGGAAAAGACCTTCCCAGAATTGAGAACTGCATTGTTCCCGTATTACTGTACGCGGACGACGCAGTCTTAATTGCCCGCACAACCAACAGTCTCCTGTTATCACTCAATATATTCAATAATTTTATGTGGAGCTGGATTTGAAAATTAACCACCAGAAATCCCACATAATGATATGTGGCCCCAAAAAAACCTGCTCCCACCCTCATAACATAGCAGGCATCTCTATTATAAAAGTATTACATTTTAATTATCTGGGGGGTTTTCGTCAGACACCCTGAGTTGGGACAATGTTTTGTGTCAGAGAGTCTGTAAACTCTAAGAGGCAATAGAAGCAATTTTTAGATTCTCCAAGAGACTTTGACACAAGCCTATTAAAGAACTTATTACTCGATATAAAAGTAAATGTCTTTCCCATGGGACATATGGGGCTGGTGTTTGGGGCTACACTCCTCCTGATACTCTCCAAATGATTGAAACAGATTTTTGTGCAGGCTATTAGCAACGCCAAGGGGAATAGCTAGCCTTATTACTCATTTGGAAGTCAGCCTCCCTTTTTTGATTGACAAAGTTCAGGTTGATCCGCTCCTTCTGTGGCTTAAGATTAGGCTCTCACCTTCCACCTCTTTCACCCAAATGATTATTAAAGACTGCTTAAGACAGGACCATATGGCGTCCATTCCTTGGTTATCGTATGTTCATAAGACTTTTTTGGGACCTTGGGTTGCCAAAACGTTTCCTTTCTCCAAACAAAATTACTAATAGCACAAAAAATATGGTGAAACCCTTTGACTATCTCATAAAAATCTAGCTAGATTTGCTAAATGTCAATCTATGACTACAGTCACTTGTTTTTAGACCTAAAGCTTGTGGAGGGAGTAGATCTTTATCATCCATACGTTACAAATCCTGAGTGTAGATTCTATTTGACTCACATTAAATTAGGCACTCTGCATTTTCTGGAAGCCCACCCTAAGCAGGGCACTTTGTTTTTCACCTTACCACCATGCTCCTTCAACTCTAAACAAACTTTGGCACATTTTATGCTTTTTGTAGTTTTTACACCAGGCTGAGTGTGCACTTTTTACTCCCCTTGATGCGCACCTTTGGTGCTTTTACTGTTTGTTTGCAACACCTTCAGTTTTTAGAGTCTGAACTTTGCTGCTCATCTGTTTTAGGTTTTGTCCGTCAAGCTTTTAATATCAGAAAATCTTTGAATTATATTTATTTCTGACATTTGAGTCTTACCTCCTATTACTGTATGTGCCCAAATAGATCATTATTCAATGCTTTCTTATGTGTTTGATTGCAGAGCTATATTGAACATGAAACTATGTCTGTAAGACTGCACTTTGACCTTACTTATAAATCGTATTTTATCATGTTTTATCCTTTTTAGAAGCTTGTATGTATTAATGTACTACTGTTATTTATCTTTTTATGGCTATCTGCCAAATAAAAGCTGTTAACTGACTGACTGACTGAATGAAGTAGTGAAAGACGTTGCAAAGGTTGGCATTGACAGGGTGTGTGCAAATAGTTAAGGAAGAAACTAGAGAAACTCAAAAAACAAGGAACAACAACCTAAGTGTTATCGATAAGGTTGTGAAGGACATTTGTTGAGCAGTCAAGGTTGTTTTGCCAGACTTGCAGCGTGTACAAAATGGGCTAAAAAGGGTCATTAAGCTTATGTATATCATGGGGTTTTTAGTAAAATACTATGAGAGGTTGGCTTAGTGTATGGTGCTCACTTATGTAAGTGTAGCACCCTGCACTAATCCAGACAACCCTTATGGTGATTTTAGTGGTCTTAGACAACCTTAGAAAACTCTCTAAGTGGTAGCTGTGGAGAGCAGCCTTCAGGCTTAGTCCAGAATGAGTGTAAAGCAGCTTGTTTTACAAATATTTATTCTTATGGTATAGGTTAAGTGAAAAAGAATGACACAATGTAGTTATAAAAATATGTATGTTATCACAAACACTCACTAACACATTGTATTATCCCCTACCCGGATATATAAACACAATACACACAATACTTAGGAAATAGAGCACGTAAGTAGCACACATACACAGTGGTCTCCAGAGGAAGACTAAACCATGTATTAAAATGGTGGAATGCGAACCACGACTCAAGACAAGAGTGGACCCAGGAGACATAGAAGAGTCGGGGACCCAAGAAACTACCCAAGGTGAGTATCTAGGAACACCACAGAGATTGTGTACAGAGTGGGAACAGGCCGAGTACTCAATGGAAGTCTATGGGTAAGTGGCATTTGCAGTTTCATTGAAAAAGGACCCTTCCCAGCGGACCCTGAAGAAACCCAGTGGCAGATGGAAGGCTGGAGAGTCACCCCACCCGTGGATATCCCGGGATCCAGGACAAGTGATGTCGGAAACCGCCATAGACCACGACGGAGAACTTCAGGAAAGTTGCTGCTGGAGAAGAAGATGAAGGAGTCCAGGGGAACCCAAAGGTAGATTCAAGGTGAGAAGAACCTGCAAGCAGAGTGGAAGGAGTCTATGCCACTCAGGAGTGACCAGGAGGCACGGAAGACGAATGTCCACCGATGTCGGAGATGCAGGAGAGTTTGACGGTGCCCTTGAAGTTGAATCTGTGCGGACCAGGCAACACTGTGGAAGACCAGGAGCCATTCACAAGCTGTCCCACACCGGATGTTGAGAGCCAAGGGGTCAGTGTCTGGCAGGGGCACCAACTAACCTTGGCAGCTGCAAACAACGTAGTCGATAAAAAAGGTGCAGTGTCGGGACCAGCAAGGTCCAAGTGACTCACCACAAGCAGGTAAGTCAGAGCAGGCCGAGAGGAAGCAGAGGAGCCCAGTAGAGTCAAAGAAGACCCTCAAGAGGACCCACGGGCCAGAGGCACAGGAGTCGCAAGAGGACCTTGAGCAGCTCACCAAAGGATGAAGGTCAATGGTGCAAAGGATGCGATGCAGGCAAATATCTTGGCTGCAGAAGATGCTTGAGGTTGAGGCTTCTTGGAGCCCAAAGATCTCTGGAGGAGAGAGTCAACAAGCCCTGGCAATGGCAAATCAACACGATGGACAGGGGTTCTGTTCCAGCGGTTCTGACGAGGGATACTGGCCTCAAACTCGGTGAGAAGACAGTGCAGGCCTTGAAAGAGTTGCAGAACCACCACCTGTGTTGCTGAGCCATCAGGAGTCCATGAGAGCCCAGGCTCAGCAGACCTGTCAGCTGCATTGCGGTGCCTGTGAATGCAGGGGAGTGACTCCTTCACTCCAGGGGAGATTCCTTTGTGTGTTTTGGATGTCCACAGGTCCTGTGAAGAACCTGTATGGAGCACAGGTACAGACGTTGCAGCAGACTTGCAGGACGAGGAGACTAGGAGCAGCAGGAGTCTTTTCATTTGCAGTCTTAGTTCCCAACGTGAAGTCCAGCAAGGTCCAGAGTGCCCAGACAGTTGAAGTTGAAGTTGTATGTGATCTGAATCTTGTTCCACAACGAATCTAGGGACCCACCCACAGGTAAGCCCTTAAGTACCTTTAGAAAAGGGTTGGGACGATTCAGGGGTCCCTCCCAGTGGAGGGGCTGGACAGTGGGGAGGATACTCCCATGTCCATTGTCTAGTTTCACACCAGAGCGGGAGCCAACGGCTTCCTGAACTGGAGTATGCAAGGAGGGCACCAAATGTGCCCTTCCAGCAGTCTCAGTGATGCTGGCAAGCGCCCCCACCCTGCCCCAGTACACTAAACCCTGTCAGGAAGGTGGTCACACCTCCTTGGGACAGGATCTCTATTGTTCTGCCTTCCTCTGCTCGAGCTTGGCTCAGCAGCAAGAGGGCAGAAGTATGTCTCTGGACGGCAGCAGCCCTAGCTCACTGTCCGGGTCTGGAGGACCTGTACCGTGAGCACTGAGGGCCTCCCGAAGGAGATTTATAGTGCATCGAATCATACCTCCCACACCGTTTATAGTGTGGTCGTATGATTCCAACATGTTTGATACCAAACATGACCGGGTTCACTACAGCCAGTTTAGGGATGGTCATCGCGTAATGACACATGGCCACTCTATGTATCATAATGGCTGATGCACTTACAACTCAGGAGAATGGACTCCGTAGGTTGTAGGGGTGCCCTGATCATGCAAGTGCACCCTCACACTTAGAACCAAGCACCCTGCCTTCAGGATTGAAAGGCCACTCTTAGGGGTGACTTATGTTATGTTATGTTATCTGGTATTTATAAAGCGCGTGGCTACTCCCAAGAGTGTCCCGGCGCTAGGAGAAAAAGACCACATAACAGCATACAGAACATCACCCTACAGCAGAAATCGGACAGATCCTAATGTTGGAAAAGCCATGTTTTCAGATTCCTCCTAAAAGTAAGGAGGTCCGGTACCTGTCTAAGCGAGAGAGGTAGGCCATTCCATAGCCGGGAGGCAACCGCTTGAAAGGATCTTCCCCCTACCCGGGAGAGCAGGACCTTCGGAGTCGAGATCAGAAGCTGAGCAGAGGACCTCAAGGTACGCTGCGGTATATAGGGTTGAAATCTTTCCCTAAGGTAGGGGGCTCCAATCTTATGAAAAGCTTTGAAAACCAAGGCTAGCGCTTTAAAATGGATTCTTTTCCGCACCGAAAGCCAGTGTAGGGAAGACAGAAGGTGAGTCGTGTGAGTCCTAGGTCCTGTCAAAAAGATGGCCCTGGCCGCCACATTCTGGATCACCTGCAGTCGGCCAAGTAAGTACTCCGGGAGGCCCAAATACAGGGAGTTAACATAGTCCAGTCTCGATACCACCAGGGCCTGGACCACTGTTTTCCTGTAAGAGACTGGGAGCAGGGGGAGAAAGTTCCTCAGCATTCTCATCACCCCAAAGCAGGCCCCTGCCACCGTTTGGACTTGAGCCTACATAGAAAGGGCAGCATATAATTTGACCCCCAGATTTTTCACGATGGTAACTGAAGACGAGGGGGAGACTTGTCCTGCGGCCACCAGGTATGCCATGCTTCATACGGACGCGAGCCGAAGAAGATAATCTCTGACTTTTCAGAGTTACACTTCAATTGGTTTTGTCTGAGCCAGGAAAATACCTCAGAGAGGCAGGAGTTAATCATATTACCATTGAACTCAGCACCCTTCTCGCACGTGAACACCAATTGAGTGTCGTCCGCATACGACACTATTTTGGCACTGTATTTCTCGGCGAGAAGGGCAAGAGGGGCCATATACAAGTTGAACAATGTTGGGCTCAAAATTGAGCCCTGTGGAACCCCAACATTCATGGGAGGGATTGCCGCGGTGAAAGATGGAGACCAGATTGTTTGTGAACGGTTATTTAAGAAGGAAGTGAACCATCTCAATACCGTGCCTCCGATACCGCCCTCCTTAAGTCTTTGCAGTAATCTGTTGTGGGGCACAGTATCGAAGGCCGCGGAGAGGTCCAACAACACCAAGACTGCATTTCCTCCTCTATCCAGTGTGGCTCATAGGTTTTAAATTCAATTACCTCAGATATAAGCAAACTAATATCTATCGTAAGTGGTGCTAGCACCAGCTTACACAGGCTGCAATGGCAGGCCTGTAGTCACAATTTGAGTGGCCCTCATGGGTGGCATAATGCATGATTCTGCCCATGGGAGACCCCTGGTGAACCTATACCCAGGGTACCTTAGTACCATATACTAGGGACTTATCAGGGTATACCTGTAGCCAATCTGGAGTGTACCTAAGTACTCACCATGTCCAATTTGGGGAAGAAGTACAGAGACTGGGGTCCTGATTAGCAGGATCCCAGTGAGACTAGTCAGAAAAACATAATGACACCAGTAAAAAGTGTGGGTGACCATGAAAGCAGATCCTACTTTCCTACAAATACCAACTGTGGATTACATGGATGAAGATAAGAACTTTGTGTTGAGTATCAGAGATGATGGGGTAGTTGATGGTGGACAATTGACTATGCCTGAATGTGAAGTCAGGATAGGGGGTAAAAGTGTGATGCTACTGGCAGATTCTGGGTAGCCATTCACTATGGTGGGTGATATGAATTGGGACAGTGGTGAACATGTTAAAGAATTGTCTTCTCCAGACATTAACCCTGTAGGCTATGGAGGTATGAAGATAGATGATCTTGGGTTTTCAGTGATGAACTGCAAGAAAGGTGAATTGTAGCCAGACGTGGTGATTACTTACTGGGATGGAGACATCAGGGTAACATGGGGATAACTCGCAATCCCAATTCACCTGAATGTGTGATGCTTTTGTCAAAAGGGGAAATGCCCTGTAATCCTATAGCTCAGTTTCCAGATGTGTTTACTGAATGATTGGTTAAATTCAGAAATGTTGAAAATAGGATTTTTTTTAAACAGAGTGACAAATCCTTGTGTGTATGAATTGAGGAAAGTTCCAAATATGATGTTTGAACCATTAAGAGTGGAACTAGAGGTGTGATTGAGGAAACGGAAGCATCAGAATGGCTGACTCCAGAGGTTCTTGCACCAAAGGAAAGGGGCAAGAGAATAAGGATGTGTGTGGACCTTAGGGGGGCTGAATAAACACATCCCGGGTGGATCACCAGTCATTGCCTAACATTTCTGCGACTTTGGCATTTATAAAGGATTCGAAGATTTTCAGTGTCATGGATTTATCATCTGCATACCGTCAGGTTCCTCTTCACGAGAGTCTAAACATCTCACTTCTTTTGTCACTCCTCTGGGGGCATACAGGTTTGTGCACATGCCATTTGGTTTAGCTTTGGCTACTTAATGTTTCCAGAGAATAATGAACACAGTTTTGGAAGGTGTTCCCAAAGTGATATTCTTCCAATATGACATCTTGGTGCAAGAGAAGGATCAGGAAGAACATGATACGACTCTTAGATTGGTTTTAGGTAAGTTGCAGGATGCTTGTCTAACCTTTAAAAAAGAAAAATGCAAATTTGAAGTGACAACAGCTACATATGTGGGTCATATGGTATCCAATGAAGGTGAGAGTCCCAAACTGGATTTAGCGAAGAGTATTGTGCAAGCACCTTCACCTGTCAACAAGGATGCTCATTTTTAGGCTTGTCTGCATTTTGCTCTAAAGTCGTTGCTCATTTTGCTAGTCTGTTCTTACCTTTGAGGTCCTTACTTAAGAAAAGTGCTAAGTTTGATTGGACAAGTGATTGTGAGTCAGCATTCAAGGATATTAAAAAGAGAATTGGTGCTTTGCTTACTTTGGGTCATTTTGTTCTATACAAAAAGACTGTTTTATCAACTGATGCAAGTTTGAGTGGGTTGGGTGCAGTATTGTCACTAATTGATAAAGGTGAAGAGAGGGTGGATGCCTTTGCTTTGCACTCTCTAAAAGGTTCAGAAGGACGTTACTCAGTCATTGAGTGTGATACACTTCGGTGTCTATTGGGCAATATTGCATTTAAAATTCTTTCTGTGAGGTCTCCCTTTCATTGTAAGATAAGATCATCTCCCTCTGACTCAAATTTTCACATGAAGGACTTCTGATTTCATCACACCTAGATAGAGAAGATGGATGGGAGACTTAACAGAGTTCAACTTTCTGTGGAAGATTTTCCAGGATCAAAAAATTATAGAGCTGATTGTTTATCCAGATTGCCTATTTAGAGTGAGGGTGGCATGGAAGATATATATTTGGTGGGATGGATAAATGAAGGTGCAGTCCAAGATGTGGAATGAACTGATGCCTTGGCAGCTGATGGAGTTTTTACATTGTTTAAGAAGTATATTGTGAGGGGTTGGCCAGTATATAAAGATGCTTCCCAAGAGTTGGTGGTTTGCAATGTACGTGATGGATTATGTTTTTTTGACAACATTTGTAGAATGGATGGAGTGGTGCTACATACGAGGAAGAGAAAACAGTTGGTTAATTTGTCTCATGAGGAGCATTTGGGCAGGAATTTAACTAAGTCTATACTTCATAAATGATATTAGTGTCCAAGAATGGATCATCAGGTTGAAGTGGTTGTTAAGGTGTGTTTGTTGTGCGCACAGAATGATTAAAGTAAATCCTTAAAGACAGCTCCTCTTGCGCCGGTTGAGGTTCCCACACAGCTCTGGGTAAAGTTGGGACTTGATATTGTAGGTTCATTTGCATTGTTGCCTCCCAATGAGCAATATGCTCCTCTGTTGGTAGACTACATGTCAAAATGGGCAGTTTTTGAAAGATTAATTTTCTTGTGAAGGCATTCCTGAGTAGTTCTTGGTAACAGATAAAGGAATGCAATTTGTCACTCAAGAAATAGGTGAATTTTTATCTGGCCTATGAATCACCATTATAGGGAGCTTGTGCCCAAAAATTAGGATATATGTGTAAGTTGTAGTGAGGGTCTCAGTTTATTTATTTTATTATGTTTTGTTTATTTAATTTATAAAACTCCTCTTTCACATTTGCATAAGAGCAACATCTTATGTAATTTTCCAAAAAATAATAACATTTAAGTAAGAAAAACAATGTCGATGTTCAGGTCAGGTTAAATATGATGGAGCCAACTACTTACAAAGTCTAGGGATTTGATTTTTATCTACGAAAAAGATTTACTCTTGCTTCTTTAACTCACTCAGAACATTAACAACATGGGCCGCAGCACACACAGAATAACTGGGGGACTGCACCCTCAATGCAAGCTTCCCTCTGGCACTGAACAGTTACTGAGTTGCAGCACAAGACCAAGCTTCCTTACTTGTGAGTGAGCGCATAAAGTACATACATTACAGGCAGCAGCACATGCAGAACAGCTTTGGGATTGCATCAGCAATACAAGCTTCCTTTATGCACTGAAAAGGTACAGCGCAGCAGCTCAAGTGCAAGCTTCCAAAAACACAGAACAAGCACATAAAGTACATAGAGTACTGGCAGCAGCACAAACAAAACAGCTAAGGGATTGCAGCAGCAATGCAAGTTTCACTCATGCATTGAAAAGGTATAGAGCAGCACCACAAGTGCAAGCTTCAATAGACACAGAGGGGCAGATTTACAAGGCCCTTGCGCCACTTTTGCGTCACTTTTCCCATGTTAAAAGTGACGCAAAAGTGGCGCAAGGGCCTTGTAAATCTGCCCCAGAGTGAGTACGTAAAGTACATAGGGGCAGATTTACAAGCCCCCTGCGCCACCAGTACGTCACTTTTCGTGACGTACTGGTGGCGCAGGGGCTCTCGATATTTACAAGGAGAGGAAAAGCCACCATGCGTGACTTTTCCTCTCCTTGTAAATACCGTCCCTTCACACGCAGCACTTTGCGTTGAAGGGGCGTTCCATGGGTGTTGCTGTGGGTGTTCCCACGCAACACCCATGGAACAAGACACATCTCCAGATTTACGAGAAATCGTAAATCTGGAGATGCGTCTGAAAGCTACGCCACCCTAGAGGTGGCGTAGCGAGAGCGCACCGAGGAGAAATGTTTTCATTTCTCCTCGTTTTTCCTCTTTCAATGCGTGCTGCATTCTACAGCACGCATTGAAAGAGGAAAAAGCCTGTACTGATTGTTTTTGTGCAGAAAGGTGCCCCTTCCTGCACAAAAACAATCTCCCCATGGCGCAGGCATCCTTGCACCATGGTGCAAGGGTGCCTGCGCCGGCGCTTGGCAGCTGTTTGTGCGCCAGCGCAGAGGAGAGCACAGGAATGCGACATATTCTTGTAAATATGTTGCATTCCTGTGCTCTGAAAGTGCCGCAGCGTGGCGCAGGCAAAGGGCTTGCAGCGCCACGCTGCGGCACTTTCTTGTAGATCTGCCCCATAGTGTACTGGCAGTGGCACACGCAGGACAGCGAGGGGATTACAAGAGCAATGCAAGCTTCTTTCAAGCAATGAAAAGGTACAGCGCAGCAGCCGAAAGTTCCATACACACAGTGCGAGTTCAGATAGTACATACAGTACTGTTGGCATCACTGCATCAGCCTTAAACAGACACATATATGCACTGCTTTAAATTGAAATATATAAGTGCTGGCACTCACTATCCAGAGTACCCGTTTTCTCCTGTGAAGTGCCAGTAATCTCCTATTGAATGATTTGAAGCAGTGCTGAGAACTGTTTGTACTCTTCATTTAAAATTAAAAAAGTGCAGGTACTCAGTACCCGACAATCCCTGCCCATTTAAAGCACTACATACATGGTACTAACAAGACAACAGCAGTGCGAAAAGTGCTTCATGCTGATGTGACAGAAGCTGAAAACGGTACAGGAAAAGGCTTTACTAATGGATTCATAAGAGTCCTCAAGTGAGAGGGAGAAAAGGTGCACATAACAGTGTTCGGACAAAATATCGAGTACAAAATATGGTGATGCAAAAATATTGCATAAAGAATATCGGGATGTCGGTGCTGAGACCCCACCATAGTGCCGTTGCACACCGAGGTGGCACTGAGATGGACCGTGCCGGCAGAGGCGACAAGAGCATCCAAGATTGGTGATATGCACCACACAGGGTATGAGGGGGAACAAGGGAAACTGGAAAAGGGAATATGTATGTTCTTGAGTGTTTACTGTGTGTGCCCATTGTTTGTGTAAAATCAATAAAAAGATTAAAAAGCAAGAATATCAGAATGTCAAAAAAAATTGTTGATAGGAATATAGAAGGGAAAAATATTGTTTTAAGTGTTGGTTTAATATTGTTTTAAAAAATATTTGATATTGTTGTATGGCAAGTGTTATTTTGTATGTAATTTATTGTAGCGTGTTCAAGTGTATATGTTAATGATTTTTTATTTGTGTTTTTTTTAATATAATTTATTAATGATGAAATTATTGAAATTAGGTTTTTTTGTTGAATTAATATATAAAAACAATGGATTTATAATTTTTTTAGCAGCTGGAATTTGGGATTTTAGGAGATAAGGTTGGAGAGAATTTAATAAGTGGATATTTGAATGTATAATTATTGTAAATTATTTTAATGATATGCAAATAATATTATATTGTTTCATTCATATTTTTATAAATAGTTTATAATTAAATAAAAAATACGGTAATTATAATACATGTAGAAAAGTTATTGTTAATATTTTAAAAAGTGTTTAAATTAAAACATATGCATTAGAAATATATAAAAATGTATTAAAGAAATCGAATTTGAGTTTTGTTAATTAAACATTTAAATTTTATAATTTATTGTGAAAAACTATTCACAATTAGTTTAACAAAATATTTATGTTGATATTGTCTGTAATAATTATATATTTTTTAAACATTTGGTTTTATATATTTTATTTTATCATTTTTAATTTTAGATTATGATTTTATTTTTTTATTTAATGGTTAAAAGTTTGGAAAAGGTAGTAAATATTTAAAAGAATATATTAATTATTAATAGTGATAAAAATAATATTTTGTATGTTAATGTTTTTATTTGATTCTTTCATACCCTCACTGTGTGAACATATCCCATGTCCCCAGCCTTTGGCTTCTCAGAGAGTGAGCTTTTGTCCAGGGTAAGCAACCTCTTACAGCCTTTAATTGTACGTTTCGTGTAGGACCCTGTTATAATTTTCTTGTTGCACATCAGGCCTACATCACACAGACAGACACTTCACTACTTAGTTACACACTTGGTCATCACTCCTATAGTGCACACTCAGGGGTCGATTCCGATTCGGGCCGGAAATTTCTCCGACCGAGCCGGACCCGGAGAGATATCCGACCGAATCGGACCCGTGCAGTCCGACCGAACGAGTACGATGCGTCCGTATGTTATCGGACTCGAGTCGGTCGGACTCCCATTGATGTCAATGGGAGCCGGTCGTACAACGCGTACGCGGGCTCCCATTGACTCAATGGGTGCGGAGTCGGACAAGGGCGCCCCCTACAGCGGGTACGCGGCGAAGCGATTCGCGCCGTACACGCACAGGTAGGGGGACCCATGGGTCCCCCTGTGTGCGACTCGCGCGGCTACGCGTACAGGGGGTCCGACACGGACCCCCAAAGTACGGCTCCGACAGCTCTTACGAGCCGGAGTGCGCGGCTCGGTCGGACTGCTCGCGGCACGCATCGTACTTACCCGGCCGGGAAACGTCTCCATTGCGCGGTGCGAGTCGAGTCCGAGCGAGTCGGTCGGAGCGGTTCGAGCCGGGAGCGAGTCGGTCGGAGCGGTCGGGACGCCCGGACGAGTCGGTCGGCGATTTCGCATCGTACTCGCTCGGCCGGACCCGCGTACGGTTCGGTCGGGAAACAGGGCTCCGAATCGGATCCGGTAAAGCCGAATCCGATTCGGAGCCCTACCGGCCGAGATCGGAATCGGCCCCTAAGTGTTCTTAAGCCTTATTACACATTCAATTCACATCACACCTTTCTCATTCACTCTAAGTACTTCAATCCTTATCACCTGCTATCACAACAAAAACACTGATGATCAAAGGCCAACATTACCATTGGCCATCTATGGCCACTAATTCAGCATCACCACATAAACCCTATCACAGACTAATTGTATGACTGATGCCAGGGCCGGCTTTAGTGCTGTTGGGACCCGGTGCGACAACCATTTTTTGTGCCCCCTTCTATCACTTCCTCCTCGGATTCCCTCATTACCACAGGGCAAAAGTGCTCCTCATCTCTCCATAGCCCCTCCTACATACATTTCATTTGTTTTAAAGCACTGGTAAAGCCTGGCTTTACTATTAAGAATGTATATCTACCCCAAAAAACCTTATTATGCAACATTAGGAAAAGATAATTAAAGATTGGGGAAAAAAACATAACAATCTAACTTATTTTATGCAGTGTGCATGCAGTTCTTTAATGAGAGTTTGTAACAGTCATTGTTCTATATTAGGGTTGTAACTTATGAACTGTGGTAACAAAAGAATTTCTGTGACAAAGGCAGTAATCCACTCAGCTATCCACATTAAATACAGATCTATGATCTGCACGGTACGTGTTCTTTGCAGCAGGCATATTAATCCTTTGTGATTTTTTATGGTGAGTCAAATCTGCCACTAGACAAAACTCTGGTCTCTCTCTCTAGCGGGAACATTATTCACAAGAGTTATTGTGACATTTTTAATGCTGCCTGAAAACTGGGTGCACAAGGAACTCTGCCGCAGTTGTTTCTAAATTGTAAGTTATTGCTAAATACAGCGCCCCCACTGAGGTTAGCGTACTCTCCCCAGGTCAGTGCCCAGTGTGGCCGCACCGGTCGCACTGCCCTCAATTCGGCCCTGACTGATGCACACCACATCAGAAAGATACTTTTAACTCACTACCTGGGTACTTCACGCCTCAAATTTTCACACACCCTCATTCCTCAGCAATGCAGCATTATACAAAACTCAGTAGTTCATCACCACTTTATTTAACAATATTAGGCCAGACCCACACAGCTCCCATTTTTGTCACATCATACTCTTTAATTTCATGTTCTCACAAACTTCACTTCATCATTTCATCCCTTTACGGCAACACATCTTTAGTCACCCTGCCTTTTTATGGTAGGTGATAAATATTGGGAGATGTAACATTGGTGGTGAGAGTCAGTAGTATTGTACAAGACTGATGGTGTGAGCAATTGCTTTTTGTATGGGTGGATATTGATGTGAGCATATGGGTGAGTGGCCTTTCTGAATGTAGCGGTAATTAATTATCTAAACCAGTGGTTCCCAAACTTTCGACTCCTGAGGACCCCTATTGAGTCAGTACTGGAAGCCGAGGACCCCCAATTTGTACGATTCAAATTTCAAACATTAAAACAGTAATTCGAAAAAAATAAACACACACGTGTGCACACCAAACAAATTCTCGAATCACTAAAGATTTTAATATTTTATATTGAAAAAATTTGCAAAATTGAAAACCTTTAATGGGAAGATTAGTGCTGCATCTCGGCGACTAACTTTTCAATATTTGGTTCCATTTAGCAGTATGAGGCTCCTGCTCCTGCCAGGGCCAGACTGGAAACCCAAAGCAGCCCTGGCAAATGTTGTCAGACCAGTCCCCTACGGTGCACACTAAGTGCAGTGAGTGAGCCTGGCCACTACAAAGCAAACTTTGGGGGGCTCTCCCACCAAGAAAATTTGGGGAAAAATGGTGCATTCTGCAACACATTTGCCATTATATATTGAATTGTATTTGCTTTTAAAGCATAGTAAAAGATGACCTTACTATGCACCAATACAACAATCTTTTTGGGGCTCTTCTATGAATCCCTCACTATCACCCTGTAACAGTGCCTCTCTTCTCTCCCTAGCCCCTCTGTCACATGAATTTCATTTGTCTTATTATAGCATCTCTCATACTAGTGTAGGGTGTCAGAGCACTTTACATCACACACATACAGAGAATGAATCGTAAGTGTGTAAATCAGTGTATAGAAAATGTTATGTTACATAAGGCAAAGGGGACTTCAAGGTGTAGGATTCACATGTCATCCATACTGGTGAGCATTTTTTAAGAGTGCTTGGTCTGGAGAAGCACAAAATCTGGATTCAGAATGTAACACAGCGGTTAACGTTGACTTTAATTATAACAGTTTAATTCTACCCAAACATACCTTTTTGGCAATATCAGGATAATGAAAGACTGGGAAAAAAGATAGCATACTAACTTGTACCATGCAGTTTGCATGCAGCTCTTTGATGGCAGTTCATAGCTCAAGTTGCTAGATTATGATTACAATTTATGAACTGCACAGTAACAAAAGAATCTCTGTGACAAAAGCAGTAACCGACTGAGCTATGCACATACACTACTGTTTTTTTAAAATGCATGGTACACGTTCTTTGCAGCAGGCATAATAACCCTCTGCGCTACCTTAGATGAGTCAAACCTGCTACTGAACAAAAGTCGCATCTCTCTCCAGCAGGTACATTAATTACTGGAGTTATCTTGACACTTTTATTGTTGCCAGAAAACTGCAGATTATACAAGGAACTTCGAAGTGCTTTTAAAACAGCTGCCTGCGGACCCCCTGGGAATGTGTCACGAACCCCTGGGGGTCCGCGGACCACAGTTTGGGAAACACTGATCTAAACTATTGGAGACAGAGAGAGTGAGGGAGAGTAAGAGAGAGAGCGATGGAGAAAGGGAAAGAGAGAGAGAGCGAGAGATAGAGAGCAAACTTTCTCTGCACTAGACTTAAAAAGCCGGAAGCCAATTTAAAGAGATACAGAGTAGGACCACAAAAGCATGCTACACCTACTTCAGTGGCAGTGCACTGTGGGCGGCATAGTATATACTTTGTAGAGATCGGGGATAGACAAACCACTAACATAGGTCAGTGGGTGAAGCACTTGCTGCAGAGATCTGTGTGCAAACTGCAAGTCACAATTTAGAATAGCTACAGTGCAGCCATAGTCATCTATTCTTGCACATTTAATTGGATGAGAACCATTACATTGGCCATTAGCCTGGGGATAGACAAAGTACCCCCCAGTGCCCCCTTTTTTCTTGCTGTCTGTTGTGTCCTGCTGGACACAGTCTAGTGTTTCTGCCAGCCACTCCCTCGAGGGCTGGCCCACACACACACACCCTCACCCATCCAACACGGGCGTCACCAGTCAGGTGACCCTGCGAATAAAAGAGTCTGAGTGCACGTGCTCGTGGCTAGTTCACAGTACCATATTCCAGTGTCCGCATTGTCATTCCTACATCATGCGGGCCTAGGGCCCAGAACGTAACATTGGCGACGAGCGGGACTTGCCCGCGTGTGCAGCCGCCATTTTGCAGGTGTTTTGACGGGGGAATGTGTGCTGCCCGCGTTAAGGGCACCCCCTGCAGATGGTGAGAAAATCGTCGGAAGACCCACAGGGCATGTGAAGAGCCCCGGGGTGAAGAAGATGAACGGGAGCCCACCCCGCATCGAAGAACATGCTGTGGTGATATCCGGCATGAAGTGAGCCCTCATGGTGGCAGAGACGCAAGCCGAGCGAGGCCAGACTGCAACGATGCCGGCCTCCGCCGCAGCCTGCCACGAGGTGGAGGAAGCCTAATCTGACATTGGGCAGAAGGTGAGCCCGGAGTGCGGAACATAAGGGGCAGCGAAAAGAGCCTCACGAGGGGAAGACTGAGAGCGGAGCAGCGGCTAACTCCCTCACCCCCGCGAAGAAGATGAACACTGCCCCATAACAAAGCAAGTGGTCTCCGGTAGCAGCTACAGTCCCCCCGCGCAGCTAGTGAAGAGAGAGAGGCTGCAGAGGTGGGGGGGAATAAGGAGAGTGACTGACGAGGCTCGCGCCAGCCCGATCAAATGCGAGACCGCAGGGACCCAGAGTGACGTGGCCCCAGGAAGGCATCAGCGTAGAGGCCCGCACCTGAAGAAGGACTAATGTGCATACCTGCCGAGGACAGGCACTGAAGTATCCGGTGGCAGCTCCAGCCCCCATGCAGCTCGCGAGGTGAGAGGCTGCTACAGAAGGGCGGGAGCGCGTGAGAGGTCTCTGAGCGGTAGTCGGCCGCTTGGCAATTTTAGCCACCAAAAAGTGAACGGAAGAAAAAGACACTGTGCCAGCCCCGGCAGCCCTCAGGGAACTGAATAACTGAGGAAGCGGGCTGCCAATGGGCAAGGGAAGTCAGATAAGTGTCCCACCTAAGGGGAGTAAGCGGCAGTGTTAACCCGCCCCCGGTGCAAAATAAACACAAGTAATGCACCACAGGGCAGACGCAGCAGGTAGCTACCCAGCACGGCGACTCACCTTCCTGTGGTAAAGAGGCGGGTCGTGATTCAGCCTGCGCCGGCCCTGTATGACCCAAGGCTGTGCACATGCAGAGTGCTGCGGCGTCAGGAAAGTTGCAGCATGGGAAAGTAATGCGGAGCAGCTATTTCTCTCCCCTCGGGACCATGCATGTGCCCTCGTGCACTGACTGAAAAAGAAAATACTTTCAGAGGAAATCTTACCAGGCAAAGGAGGCATGGGCGCTTCCCTGTGGGAGGTTTCAGGCAGAGTGAACCGGCACTCGATCAGTGACGGTGACAGCAGGCGAGAGGGAGACACGGCTGGCAGCAACCGCCAATGGAGCATTCCCTTACGCCTGCCTCAGCGACGCCCTCGTGGGCAGAACGATGTGCAGCACCACGGAACCCATTGAGGTTCCAGGGAAAGAAGGACAACGACCGCGGATTGCCATAGTAGGCCCTGCAGTGCCATCTAGTGGCTGTTTTGTTCTACCGCAGTCAGGTGAAAAAGGACTATAATTTAAAGACAAGCCTGCAGCAAAGGGAACCGATTGCTGCAGCCTGCGATCAGTGCCAGGGAAGAACTTTCTCCATGTGTTTTTTTAAGAAAAAAAAAAGAAAACACAATAGTACCAAAGAAGTACAGCAGAAGCACAGCCCGTAGCGTCAGCAAGGCTGCCACTGCCCTCAGAGGGCCCAAAGACGGGTGAACACAGACTCCTAACCCCCACAAGGCCCTGCTCATGAGCCAGCGAGTACCTCTGCATACAGTCAGAAAACTGTTTCCTCAGAGAAGACGCAATGTGTATGGCCTGAGGAAAGAAGCCACACAACTTGGAGTAGTTCCCGATGAGAGAGGCGAGGGTTACAACACCCAGTGGCTGTCTGCCACCACCGTAAGGGAAAAGAGCAGGCACCGAAAGGAGCCAGCAGAAAGCACTGTCTCAAGAGACACAGAGACAATGCAAGACTGCATACAGAGAGAGCCCAGATGCAAGGGAGACAGGGACAATGCATCCCTTAATGAATGGAGCAGCACCAGCTGGCAGACCAGCACCACGGATGCCCTTCTTCCAGCACAAGAAAGGATGACATGCATGAGAACCAGTACCTTCATGAACAGTGCAAGGCTGCATAGCAGGACATCCAAGAGAGGAGCAGCCACTACGTTCAATGCACGCGACAGACTGAGCATCCACTCACTGGTGCGCATGGACAGTGAATGGCTACATGGAGGAATGCGTGCCTGCCAGCTGCCCCAGTACTGTCTAGAAGGATTTCACATGGAGTTACCAACCCTGCTGAACACGCAGAGAGCAAGGCAGGATCCAACGTCATGACGGCGCAGCCTCAAGTGCGAGAGCAGTGCCCTCGAGCGAAGAGTAGTCGGAATGGAGATTACCCGCCATCTGCAAAGCACCAAGGAGATCCCAGAGGAGAGAGGGGCCCCGTGCGGCCCGAACGCAGGAAGGAGAGAGATCGTGGTCACCCTATCTGCACCAACATCGCCCAGCAGTGGGCCAGAGACCATTCAGAGAGTGCCTCCAACACTGCCTTAAGACTGTGGTGTGCATTGGTCCATTACAGGCATGAGGAGATCCCCACACCCCTAGTGGCAGGCTGCCACAACTGCAAAAGAGAAGGGAGACACTTACCTCCCACAGCGATCCTAAGTTACAGCCGGAATACTTCATCAAGGAGAAGAAGGGTATAGAAGGCACTACAGAACGGATCCATCAAAGTACACCTACCTCCACTGCCATCCCTGAAATGGCTGACGCACCTGAGAAGACGCCCCGTCCTATTTGACAGGACCGGACCAGTGAGTGGTCCTTGACAGGAGAAGATGCGAAGTCCAAAGAACACGACGGAGTGAGCAGGAGGTCCCTGCGAGATTGCGTGGCCTTTCGCCACATTTCAGGGCAGGTGTAGAAGCGACCTGCATTGCGTGGCCTTTCGCCACATTTCAGAGCATGTATGGAAGGAACATGCATGGCGTGGCCTTTCGTCACATTTCAGAGCAGGTGTAGAAGCGACCTGCATGGCGTGGCCTATCGCCACATTTCAGAGCATGTGTAGAAAGAACATGCATTGCGTGGCCTGTCACCACATTTCAGAGAAGATAAGGAGTGGAGAGATATAGGACGGTGAGAGGTCCTATCCCAGGAAAGCAGACGACAACAGGTGCGCAGGAGAAGTCAACAAAAGGGGACCAGAACGAGTACTCGTACCATCACCTGAATGCACCTTCTAATATACGACAGCCACTGGGGTGCAGTGACGTCATTCTTCACAGTGACCATCCAGCCACCTGTCGCCGGCTGCTTAAAGGAAAAGGCATCCCTGTTTGCTTACACACATGCCAAATAAGAAGAGTTGCACCAAGTGTCCGACGAGTAGCATGACTGCAAAGGTTCGCCAGTCACCCCTACTCACTGCCAGTCATCACCACCTGTTGTACAAGTCGTCTCACAGCAGCCACTCCATCATTTGTCATGTGCATCAATACCATCCCTGGAGCATCAATTACCACGACTGGAGTCCTGCACCATTGCTATACAGAGCGACGATCTGAAGACACAGTGACCATTTGTTTACCTGGTGTACATCCTGATCCTGGTAGCGAGAGCATGTTCTCACCAGGGCACATCCACCCCTGAAGTTGCACGAGTGAAGAGGCGGTGGCTCCGAATTCAGAGCCCATATGCAGTCCCGTGGCAACTCATCCAAGGGGCCTCCCCAAGCGTGAGAGATGGACTTTACTTTGCCCCACCAATGGATTCCAGGAAGTAGCCAGGCCATACAACCGAGACTTCAACAGGTCACAGAATGCCAAGACTGTTGTCAAGGGATCAAGCAACATCATCATCAGGTGTTTACAATGGACTCCACCTACGCTCCTGATGCACCTATTTTGAACTATAAGACACTAATTGCCTCACAGCAAGAGTACGCTGGACCGACGAACATCACGTAGGTGGACTATCACTCAACTGACGCCAAGCTGAAAGGTCCGGACTTCATCAGCACCGTGTTCGTGTCCAGATATGCCTGGTTAAAGTATGGACATGTGCCAAGATGTCCGGGTGCTCCCAGCTGCACCTGTCCACCGCTGTCCTGCGAACTACATCTCTAAACTATGAGACTTCAGTTATTTTTAGTTGTTTTCTCATTCCTTCCCATAGGTTGGACTCTTGTTTGTTGTTTTTCGTTTTAATAAAATTTGGGAGGAATGTTGTGTCCTGCTGGACACAGTCTAGTGTTTCTGCCAGCCACTTCATCGAGGGATGGCCCACACACACACCCCCTCACCCATCCAACACGGGTGTCACCAGTCAGGTGACCCTGCAAATAAAAGAGCCCAAGTGCACGTGCTCGTGGCTAGTTCACAGTACCATATTCCAGTGTCCGCGTTGTCATTCCTACATCATGCGGGCCTAGGGCCCAGAACGTAACACTGTCCACACTGCTGCTGTAGTTCTGTCCCTGTTGTGTGTGTGTGTCAGTGAAACTTGACAATACCTCTTCACTACACATGGCGCAACATTTGCTTTTTCCGTGTTTGTTTTTGTCTCTACAACCTCAGAAATGCCCTTCTTTTAACTCACAAATGTGATTCCCTGTTGATTATGGTTGCCACCTGGCCAATATTTTACCAGTCTGCCCGGAATGTTTATGACAAAGGCAACTATAAAAAGGGAAAACCATTGAAATATGGTGTTTTTTATCTTTGCAATACAAATCTAACACAGCAAACACATAAAGAAAGAACTGAAAATTATTTGAGTGCTTGCTGTCTATTTATTGCTAAATGATTATTAAGGAAAACATAGGGATAATTGCCACATTATAAAGTACTGATGATTCTACACAAATTCTTACTCAGCTTCCAGCTCCTGGCCTTTCCAGAATATTGAACCTTAAACAAAATGGCTGGTTTTTTCATGAGAGAGTGACAACACTTAAGGCATTCATTGAAGAAATTATAAAATCATGGTCGTAAAATACGAGGCAAGAAAAATGCTTCCTGGTTGTGCTACCCACAGTGTTTAAACAACACAGTATTGTTTCAAACTATTTTTTCCATGATCACAATTGACGATTTCATGTCTCCCTTTAAAAAGAGTGCCCACTCCATCACCATAGAGTTTCAAGATTGGCTATTATTCCAAGTATGTGTAAAGTTGAACATTTCAAAATTAATGTTAGAAATTAGCAATGTTCTTATCTTCTGCCATGTGGGTGGGTGCAGCTCAATGCAAACAAACTACTGTCTGTTTGTACATGCACACACTAGAGTGGATAATAGAAACTGTGGGGACCACGTATCTCATTATAAGGCTGTGTTTTTTTACAGGCTGTATAGTGATGAACAAGTCTGGACCATGGTCAAACTAAGTGATGGTTTCATATTGTTGAAAACACATGGATACTATTATTGAGATCAGTGGTAAACCATTTTTTTCAGACCTGAGGAAGAGGATGGCCCCCGCAAAACATGTTGGCTGGCTGCAACCATCTATGTTTAATATCAAGTATTTATATGGGGGCACTAAGAAGTATAACTTTATGAACGTCCCATAAATAAGGACTGAGAAACTGTACCTTTGAAATACAACTTTTAAATTGTGAATCTAGAAATAATAATTGTTTTGGACTTTGCAATCAGAAGTTATGATTATAGTGATGATGCTTTTTGCATAAGGTGGGACATTGATAATTGGAATAAAATAAAGTTTGTATACTTGCACTTGAAGTTTTATAATCTTGGATGTTAGATTCACGGCAAAAGAAACTATTTCAGATAGCAAATAGTACTACAATTTGTCCCATGTAAAAGTGGTAAACAAATGGCTTAATGAGCCGCATACAGAACCAGTATACGCAGTCGAAAGATGGGCTATGGGCAACTTATTTTTTTATTTATTTATTTATTTTTTTGAGTTTTATATAGCGCAAATTAGAGCCGAGACATCGGGTATCAGAGCGCTTTACATGACCACCAGTTTCGTTACAGATGAACACATTCATTTTTTTTGTTAGGCACGGGGAGATTAAGTGATTGGCCCAGAATCACAGGATGTTGAGCGTCGTTGCCGAGACTCAAACCCAGTTCCCCAGGCCTGAGGTCGACCGCTCTAGCCGTAAGACTACATCCTCTCCCCAATAGATGCCCTACAGTATTTGTTTGGGGGTAAGGTCAACCCTGGGCTTCCCCTCAACTAGAGTTGTGATGCAGTTGTGGCGAGAAACAGAGCTAAATATACAATGACACAAAAAACTCACAAGAGAATCCCCTTTTAGGATAGGTGTCCACATGCCACAAGTGACCAGGTTGCAGGTATTTCTTGATTAGGATACCTTTGGTATATATGGACTAGGAGATGTTATGCCAGGGAACCATATGTGCTCCTTCAGTTCCCTACAGGAAATGGTGTTTGGACAAAATATCAAGGTAAAAATATCAGGAGACAGAAATATACACAATTAAATATTGTGACACAAGTGTCGTTGACATAAATATAATTTTGTGAGGTAAGTAATATTGTTTTAAATAATAATTTTTTTTAGTATTGTTTTCATTAATATAGTGGTTAAAAATATCATTTTTTAATTATTTTAATGAGTTTCAGTTGATATATTAATTGTATGTGTTACTGTTGTTTATATAAATGTTATTTGTGGGCTGTTAGGTGTGTAGAGGTATATGGGAAATTAATTAATTAACACATTAATTAACAAATAATTATTATTTGTTAATTAATTACTGAATTTATTTTCAACTGTGCAGTTTATGGAATACTTATTTACTTCACTTATATTTTAGTTGCAAGATGCTAAGGGGTCGATTCCGATTCGGGCCGGAAATTTCTCCGACCGAGCCGGACCCGGAGAGATTTCCGACCGAATCGGACCCGTGCAGTCCGACCGAACGAGTCCGATGCGTCCGTATGTTATCGGACACGAGTCGGTCGGACTCCCATTGAACTCAATGGGAGCCGGTCGTACAACGCGTACGCGGGCTCCCATTGCCTCAATGGGTGCGAGGCGGACAAGGGCGCCCCCTACAGCGAGTACGCCGCGAAGCGCTTCGCGGCGTACACGCACAGGTAGGGGGGACCCAGGGGTCCCCCCTGTGTGCGACTCGCGGGGCTACGCGTACAGGGGGGTCCGACACGGACCCCCAAAGTACGGCTCCGACAGCGAGTTCGAGTCGGACGGCGCGAGTCGGTCGGAGCGGTCGAGGTGCGCATCGTACTTACCCGGCCGGAAAACGTCTCCATTGCGTGGTGCGAATCGGGTCCGACCGAGTCGGTCGGAGCGGTACGATCCGGGTACGAGTCGGTCGGAGCGGTCGGGTCGCCCGGACGAGTCGGTCGGCGAATTCGCATCGTACTCGCTCGGCCGGACCCGCGTACGGTTCGGTCGGGAAACAGGCTTTCGCATGGCTTTTTTCCCGACCGAATGGTATTGGGTGCGCCTCCGACCGAGATCGGAATCGGCCCCTTAGTTTCTAGAGGTATAGCATGGGAAGTTAATTAAGTAATAATTAACTATTTATTATTTGAAAATTCATTATTTAATTGCATTTTTAATATGTAAATTGTGGCATACTTATTTATTTTCATTTTATTTTAGTTATGGAATGCTAGGTTTGTAGTGGTCTAGACTGATAAATTAACAAATTAATAATTAACAATTAAATATTAATTGTTAATTCATCATTTAATTTATTTTAAATATGTAAGTTATGGAATAGTTATCTTTTTAGTTATATTTTAGGTGTGGGCTGTTAAGTTTGTAGAGGTAAAAGGTGGGATTTAGTTATTTAATTAATAATTGAAAAACACTTATTAATTGATAAATCTTTTTATTCGTTAGTAATTATTTAAATTGAATAATTGTTTTAGTATTTTAATATATATATATATTATGTAAATTTTATATTGAGTTTAATATATTTTTACATTCATGGAGTTACTCAAAAATGTAATGCGTTTGAAGTGAAGTACTTTCCCTACTCTTGCTTAGATAGCAGTAGGAACAGTAAAATGAACATCTTTGCAGTTCATTACTTTCCCTACTGTTGTGCTATTTGGAGTGGGAACAGAAAATTTCACCCCTTCGAAGTCCAACACTTTTCCTTCTGCTGCTTAGACTGTAGTAGTAATAGTAAATTGTACCCTCTGAAATCCAATGCTTTCCCTATCATTGGAGTGACTGCAGTGGGAATAGTAAATCTAACCACTCAAAACTTCAACACTTTCCCTACTATTGCATAAACTAGAATGGGAATAGTATATTTAATATTGATTTAATAGATGTTATTGCATTAGTTGTTTTTTATAATTTATATTATTTGTGTTCATTTTAATGTTTAGAGTATTTTTAGTAAATGTGTTTTTTGCTTTTTCAACTTTTAATATTTTACTTATTGTCCATATTAATTAACATGTATTTCTTCTTCAATTGTTTATATTTTTATGGTTTTATTGTGTTTGTGTGTATGTATTATATATATATATATATATATATATATATATATTCACTGAAAAACCATAGGTTTTAGGGACAGTTATAGTTAGTTGGACATTGCACTCGTACAAAACCCGTGAAATTCCCCTGTTATAGTTAGTTCAGCTAACTATAACTCGCGCCCCGCAATGCACTGCTGATGACGTCACATATTACATCACTCATGACATGGTCAGTGACATCACTGATGACATCACTGATGACATCACTGATGACATCATCCAGTGACTGTGTGTTTCTGTAAAGTTTAAATATGTTTAATATATATAGGGAAAGGCGTATTGAAGAATGAGTGGGTGTATAAGTGTCTGAATGGATGATTTAGTACGTGAGTGACTGACTCTACAAGTGAGTGATTAAACGTATCTTACTGAATGCATGGGTTAGTGACTAAACTGTGTGAATGTCTGTATCCGTCTGTTTGTTGGTGTGTAAGTGGATGCATGGATTTGCGAATAGCTACATGAGTGTCTATATGGGTTATTGATTGGTTCTCTGAGTATCTGTATGGCTGCCTGAGTGTTTGTGTGGGTGGGGTGTGTTTGACTCTATACATAGATGTGTGAGTGGTTGATTCACTGGGTGCATGATTTCAAGAGTGCATATGTGATGGACTGCTTGGGTGGGTGAGTGTGTGTATGGGTGTGTTAGTGAGTGAATGTATATCTCAGTGGTACATGTGCGAGTAACTACATATGTAAAAGGCAGTATATATGTGTGTTAGAGTATTTAAATGGCTATAAGTGAGAGTGTGTTATTGTGAGAGTGGCTGTATGGATGCGTGTGTGCTTGTATCAGTTATTGTATAAGAGCGTAAGAATGTGCTAGTATTTGTATGAGTAAGTGAGCTGGTGTGTGTATAACTGTATAGGTGAGTAAATGGGTGTGTGATTAATTTTTTGCATGACTGACTAGGTGTGTGAGTACCTCTATGGATGAGTGGCGGTGTGTGAGTGTTTATATAGGTGTATGAGTGCATATGATAGTCCTGTACTGAGTGACTGTAAGTATGAGTGACTGTACAGGTGAGTGAGTGGATGTGTGTGTAGACCTAAGAATCAGTGAGTGGGTATGTAGTTTTTGGTGTTGGAGTGTCTATGGTTTTGAGAATGGCAGTCTGTAATTTAGAGTGGGTGTATCAAAAGTTATATTAGGGTGTGAGAAGATGCATGAAATTATCACATGGATGATGTCATCAGTGATGTCATTTGAGATGTCATCAGTGATGTCATCAGTGATGTCACTGACCATGTCATGAGTGATGTAATATGTGACGTCATCAGCAGTGCATTGCGGGGCGCGAGTTATAGTTAGCTGAACTAACTATAACAGGGGAATTTCACGGGTTTTGTACGAGTGCAATGTCCAACTAACTATAACTGTCCCTAAAACCTATGGTTTTTTCAGTGAATTTCAAAGGTTTTTTAAATGCTAATTTCTAACTATAACGTGTCTGAAACCTATGGTTTTTTCAGTGAATTTCAAAGGTTTTTTAAATGCTAATTGCTAACTATAACGTGCCTGAAACCTATGGTTTTTTCAGTGAATTTCAGAGGTTTTTTAAATGCTAATTTCTAACTATAACGTGCCTGAAACCTATGATTTTTAAGTGAATTTCAAAGGTTTTTTAAATGCTAGTTTCTAACTATGCCAACAGAGGTAGGACATGTGAAGAAAGAAGAAAAAACGCACAGAAAGAAGCAAAAGATGTGCAGAAAGAACCAACAGAGGAGCAGAAAGAGGCCTTGTTGCAAAATCATCCTGTGCCCACATCTTTTTCAGACGGGTACTGGTGGTAACTGACTCTGACTAACCAGAGCCAGTGCGGATTTGCACAGTGGTGAAGGGAGGGGGGGCCTGAGGTGACATGTGTGCAAACGCGCCCCGTGGCGCGTTTTAAGTTGCGGGATTAAGTTCCCTTGAATCCTGAGGGTCCCTGGCGCCCAACTAGCCCCCAGGTACCTACAGTTAGGACCACAGAGCTGAGTTGCAGAGAGGCGTTCCGAGGCCACGCACCTTTTTCACCTCTCTGCAACGCAACTCTGTTGTGCTTACTGAAGGTACCTGGTGGGCTAGTTGGCCCCCAGGATTCAAAGGGAATTAACTCCCCAACTTAAAACACACCACAGGGCGTGTTTGCGCACATGTCACCTGAGGCCCCGCCCCCTCCCTTCACCACTGTGCAAACGCGCCCCGTGGCGCGTTTTAAGTTGGGGGATTAGGTCACCTTGAATCCTGAGAGTCCCTGGGGCCCAACTAGCCCACCAGGTACTTCCAGTAAGCACCACAGGCCTGCGTTGCAACGCCTGTAACAAATTGTGCAGTTGTGTTTAGGTAGTGAAGAGGGTCGTGCTGGGGGTAGTGTTTTAGGGTTTAGGGTAGTGCAGTGGTGTTTGTGTAGTGTAGGGGGTCATGCTGGGGGTAGATTTAGGGTTTAGGGTAGTGCAGTGGTGTTTTGGTAGTGTAGGGAGTCATGCTGGGGGAGTGTTTTAGGGTTTAGGGTAGTACAGTGGTGTTTGGGTAGTGTAGGGGGTCGTGCTGGGGTTAGTGTTTTAGGGTTTTAGGGTTTAGGGTAGTGCAGTGGTGTTTGGGTAGTGTAGGGGATACTGCTGGGGGTAGTGTTTTAGGGTTTAGGGTAGTGCAATGGTGTTTGGGTAGTGTAGGGGGTACTGCTGGGGGTAGTGTTTTAGGGTTTAGGGTAGTGCAGTGGTGTTTGGGTAGCGTAGGGGGTACTGCTGGGGGTAGTGTTTTATGGTTTAGGGTAGTGCAGTGGTGTTTGGGTAGTGTAGGGGTTCATGCTGGGGGTAGTTTTTTAGGGTTTAGGGTAGTGCAGTGGTGTTTGTGTAGTGTAGGAGGTCGTGTTTTAGGGTTTAGGGTAGTGCAGTGGTCTTTGGGTAGTGTAGGGAGTAGTGCGGGGGTATTGTTTTAGAGTTTAGGGTAGTGCAGTGGTCTTTGCGTAGTGTAGGGGTTGTGCGGGGGGTAGTGTTTTAGGGATTAGGGTAGTGCATTGGTATTTGGGTAGTGTAGGGGGTCATGCGGGGGTAGTGTTTTAGGGTTTAGGGCAGTGCAGTGGTGTTTAGGTAGTGTAGGGGGTCGTGCTGGGGGAGTGTTTTAGGGTTTAGGGCAGTGCAGTGGTGTTCGGGTAGTGTAGGGGGTCATGCTGGGGGAGTGTTTTAGGGTTTAGGGCAGTGCAGTCGTGTTCGGGTAGTGTAGGGGGTCGTGCTGGGGGAGTATTTTAGGGTTTAGGGTAGTGCAGTGGTGTTCAGGTAGTGCAGGGGGTCATGCTGGGGGTAGTGTTCTAGGGTTTAGGGCAGTGCAGTGGTGTTCGGGCAGTGTAGGGGGTCGTGCTGGGGGTGGTGTTTTAGGGTTTAGGGCAGTGCAGTGGTGTTCGGGCAGTGTAGGGGTCGTGCTGGGGGTGGTGTTTCAGGGTTTAGGGCAGTGCAGTGGTGTTCGGGCAGTGTAGGGGGTCGTGCAGGGGGTGGTGTTTCAGGGTTTAGGGCAGTGCAGTGGTGTTCGGGCAGTGTAGCGGGTCGTGCAGGGGTGGTGTTTCAGGGTTTAGGGCAGTGGTGTTCGGGCAGTGTAGGGGGTCATGCTGGGGGTGGTGTTTCAGGAATTGGGGCAGTGGTGTTCGAGCAGTAAAGGGGTCATGCTGGGGGTGGTGTTTCAGGGTTTAGGGCAGTGCAGTGGTGTTCGGGCAGTGTAGGGGGCGGTGCAGGGGTGGTGTTTCAGGGTTTAGGGCAGTGCAGTGGTGTTTGGGCAGTGTAGGGGGTGGTGTTTCAGGGTTTAGGGCAGTGCAGTGGTGTTCGGGCAGTGTAGGGGGTCGTGCAGGGGGTGGTGTTTCAGGGTTTAGGGCAGTGCAGTGGTGTTCGGGCAGTGTAGGGGCGGTGCAGGGAGTGGTGTTTCAGGGTTTAGGGCAGTACAATGGTGTTCGGGCATTGTAGGGGGTGGTGCTGGGGCTGGTGTTTCAGAGTTTAGGGCAGTGCAGTGGTGTTCGGGCAGTGTAGGGGGTCGTGCTGGGGCTGGTGTTTCAGGGTTTAGGGCAGTGCAGTGGTGTTCGGGCAGTGTAGGGGGTCATGCTGGGGCTGGTGTTTCAGGGTTTAGGGCAGTGCAGTGGTGTTCGGGCAGTGTAGGGTTCTTGCTGGGGCTGGTGTTTTAGAGTCTAGGGCAATGCAGTGGTGTTCGGGCAGTGTAGGGGGTCTTGCTGGGGCTGGTGTTTCAGGGTTTAGGGCAGTGCAGTGGTGTTCGGGCAGTGTAGGGGGTCGTGCTGGGGTTGGTGTTTCAGGGTTTAGGGCAGTGCAGTCCTGTTCGGGCAGTGTAGTGGGTTGTGCTGGGGCTAGTGTTTCAGGGTTTAGGGCAGAGCAATGGTGCTCAGGCAGTGTAGGGGGTTGTGCTGGGGGTGATGTTTCAGGGTTTAGGGCAGTGCAGTGGTGTTAGGGCAGTGTAGGGGGTCGTGCTGGGGGTGGTGTTTCAGGGTTTAGGGCAGTGCAGTGGTGTTCCGGCAGTGTAGGGGGTCGTGCAGGGGGTGGTGTTTCAGGGTTTAGTGCAGTGGTGTTCGGGCAGTGTAGGGGGTCATGCTGGGGTGGTGTTTCAGGGTTTAGGGCAGTGCAGTGGTGTTCGGGCAGTGTAGGGTGTCGTGCTGAGGGGTGGTGTTTCAGGGTTTAGGGCAGTGCAGTAGTGTTTGGGCAGTGTAGGGGGTCGTGCAGGGGGTGGTGTTTCAGGGTTTAGGGCAGTGCAGTGGTGTTCGGCCAGTGTAGGTAGTCTTGCTGGGGGTGGTGTTTCAGGGTTTAGGGCAGTGCAGTAGTTTTCGGGCAGTGCAGGCGGTCGTGCTGGGGCTGGTGTTTCAGGGTTTAGGGCAGTGCAGTGGTGTTCGGGCAGTGTACGGGGTTGTGCTGGGGCTGGTGTTTCAGGGTTTAGGGCAGTGCAGTGGTGTGCGGGCAGTGTACGGGGTTGTGCTGGGGCTGGTGTTTCAGGGTTTAGTGCAGTGCAGTGGTGTTTGGGAAGTGTAGGGGGTCGTGCTGGGGGTGGTGTTTCAGGGTTTAGGGCAGTGGTGTTCGGGCAGTGTAGGGGGTCGTGCTGGGGCTGGTGTTTCAGGGTTTAGGGCAGTGCAGTGGTGTTCGGGCAGTGTAGGGGGTCGTGCTGGGGCTGGTGTTTCAGGGTTTTGGGCAGAGCAGTGGTGTTCGGGAAGTGTAGGGGGTCGTGCTGGGGTGGTGTTTCAGGGTTTAGGGCAGTGCAGTGGTGTTCGGGCAGTGTAGGGGGTCTTGCTGGGGGTGGTGTTTCAGGGTTTAGGGCAGTGCAGTGGTGTTCGGGCAGTGTAGGGGGTCTTGCTGGGGGTGGTGTTTCAGGGTTTAGGGCAGTGGTGTTCGGGCAGTGTAGGGGGTCTTGCTGGCGGTGATGTTTCAGGGTTTAGGGCAGTGCAGTGGTGTTCGGGCAGTGTAGGGGGTCTTGCTGGGGGTAGTGTTTTAGGGTTTAGGGCGGTGCAGTGGTGTTCGTGCAGTGTAGGGGGTGGTGTTTCAGGGTTTAGGGCAGTGCAGTAGTGTTCGGGCAGTGTAGGGGGTCGTGCAGGGGGTGGTGTTTCAGGGTTTAGGGCAGTGCAGTGGTGTTCTGGCAGTGTAGGGGGTTATGCTGGGGGTGGGGTTTCAGGGTTTAGGGCAGTACAGTGGTGTTCGGGCAGAGTAGGGGGTCGTGCAGGGGGTGGTGTTTCAGGGTTTAGGGCAGTGCAGTGGTGTTCGGGCAGTGTAGGGGGTCGTGCTGGGGCTGGTGTTTCAGGGTTTAGGGCAGTGCAGTGGTGTTTGGGCAGTGTAGGGGGTCTTGCTGGGGGCGGTGTTTCAGGGTTTAGGGCAGTGGTGTTCGGGCAGTGTAGGGGGTCTTGCTGGGGGTGATGTTTCAGGGTTTAGGGCAGTGCAGTGGTGTTCAGGCAGTGTAGGGGGTCTTGCTGGGGGTAGTGTTTCAGGGTTTAGGGCAGTGCAGTGGTGTTCGTGCAGTATAGGGGGTCGTGCTGGGGATGGTGTTTCTGGGTTTAGGGCAGTGCAGTAGTGTTCAAGCAGTGTAGGGGGTTGTGCAGGGGGTGGTGTTTCAGGGTTTAGGGCAGTGCAGTGGTGTTCGGGCAGTGTAGGGGGTCGCGCTGGGGGTGGTGTTTCAGGGTTTAGGGCAGTGCAGTGCTGTTCGGGCAGTGTAGGGGGTCATGCACGGGGTGGTGTTTCAGGGTTTAGGGCAGTGCAGTGGTGTTTGGGCAGTGTAGGGTGTTGTGCTGGGGCTGGTGTTTCAGGGTTCAGGGCAGTGCATTGGTGTTCAGGCAGTGTAGGGGGTCGTGCTGAGGCTGGTGTTTCACTGTTAAGGGCAGTGCAGTGGTGTTCGTGCAGTGTAGGGGGTCGTGCTGGGGCTGGTGTTTCAGGGTTTAGGGCAGTGCAGTGGTGTTCGGGCAGTGTAGGCGGTCGTGCTGGGGCTGGTGTTTCAGGGTTTAGGGCAGTGCAGTGGTGCTCAGGCAGTGTAGGGGGTCGTGCTGGGGCTGGTGTTTCAGGGTTTAGGGCAGTGCAGTGGTGCTCGGGCAGTGTAGGGGGTCGTGCTGGGGGTGATGTTTCAGGGTTTAGGGTAGTGCAGTGGTGTTCGGGTAGTGTAGGGGGTCGTGCAGGGGCTGGTGTTTCAAGGTTTAGGGCAGTGCAGTGGTGTTCGGGCAGTGTAGGGGGTCGTGCTGGGGGTGGTGTTTCAGGGTTTAGGTCAGTGGTGTTCGGGCAGTGTAGGGGGTCTTGCTGGGGGTGATGTTTCAGGGTTTAGGGCAGTGCAGTGGTGTTCGGGCAGTGTAGGGGGTCTTGCTGGGGATAGTGTTTCAGGGTTTAGGGCAGTGCAGTGGTGTTCGGGCAGTGTAGCGGGTCATGCTGGGGGTGGTGTTTCAGGGTTTAGGGCAGTGCAGTGGTGTTCGGGCAGTGTAGGGGGTCGTGAAGGGGGTGGTGTTTCAGGGTTTAGGGCAGTGCAGTGGTGTTCGGGCAGTGTAGGGGGTCGTGCTAGGGGTGGTGTTTCAGGGTTTAGGGCAGTGCAGTGGTGTTCGGGCAGTGTAGGGGGTCATGCAGGGGCTGGTGTTTCAGGGTTTAGGGCAGTGCAGTGGTGTTCGGGCAGTGTAGGGGGTCGTGCTGGGGGTAGTGTTTTAGGGTTTAGGGTAGTGCAGTGGTGCTTGTGTAGTGTAGGGGGTCGTGCTGGGGGTAGTGTTTTAGGGTTTAGGGTAGTGCAGTGGTGTTTGTGTAGTGTAGGGGGTCATGTTTTAGGGTAGTGCAGTGGTGTTTGGGTAGTGTAGGGGGTCGTGCTGGGGGTAGTGTTTTAGGGTTTAGGGTAGTGCAGTGGTGTTTGTGTAGTGTAGGGGGTCGTGCTGGGGGTAGTGTTTTAGGGTTTAGGGTAGTGCAGTGGTGCTTGTGTAGTTTAGGGGGTCATGCTGGGGGTAGTGTTTTAGGGTTTAGGGTAGTGCAGTGGTGTTTGTGTAGTGTAGGGGGTCATGTTTTAGGGTAGTGCAGTGGTGTTTGGGTAGTGTAGGGGTCGTGCTGGTGGTAGTGTTTTAGGTTTTAGGTTAGTGCAGTGGTGTTTGGGTAGTGTAGGGGGTCATGCTGGGGGTAGTGTTTTAGGGTTTAGGATAGTGCAGTGGTGCTTGTGTAGTATAGGGGGTCGTGCTGGGGGTAGTGTTTTAGGGTTTAAGGTAGTGCAGTGGTGTTTTTGTAGTGTAGGGGGTCATCTTTTAAGATGCAATGCTCCAATACCTGACCAGTCTGCACTACATAAAACTGCAAAAAACTAAAAATAAAAAGTGTTTTGCACACTTTTGTCATTGGGCTATATGTGGGCTACATCTGGGTAATATTTGTGCTACATTTGGGCTCTTTTTTCACTGGTGGCCATCTTGGAAGACTTCTTTGTTATGAAGTTTCCTAATTTCTTCATTTACTGCAGTCTCCTCAGTAGGAAATGCTTTCAGTTTTTTACTTTGATTCCATCAAGAAGGCATTCAGATGTGTCTCACATCTGCCATAAATTCAGAATGTTAGCACTCTAGTTGCTCATTAGATCACTGGAGTAAAGCTACTGCTCACCAGGGAGTTAACTGGTAGTCTGCTGCTGGTATTGAAAGTGATTGTTTCAGTCTGCATGTCAGAATTTTCTAATGAAATAGAAGAGGATTTGAGATCTCACTTAAAACATGCCCTAATTTTTCTTTCTGCAGCACTAACCATCATTTCTATTTCAAAAAGAACCCCTCATTTTGTTCCTTTTTAAATTAAATGTTTTAAGTGTTACCGGTTTATTCCAATCAAGATGGCTTCAGGTGTGCCATACTTTTGTCATAAGTAAGGCTGTTAGCGCTCTAGTTGTTCTTTAGAACACTCTGGGAAGCTGCAGTAGAACACAAAGGCATCAACTGGCAGGCTGCTCCTGTTGAAATATAACAGGAAGATATTTGAGATCACACTTGAAATATGTCCTAATTTTTCTTTCTACAGCACTAACCATAATTTCTATGACAAAATGAACCCCATCATTTTGTTCCTTTTTAAATTAAATGTTTTAAGTGTTACCAGTTTATTCCAATCAAGATGGCTTCAGGTGTGCCATACTTTTGTCATAAGTAAGGCTGTTAGCACTCTAGTTGTTTTTAGAACACTCTGGGAAGCTGCAGTAGAACACAAAGGCATCAACTGGCAGGCTGCTCCTGTTGAAATATAACAGGAAGATATTTGAGATCACACTTGAAACATGTCCTAATTTTTCTTTCTACAGCACTAACCATAATTTCTATGACAAAATGAACCCCATCATTTTGTTCCTTTTTAAATTAAATGTTTTAAGTGTTACCAGTTTATTCCAATCAAGATGGCTTCAGGTGTGCCATACTTTTGTCATAAGTAAGGCTGTTAGCACTCTAGTTGTTCTTTAGAACACTCTGGGAAGCTGCAGTAGAACACAAAGGAATCAACTGACAGTCTCTGCCCTTGTTGGATGTACATGTTTTACTGAGAATGTCAGACTTCATTCTCACATGAGTGAGAAAGATAATGTGAATTTACAGAAAATATGCTCTCATTTTAGCTTCTGGAGCACCTTCCAAACCTCCATGGGACAAGCATGAGAAAATAGTGTTCTCTCAAACATGATTCATGATATCCCAGCAGAAGGTTTTTCACATGGTAAAATCACCTTAGAATACACCACAATTCCTAAAATTAGTATGGTACCATCAACAAATAAATTCTAATGTAACTAAAGCCTGTTATCACCCTTTATAGTTCTCCTTTTGGTAACCCTCAAAATCTTCTATTCACTACAATGCATTTCAATGAGGTACTATCATTTATATTGGTCCCAAGATGGCTGCCAGCAATTCCAGGATGAAGTACTGACAGCCAATCAGATCTCACGATGACATGTGTGGTTAGGCTCCGCCCAGATATATATGTGACTTTACTTTTGATTTTCTCAGGAACTACTGAACGGATTTACACCATTTAAGCAAAAGGCACGACACTGAACCAAGGGCTACCTCTTTGCCAAATTTGGTGTAATTCCGTTCAGCAGTTCGGGCTGTAGCTGCGACTAAAGGTTCCTATGGAAAAATGAATGGGGAAAACGCGTTTTGGGACCCCCCTTTTCTCGGCCCCGCTTGAAGTATCACCCCGAGACTTTCAGGATAGGAGCGGACCGGAGCGCCCCAACAAGTTGGAAACTTTCGCGAAGATTCGTCAACCGGCGCCAACGTTATTTCAAATAGAATGTCGCGGATTTCCTATGGATAATAGGTTTTAACTATAACTATCTACTGGCGACCGCCAGTAGATAATATATACATACATATACATATACATATATATATTCACTGAAAAAACCATAGGTTTCAGGCACGTTATAGTTAGAAATTAGCATTTAAAAAACCTTTGAAATTCACTGAAAAAACCACAGGTTTCAGGCACGTTATAGTTAGAAATTAGCATTTAAAAAACCTTAGAAATTCACTGAAAAAACCATAGGTTTTAGGGAAAGTTATAGTTAGTTCGACATTTCACTCGTACAAAACCAGAGAAATTCCCCCGTTATAGTTAGTTCAGCTAACTATAACTCGCGCCCCCGCAATGCACTGCTGATGACGTCACATATTACATCACTCATGACATGGTCAGTGACATCACTGATGACATCACTGATGACATCTCAAATGACATCACTGATGACATTATCCAGTGACTGTGTTTCTGTAAAGTTTAAATATGTTTAATATATACAGGGAAAGGCGTATTGAAGAATGAGTGGGTGTATAAGTGTCTGAATGGATGATTTAGTAGGTGCGTGACTGACTCTATAAGTGAGACATTAAACGTATCTTACTGAATGCATGTGTTAGTGACTAAACTGTGTGAATGTCTGTATCCGTCTGTGTTGTTGTGTAAGCAGCTGCATGGGTTTGCGAATAGCTACATGAGTGTCTATATGTCACAATCTCCCCCCTCACCCTTATTGAGCTACCTTGGTCACCCTGTCTCGCCTCGAACATTACAGCGTAGTATCTCGTGTCACGCTCCTTAGCGCGATCACGGAAGAGAGTAAAAAACTACAATTCCCAGAAGCCGCGGAGCAGGGGTCACGTGATCGGGACGACGCGCGTTGCCATCAGGGAAGCGGATGAGGATAAAAGAACTTCCGCTTCCCCCGCAGCGCTGCCGCTAATTCTGGTGACTTGCTGGATATCGGGGAATCCGATCACGACTATTTCGAGGTGGTATACTGAACAGAGGTCCGGTAAGGGTGTCGTCACACCGATACACCATTCTGTGTTCAAAGGACGCGTATGTCCTTTTGTTTGTTTGGGGACCAAAGACAACTCTGTGCATGCATTGCGGTGTCCCTCCCTGTTGGTGAGACACACGTTTGTTGTCTCTTGCAGGTAGAAGGGATACCGGCATCATTGACACATCGAGGGGGTTCTAGCGTGGGTGTCGTCACACCGATACACCATTCTGTGTTCAAAGGACGCGTATGTCCTTTTGTTTGTTTGGGGACCAAAGACAACTCTGTGCATGCATTGCGGTGTCCCTCCCTGTTGGTGAGACACACGTATGTTGTCTCTTGCAGGTAGAAGGGATACCGGCATCATTGACACATCGAGGGGGTTCTAGCGTCATACTCAGTCCGGACTACTGATAATTCATTTCTTGGCACTAACCGTATGCTCTTGCAGAACTATTGGTGCAAAGGCTATTTTGTTTAGTGTTTGTGTGTCTTTTGTTGTGAATGAGGCAAACACCTCTAAATATTGCATAACGTATTTCCAACACTGTGAAGCAACAGGGTTGGCACCTTTTGTTTTCAATTGACGATCACTACAGTCAGACATTATACTGTTTTGCTATCAATGTTTTGGTGTTACAGAAAACGAGAATGATATGTGTTTCTCTCCACATACAGGCCGATAGTAGTAGCAGGGAATAGTGGAAGAGACAAAAAAAAAAATTGCGTTCTCTGACTACCCTGTGACGCCAGGCTTGGCAATATATTGAGGGTCCTTACTTGAAGATGTATACTAGGTTCTATGCTAAATGAATAGGAACCATACATATTAACTACGAAGGGCTCATCTAAGACTTCTTGTTCTTTTATTTTTTACAGGTCTCCCTCCCCGCAGTTCCCATCCTTTCCTTCCCTCGCTCGATCACTTCACTGATCTGTGCTATAACAGCAAGCAGACTTGAAGCGGTCGAGAGGTGGACCATTTTTGAGCATCGTTCCGATCCTGAGGAGTGGAGACGCGACAGAATTAGCGGCCCACGGATAGTACTCCTCCCGATCGGTCTCTTTGCTCCAACATGGCTACTTTAGAGGATGTGTTGACCACACTGCAAGTGGTACAACAAGAACTTGTTGCCTCAAGAATAGAAACTGCGGCTTTACAAGCCAAAGTAGATCGCTTACAACGAAACCCTTTTGATGTAGGAGGGGTTTCACCTTTTTCTTCTTCTCATCCTATCACTGTAGAAATACCTACACCGATACCATTAGCACCCCCGGAGAGATATTATGGAGAGGCCAATAAGACACAGGTATTCCTTACACAAGTGTTGTTACATTTTAATTGTAAACCCAAGGTGTTTACAACTAATCAATCTAGGGTAGCTTTTCTGATTTCATATTTAGCAGGAGATGCTGCATTATGGGCGGTTCCCTTGATTCAGAAGGATGATCCTCTTCTGTATGATTGGGACACTTTTCGAACCGAATTCGAGAATATTTTTGATAGGCGAACTCATACACTATCAGCAGATAGAGAACTCTTAGAGCTCAGACAAGGCAATAAAGAATTACACATATACATCACCACGTTCAGGAGATTAGTGGCTGAGGCTAATTGGCCGGAAGAAAAACAATTCGCTATATATTACCAAGGATTACGAGACGAGCTGAAAGATGTTATTGCACAGATTGACCCTCAACCCAGAACCTGTAATGATCTAGTACACCTTACATTAAGATTAGAACATCGCTTGGGCGATAGGAAAGGAGACTCAAAAAGAAGAGACAAAACTTATACCAGGTATGAACGTCCTAGCGTAGGAGAACAACGATCCAAAAACACCCCAGAGCCCATGGAAATCGGCACTGTTAGGGCGACATTAACTTCAGAAGAAAGAGATATGAGACGAAAAAATGGCCTTTGCTTATATTGCGGTAAGCGGGGGCATTATGTTAGAGAATGCCGTTTAAAACCTCAAGGTAATCGAGGGGGATACAAAAGGGATGAAATATCATCCATCAACAAAAAGTCGGAAAACTAGAGAGCTCGAGCGACAAAAGAGGGGAATCCTCGAGCATTGGTGTCCTTCCCTCAATAAGAGACAAGTCAGAGGCTTATTTAAAACGATTCTTTTTCATTTCCATTACCTTAAAGCTAAACAATCATTGGGAAGAAAGACCAGCAATGATTGATTCAGGAGCCACCGACCTATTTATGGATGTTGAGGTAGCAAACGCATTGGGAATAAAGTTAGTAAAGAAAGCTCATCCTGAAATTGTAATGGCGGTAGATGGTAGAGTACTGGAGTCAGGACCCATTGACTTTGTGTCCAGTTCAATTGAGGTATCACATGGAGTGGAACACTGCGAACGTATGGTCTTTCAGATAATTAAGGCCCCTCAATATGGTATTATTTTAGGTCTCCTTGGCTTCAAAAACATAATCCCTCTATAGATTGGACCAACAAGACCCTTTCTTTTGACTCCCAATACTGTCTCGATAATTGTTGTGGATCATCTATCCCACCTTCCCATACGTTATCGACCTGTCAGTGGGTTGCTACGGCTGCAGAAAAAGACACGGCACTGCCGGATCAATATTCAAGATACCGAGACGTATTCAATGAAAGACAGGCAGAGACACTCCCCCACATCGACAATATGATTGTCAAATAGATTTAATACCTGGAGCAGTGGTGCCCTGTGGGAGAGTGTATGCTTTAACAGAACCTGAAAACGACCATCTAAGAAAGTACTTAGATAAATATCAAGAGTTGGGATTTATACGTCCATCAAGGTCTCCTGCAGCCTCGCCTCTATTCTTCATCCCAAAGGCTAATGGTGAGAAGCGCACGTGCATAGACTTCAGGGCCTTGAATGACATCACGGTTAAAAATCGTTATCCCTTACCGTTGATATCGGTACTATTAGAGCAGGTAAAACATGCCGTGATTTACACTAAATTGGATTTAAAAGGGGCATACCATTTAGTGAGAATGAGATCCGGAGACGAGTGGAAAACCGCTTTTAAAACTCGGTACGGATTATACGAGTACTTGGTAATGCCGTTTGGGCTGTGCAACGCACCTGCGGCATTCCAGTACTTTCTAAATGAAGTATTAAGAGAATTTCTGGATCAATATGTAGTTGTCTATATTGATGACATACTCATTTACTCATCATCTACAAACGAACACTACCAACATGTTTGTAATGTTCTACAGGCATTAAGGGACAACCATCTCTACTGTAAGCTGAGTAAATGTGAATTCCATGTTGACACAGTGGAGTTTTTAGGAGTGATGTTAACACCTAAAGGACAAGAAATGGCGGAAAGAAAGGTAGTGGCAGTCAAAGAATGGCCAGTCCCACAGAACGTTAAAGACGTGCAATGTTTTTGGGTTTTGCCAATTTTTACCGGAGGTTTATTAATCAATTCTCCAAGCTGATCGCTCCTATCACCCAGTTAACTCGGAAGAAAACACAGTTTCATTGGTCTAAAGAAGCACAAGAAGCCTTTGACGGCCTAAAACAGGCATTTGTCACCGCACCTGTTCTTACCCATCCGAATCCTGAGAAGCCCTACGTTGTTGAAGCAGATGCTTCAGAATATGCTATAGGAGCAGTATTATCCCAACGCCATGAATCCACTGGTCAGTTGCATCCTATAGCTTTCATGTCACACAAGCTTAATGACGCTGAGAGAAATTACACCATAGCGGAGAAAGAGTTGCTAGCCATTAAGACAGCTTTCACGGAATGGAGACATTTCCTGTTGGGGGCCAAGGAAAGGGTGACGGTTTATACGGATCACCGCAATCTCCAATTTATGCGCTCCACTAGACACCTCACACCTAGACAGTTAAGGTGGATGTTGTTTTTTGAGGAATATAACTTCGTTGTCACTTTTAGGCCAGGCAAGGATAATAAAAAGGCGGATGCGTTAACCAGGCAAGATTCCGTACACGATGAGGAAGAAAGTTTAGAACACGCCATACTACCTCCTACTAAAGTGGTTTGTGCTGTAAAGACGAGTGACTTCCTACAGCAAGTGGCTCGTGGGATCCGGACCATCAAATGGAAAACATGGTTCAAGTTTCACACAGAGTGGCATATAAAACAGGGCATTCCTATAAAAGGCAATCAAATATTAATCCCTACTGAAACACTCCAAAAACAAGTATATCAATGGTGTCACGAGATACCTAGCGCTGGTCACTTTGGATTGGAAAAAACTACGGAAAAGATTCTTAGACAATTCTGGTGGCCTGCCGTACGAAGGGATGTGACTGAATGGATAAAAAGGTGTGAAATATGTTCACAGATGAAATCAGATCATACCAAACCACAGGGGTTGTTACAAACTCTTCCTACTCCTGAAACGCCATGGGAACACATATCCGTTGATTTCATAGTAGGTCTTCCATCAGATCAGGGATTCACAGTTGTTTTAGTAATAATAGACTACCTCACTAAGATGGGTCACTTTGTGGCTTGCAAAAAGATACCTTCAGCTGAACAACTCGCTAAGTTGTTGCTGTTGCATGTAGTCAGATTGCATGGACTCCCAAAAAGATTGTTTCAGATAGGGGATCCCAATTTACTGCTCGCTTCTGGAAGACATGGTGTTCTGCTTTGCAAATACAGGTAGCTTTATCCACAAGTTTCCACCCACAAACTGATGGACAGACTGAAAGGGTGAATCAGACGATAAAGCAATATCTTCGTTGCTACGTAGACACCAATACAGATGAATGGGTAGATTATTTATGGTTAGCTGAGATAGCTTATAACAATGCCAAACACTGTTCTACCCACACCACGCCATACTACAACACCTATGGTTTTCATCCAAGATTTCTCCCTTTTTACATCCTCTATCGACAGTTAATCTCCCAGAAGTGCAAAAGAGAGTAAAACATGTTCAGAAAACTCTAAAGGAAACACAAAAACACCTAGACAAAGCTAAACTGCAATACAAACAAGGAGCAGATAAACACCGTCGTATAGGTCCTGTATATAAAAAGGGTGACCTTGTTTGGTTGGCAACCAAGAATATTTCATTTCGAAAAAGAATGTGTTCACTCCTAAATACATAGGACCCTACAAGGTATTGAAATGTGTGAATCCTGTAACTGTTAAACTTGCTTTACCTTGTACCTTGAAAATACACCCTGTATTTCATGTTTCTTTGCTAAAACCCTCTGTTACACCTATGAAGAAAAGACCTAACCCCTTATGGGTGAATGGAGAGCAGGAATATGAGGTGTCTCGGATTTTGGATACCAAATTGAAAGGGAAACGAAGATGGTACCTTGTGGCATGGAAAGGGTACGGCCCAGAGGAACATTCTTGGGAACCAGTAACCAAAATACACGCCCCAAGATTAATCGCTGAGTACCATCAGAAACATCCTGGACACGATTAACTCTCGACAGGGTTCTCTGGAAGAGGGATGTACTGTCACAATCTCCCCCCTCACCCTTATTGAGCTACCTTGGTCACCCTGTCTCGCCTCGAACATTACAGCGTAGTATCTCGTGTCACGCTCCTTAGCGCGATCACGGAAGAGAGTAAACAACTACATTTCCCAGAAGCCGCGGAGCAGGGGTCACGTGATCGGGACGACGCGCGTTGCCATCAGGGAAGCGGATGAGGATAAAAGAACTTCCGCTTCCCCCGCAGCGCTGCCGCTAATTCTGGTGACTTGCTGGATATCGGGGAATCCGATCACGACTATTTCGAGGTGGTATACTGAACAGAGGTCCGGTAAGGGTGTCGTCACACCGATACACCATTCTGTGTTCAAAGGACGCGTATGTCCTTTTGTTTGTTTGGGGACCAAAGACAACTCTGTGCATGCATTGCGGTGTCCCTCCCTGTTGGTGAGACACACGTTTGTTGTCTCTTGCAGGTAGAAGGGATACCGGCATCATTGACACATCGAGGGGTTCTAGCGTGGGTGTCGTCACACCGATACACCATTCTGTGTTCAAAGGACGCGTATGTCCTTTTGTTTGTTTGGGGACCAAAGACAACTCTGTGCATGCATTGCGGTGTCCCTCCCTGTTGGTGAGACACACGTATGTTGTCTCTTGCAGGTAGAAGGGATACCGGCATCATTGACACATCGAGGGGGTTCTAGCGTCATACTCAGTCCGGACTACTGATAATTCATTTCTTGGCACTAACCGTATGCTCTTGCAGAACTATTGGTGCAAAGGCTATTTTGTTTAGTGTTTGTGTGTCTTTTGTTGTGAATGAGGCAAACACCTCTAAATATTGCATAACGTATTTCCAACACTGTGAAGCAACAGGGTTGGCACCTTTTGTTTTCAATTGACGATCACTACAGTCAGACATTATACTGTTTTGCTATCAATGTTTTGGTGTTACAGAAAACGAGAATGATATGTGTTTCTCTCCACATACAGGCCGATAGTAGTAGCAGGGAATAGTGGAAGAGACAAAAAAAAAAATTGCGTTCTCTGACTACCCTGTGACGCCAGGCTTGGCAATATATTGAGGGTCCTTACTTGAAGATGTATACTAGGTTCTATGCTAAATGAATAGGAACCATACATATTAACTACGAAGGGCTCATCTAAGACTTCTTGTTCTTTTATTTTTACAGGTCTCCCTCCCCGCAGTTCCCATCCTTTCCTTCCCTCGCTCGATCACTTCACTGATCTGTGCTATAACAGCAAGCAGACTTGAAGCGGTCGAGAGGTGGACCATTTTTGAGCATCGTTCCGATCCTGAGGAGTGGAGACGCGACACTATATGAGTTATTGATTGGTTGTCTGAGTATCTGTATGGGTGCCTGAGTGTTTGTGTGGGTGGGGTGTGTGTGACTCTGTGCATAGATGTGTGAGTGGGTGATTCACTGGGTGCATGGTTTCAAGAGTGCATCTGTGATGGACTGTATGGGTGGGTGAGTGTGTGTATGGGTGTGTTAGTGAGTGAATGTATATCTAGGTGGTACATGAGTAACTGCATATGTGAAAAGCAGTATATATGTGTGTTGGAGTACATAAATGGCTATAAGTGAGAGTGTGAGATTGTGAGAGTGGCTGTATGGATGAGTGTGTGCTTGTATCAGTGATTGTATTAGAGCGTAAGAATGAGCTAGTATTTGTATGAGTAATTGAGCTGGTGTGTGTATAACTGTATAGGTGAGTAAATGGCAGTGTGATTAATTATTTGCATGACTGACTAGGTGTGTGAGTACCTCTATGGATGAGTGGCGGTGTGTGAGTTTCTATATAGGTGTATGAGTGCATATGATAGTCCTGTACTGAGTGACCATAAGTATGAGTGACTGTATGGGTGAGTGAGTGGATGTGTGTGTAAACCTAATAATCAGTGAGTGGGTATGTAGTTATTGGTGTTGGAGTTTTTATGGTTTTGACAATGGCAGTCTGTAATTTAGAGTGGGTGTATCAAAGGTTATATTAGGGTGTGAGAAGATGCATCAATTTATCACATGGATGATGTCATCAGTGATGTCATTTGATATGTCATCAGTGATGTCATCAGTGATGTCACTGACCATGTCATGAGTCATGTAATATGTGACGTCATCAGCAGTGCATTGCGGGGGCGCGAGTTATAGTTAGCTGAACTAACTATAACGGGGGAATTTCTCTGGTTTTGTACGAGTGAAATGTCGAACTAACTATAACTTTCCCTAAAACCTATGGTTTTTTCAGTGAATTTCAAAGGTTTTTTAAATGCTAATTTCTAACTAGAACGTGCCTGAAACCTATGGTTTTTAAAGTGCATTTCAAAGTTTTTTTAAATGCTAATTTCTAACAATAACGTCCCTGAAACCTGTGGTTTTTTCAGTGAATTTCAAAGGTTTTTTAAATGCTAGTTTCTAACTATGCCTACCAGGTAGGACATGTGAAGAAAGAAGAAAAAACACACAGAAAGAAGCAAAAGAAATGCAGAAAGAAGCAACAGAACTCCACAAAGACAAAGAAAAGAGCAGGAAGAAGCAAGACATGTGCAAAAAGAACCAACAGAGGAGCAGAAAGAGGCCTTGTTGCAAAATCATCCTGTGCCCACAACTTTTTCAGACGGGTACTGGTGGTAACTGACTCTGACTAACCAGGCCTAGAGCCAGTGCAATGCTAAAAGACACTTAGAATACAGTGAAAACACCTACATACACTAGGGAACACTATGCGTTGGGGTACCCCTGTGATTAGCATTACCTCCTCTGTAAGGCCCTAGTACATAATAGGGCAGGGGGATTAAAACTACCTCTAAGTCAGAGGTGCAGAAAAATGCTACTTTAACTAGTAGTTGCGTTTGCAGAGTGGTGGATAAAGGGTGCTGGGCGTCCAACCAACGCTCAGGAATTCCACTGCGTCGGACTTACATGAGGTAGCAGCAGGGATTCTTGGCCCCCAAACTCCCTCAGGACTAAATTGGACTTCATCCCCCATCCTGTAGTCTGCCACGAGGCACGTTTGCAGAGTGGTAGAGAAAGGGGGCCATGGCCTCCGAAGACGTCTTAGCAATCCCACCGTGTGGGACTTACTGGAGGTAACAAGAGGGGTAGTTGGCCCCCCAAGGACATCCTTGGGGGCCAACTTCCCAAACTATTACCTCCAGTCAGTCCCACACAGCAGCATTGGTAAGTACTCATACCAGGCTACACCCACTTTGCCCACCACTCTACAAACGCGCTCCCTGGCACGCTCTCGGATGGGGAATGAAGTCCCCTTCACTGCTGGGAGTCCTTTAGGGGCCAACTAGCCTACCTTTTACCTCCAGTAAGTCCCACGCAGTGGGATTTGTGAGAGGTAGACAAAGGCCATGCCCCCTTTCTCCACCACTCTGCAAACACGCCCCCTGGTGTGTTGTAAGTTGTGGGATTAAGTCCCCTTGAATCCTGAGGGTCCCTGGGGTCCAACTAGCCCACTAGGTACCTCCAGTAAGCGCCACAGAGCTGCGTTGCAGAGAGGTGTAAAAGCGGCGTGGCCTGGACCACCTCTCTGCAACGCAGCCCAGTGGCGCTTACTGGAGGTACCTGGTGGGCTAATTGGCCCCCAGGGGCCCTCGGGATTGAAGGGGAATTAATTCCCTAACTTAAAACGCGCCACAGGGCGTGTTTGCACATATGTCACCTCAGGCCCCACCCCCTCCCTTCACCACTGTGCAAACGCGCCCCGTGGCGCGTTTTAAGTTGGGGATTAAGTCCCCTTGAATCCTGAGGGTCCCTGGGGTCCAACAAGCCCACCAGGTACCTCCAGTAAGCGCCACAGAGCTGCGTTGCAGAGAGGTGTAAAAAGGGGCGTGGCCTGGACCACCTCTCTGCAACGCAGCCCTGTGGCGCTTACTGGAGGTACCTGGTGGACTAGTTGGCCCCCAGGGACCCCCAGTATTGAAGAGGAATTAATTCCCCAATTTAAAACGCGCCACAGGGCGTGTTTGCAGAGTGTTGCTGGGAGGAGGCGGGGCCTCTGGCACGATCGCGCCTTTTTTATTTTTCTTTTTTTTAAGAAGGGGGCTGTGTGGCCCCCCTTCTTTTCCCTTTTTTTGGGCCCTGGGGACCCCATCCCCCAGGGCCTGACCCCTTTAAAAAAAAAAAAAAGGAACGGGAAGGGGGCCGCGTGGGCCCCCCTCCAGTGGCCAATTCCGGCCCCGGGGACCCCATCCCCGGGGCATGGCCACATTTTGTTTTTTTATTTTTATGGAGGGGGGCTGCGTGGCCCCCCTCCTGAGGCCTCTACTGGCCCCGGGGACCCCATCCCCCGGGGCCAGCCTTTATTTTATTAATTACATTTTTAATTTTGGGGAGGGGGGCCGCGTGGCCCCCCTCCCGTGCCACTTCTAGCCCCGGGGACCCCATCCCCCGGGGCAGGGCCTATCCATTGGGGACCGTGGGGGGAGCCCCAATGCCCCCACGGTCCCGCCGGCTCCCCACGTCTTGCGGGAGCCGGCATTGCTTTTCCACATGGGGAGCTGCTGACATGCAGCTCCCCTTGTGGAAAAGCAATCTGCTTTGCTTCATTGAAGCGAGAGCAGGTTTCCCTGCTCTCGCTTCAATGAAGCAAAGCAGTTTGCAATGACAGGGCGGGAGCCGCGAGGCTCCCGCCCTGTCATTGCAAACAGCAGTGTCCCGGCGGTAAGCACCCCGGGACACTGCAAGAGCCGGCCCTGGAGGGTGGAGGTCCCCAGGGCCATCACGGGCTCTAGGAGGGGGGCCGCGCAGCCCCCCTCCCTTCAATTGCAAAGCCCCGGGGAGGTGGTGGTCCCCGGGGCGTATGGGGGGGCTCGAGCCCCCCCACACAGGTATATATATTTTTTTTTAAAAGAAGCCCCGGGGGGTGGCGGTACCCGGGGCTGCGGAGGGGGCCATGTGCCCCCCCAAATAATTAATGAAAGCCCCGGTGGGTGGCGGTACCCGGGGCTTAGGGGGGCCTTGGAGGCCCCCACGCATTTCCAAATTAGCCCTGGAGGTGGCAGTCCCCGGGGCAGGGTGGGGGGGATTGGGGGCCCCCCACACTTTTTTTTCACTGCCCCCGGGACCTGGCCCACCCGGGGCTTTAATCTAACGAAGCGCGGGAGCCCGCGCTTCGTTTTTTAAAATTTTCTCGGCTGGATTCGCGCACACAGCGCGAATTCGGCCGATTTGTTTTTTTAAAAAAATGCTTTTTTGGGCCCTGGGGGTCCTTGTGGGACCCCCTGAGCAGGCCTAGGGGGTCAGGGTGTTTCTACCCTGCCCCGTTTTCTTTTTTTTCGTGTTTCTTTTTCTCTTTTCTTGTGACTCGATTCTACCGAGTCACAAGATGGCTGCCACCACTTCCTGGTTTGGAGTGTTGACAGCCAATTAGAATAAAGCGCGTGATCGGGAGGGTGCGCGGATCCACCGTGCCTCTATATATCGAAACTTTTATTTTGGGATTTTCTCAGCAACTACTGAACGGGTTTACTCCATTTAAAAAAAAGGTCTCTTTCTGAACCAAGGGCTACCTTTTTGCCAAATTTGGTGTAATTCCGTTCAGCAGTTTCAGCTGTAACCGTGTCTAAAGTTTCCTATGGGAAATTGATTTTCCGACCTCTATTTTTTTAATTTCTCAGGAACTACTGAACGGATTTACTCCATTTAAAAAAAAAAAAGGTCTCTTTCTGAAACAAGGGCTACCTTTTTGCCAAATTTGGTGTAATTCCATTCAGCAGTTCGAGCTGTAGCCGTGTCTAAAGTTTCCTCTGGGAATTAACATGGCGAAAACATGTTTTGGGACCCCCCCTTTTTTCTTGGCCCCCGCTTACCAAATCACCCCGAAACTTTCAAGACAGGAGCTGACCGGAGCGGGCTACGAATTTTGAAAATTTCACGAAGATTCGTCAACCGGCGCCAAAGATATTAAGAAAACAAAAAACGAGTTTCCTATGGAAACTAAGTCCTAACTATAACTATCTACTGGCGACCGCCAGTAGATAATACATATATATATATATATATATATATATATATATGTATATATATATATATATGTTATCCTTACATTAAATGAATATTCCTAGTAATAAATTACAGCTTTTAAAAAGTTAATGTAATCTAAAATAAATAGTTTTATTCATCGTATAATATATATTAACTATAGTAACAAATTCAAAATATCAAAATGTGTTTAATGTAGAATACATATTTTTATTAATTGTGTTACACTATTAGTCTATATATATATATACATATATATATGTGATCCTGATGACTTGTGCTAAAAATAAAAATAAAAATAAATCTAAATCCGTATTTGTAAAGCGCGAACTACTCACCCTTATGGGTCTCAAGACGCTGGGGGCCGTCGTGGAAATTAAGTGAGCTATTGCCCAGAGTCACATGGTGCTGAGCTGAGCTGAGCTGCCGCCGGAGACGGGGATCGAACCGTGAGGCCCGTGCTCCGAAGTCAGCTGCCCTGGCCGCTGCACCACACCTCTGATTAAATTTGAATAGCAATACTCACTCGTGGTTTGGGCTCCTTCGTTGAGGTAAACTTTGTGGATGTATTTTAACGGCTGTGCCTAGCCGTGAAGGAGTCCCGCTGCGTCAAAGCAGACCTGGATGACGCCATTGGTTGACATCAGTACAGGAGGGGAGCTGAACTATCAGGGCAACAATGTGTATGTGCCAGTCAAGAAGGATGCAGAGCAACCCACATGGGTTTTATTGTGTTTTATTTACTGACTGCAAGACAGCTCACATGAGCAAAACGGACAGCACTTCAAGTACCGAGATGCCGTGTATGCGGCCACGCCCACTGAGGCGGGATACTTAATGGAACACAGGTGCACCATTCGCTTTGCAATGCCAGTACAACCAGCCTGTGACAAAGGGCAGAGGCCCGAAATGCGTCGGCTTATGGACATGTTGCTTGTAATCCTGATGACTTGTGCTGCAGCCCTGATTAAATTTGAATAGCAATACTCACCCGTGGTTTGGGCTCCTTCGTTGAGGTAAACTTTGCGGATGTATATATATATATATATATATATATATATATATATATATATATATATATATATATATATATATGTTATCCTTATATTAAATGAATATTCCTAGTAATAAATTACAGCTTTTAAAAAGTTAATGTAATCTAAAATAAATAGTTGTATTCATCGTATAATATATATTAACTATAGTAACAAATTCAAAATATCAAAATGTGTTTAATGTAGAATACATATTTTTATTAATTGTGTTACACTATTAGTCTATATATATACACATATATGTATATAAATACAACCACATGTGTTTGTGTGCTTATAAGTATATATTTATATGCAGTATTAAATATTAGTAGAATATATTTAATTTACATTATATTAAACTTATTTATTCAAATATTTAACATTTACTACAAACTAGATATTAAAAAAATTCTATTTTTGTTGATTATTGGACGGTATTAGTGTCAACTATATTATTTTCCGATATTTTTGTACTTACTATTATAAGTGTAGGAGCATGATATTGTGCTAAGCAATATTTTTGGTACAATATTTTTGTCAACGATATTTCTTAGCGACGATATTGTGTCAGTGAACCCAGGAAACATATTACCTACGTACAGTGGGAGCTCGCCGAGGGAGTGCTGCGGGGCGGTGGGGCGGGCGGGGGAGGGGCAGGGTGGGGGGGTAGTGGAGTCCGACATACAACGGACCGGAGTAAGGTAAGTAATGAAATAAATAAAACTATTTACCTTGCGCTCGCCGCATCGCCGAGTTGGCGATGCAGCGAGCACAAGGTAATTAGTTTTATTTATTTCATTACTTACCTTACTCCCGTCCATCATATGTCAGACTCTACTACCCCCCTGCCCTGCCCCTCCCCCGCCGTGCCCCAGCGCCCCACCGCACTCTCTCGGTGAGCCGCCACTGCCTACGTATGCATCAGTTCTTTAGATACTTACAAATACAGCACACTCTGTCTCCTTGTATAAAGCTTATCACACACTAGCCAGATCACAGCCCCTTAAAAGCCAAACTACTGATGGGGTATTTGGGTTGGATGAAAGTATCTAAAACATATACATCACCCATGATAGATACACCCGACACCTTCAAAAAGTTAAAACTGGCATGGAAAGGAGATGTTGGGGAAATTCCCAAAGACAATTGTCAAGAAGTCAAAATGGAGCCTAGAGTCAGCCTTAGCACCATAATTAGGACTGATCCAATTTAGATTTTTGCGTGAGGTATATATGACACCTCAACGATTACGGCAATTTGGTAAGGCAGACTCCCCTGACTGTCTCACATTGCAATGTGCAAATGGAAACTTTTTACATACAGTCTTGCCGTGCCCAATATTCAGGGGTGCTGTCAGGATATAATCTGTACACTCTCAGAAAATTACTAATTGTCAAATTGGCCTGGACCCTAGTCAAATTGTCCTACACATCAGCTCAAGTAAAGACACAAAAATATACAAACTGGGCCTTCTCAACCTGATGCTTACAGTGGCAAAACATGATATTGCACAGGCATGAAGAAGTGATGAACATCCAATATTAGAAGTCTAGGTGCAAGGGAAGGATCACTGCGTGTCATTAAAAATGCTGAATTTCAGCCCTGGGGCTACACACATGAGCACTTTAGAGTCTGAGGAGACTTGATGAAGTACTGTGGAACTGAAAACGATTTAGGCTGCTCTGGCTGGCAGGCGGTATATATTCACAGATCACAGTGCTATGAGAAAGACCCAAATAACCCAGGGTTATGTTATGGTGGGGGTTAATGCATGTAAATGTATATGATTCTTGGTGTTATGTGATGACTGCAAAGAAGTAATCAACACACACAAACCACAGGGGGGAGAGAGGTAGAACCCTTCCCTTTGTCCTCCGTACTGCTAACACTTATTCACATAAAAGAAAGTAGGGGGTTTTCAAAATGATCTATTATCTTATTATGAGTTACTCAATATTCTACACTGGAAAATCGTTTTGTGTGTGAATACTGCCCTCACACACTAAATAGTGTCATGCTTCATCATAGGGCACGCATCAACATCCTGAAGCAGACCAATGTACAGCAGTGCTGAAAGGCAGTGGGGTGACGCTCCTCCGCCTTAGCGGAGGAGCCGCCCCTAAACTTGAGCCTTCTCTGCAAACAACCAGTGAAACCATGGGTGGCTGCCTGAGGCTCAGTGATGGTGAACCAGCAGACTTTAGTGTTCATGGCACTCCCCGTTGGAGGTGGGATGTGACTTTACTGATGCAGAGCAGATTAACTGACTGCAAACTCAAAATCGCAGTTTACACTTCCATGACACAGGTGGTGGAAGCTGAGGTGAGAGAGAAGTCAGGATTAGGGACATCAAAAGCCTATTTTTTGGAGTTTTATATAGCGCGAACTCGACCAGAAGGTATCAGAGCACTTTACATGAGCACCAATTGCGTTACAGACAAACACATTAATTTTTCATTAGGCACAGGGAGATTGAGTGATTTGTCCAGAACCACAGGATGTTGAGGATCCCTGCCGAGACTCAAACTCAGTTCCCCAGCTTTGAGGTCGACCGTAAGCCTTGTAATGTCAGAGGCCATTTGCCTAAAGGGGCTCAGTGTATCCTTCATTGGAAGACATGGTGTCTTCATTGTCCTTATGTGAGAGGCTGGCTCAGTATATGATGTACACTTCTGTAAGTGGACACCTTGCCCTGATCCAGGCAACATTTATGGTGATTTTAGTAGTCTTAAATAACCTTAGAAAGCTCTCTAAGTGGTAGCTGTGGAGAGCAGCCTTCAGGCTTAGTCCAGAAGGAGTGTAAAGCAGCTTGTTTTACCAGAACATAACCTTAGAGGTATAGACTAAGTGAGAAAGAGCCACACAGTGTAGTTATACAAATATGTATTTATTATAAGACACTCACTAACACATACAGATATCTCCTAGCCAGAGATATATACAATGCACATAATACTTTACTAGAGAAACAGGTAAGTAGCACAGAATACACAGTGGTCCCCAGGGGGAGACCAAACCATATACTAAAATAGTGGTATGCAAACCACGACTTGAGTCAAGACAATAGCCAGAGGATGTAGAAGTGCTGGGGACTCAAGGAACCACCCAAGGTGAGTATCTAGGAGCCCCACAGAGGTTGTGTGCAGTGTAGGAACACAACAGCATTCTCCATACAAATCAATGTGTAAGTCGCGGTTGCAATTTTAAAGAAGGAGGTCCATTCCCAGTGGACCCTGAAGAAACCCTGTGGAAGCCAAGAGGTTGGAGAGCCACCCCACTCATGGATACCTTAGGAACCAGGATACCTGCACCCAGGAAGCCAGGTGTATAGGTGTGAAGTGGTGTCGGAAACTTCAGTCAAACCCAATGGAGGACTTCAGAAAGATGCCGCTGCTGGAGAAGGTGAGAGTGTCCGGTGGAACCCAAAGGTGGATTCAAGATGTGAAGAATCTGTAAGCAGAGGGGACAGAGTCCACGCCACTCAGGAGTGACCAGGAGGCATGGAAGATGAATGCCCACCGCTGTCGGGTACTGCATGAGTGCTGACAGTGACCTTGAAACTGCAGCTGTGTGGACCAGGCAATGCTGTGGAAGACCAGGAGCTGTACACAAGCTGTCCCATACCAGATGTTGAGAGTTGAGGGGTTGGTGTCCAACGTAAGCACTGGGCAACTACAAACAATGTTGAAGTTGAAGAAGGTGTAATGTCGGGACCAGCAAGGTCCAGGTGACTCACCACAGCAGGGGAGTCAGGGCAGGCCCCGAGCAATCACGGGAGCCCAAAGAATTCAAATGTGATCCTCCACAGGACCCACAGGCCGTAGGCATTGGAGTCGTAAGAGTGCCTCGAGCAGCTTCCCAAAGAAGCAGGCCCACGGTGCAAGCAATGTGGTGTGGTCAAAGATTCTGGCCCCTTGAGATGCTTGAGGTTGGGGCTACTTGAAGCCCGAAGATCTTGATGGAAGTAAGCCATCAAGCCTTTGCAACTGCAAGTCGACAGAGGGCACAGGGGTTTAGTTCCTGTGGCTCCGACGAGGGATACTGGCCACGAGCTTGGTCAGAGGACAGAGCAGTCCTCGAGGGATGTGAAGAACCATGACCTGTGTTGCCGAACCTTTAAGAGTCTGTGGGAGTCCAGGATCAGCAGACCAGTCAGCTTAGTTGCGATGCCTGCAGATGTAGGAAAGTGACTACTTCACTTCAAGGGAGATTCCTTCAGGTGTCTTGGATGCCCACAGGCCTTTGAGGGATTTCTGTATGGAGCACAGGCACGGACGTTGCAGCAGATGAGCAGGGCGAAGAGATCAGGAGCAGCAGGAGTCTTCCCGGTTGCAGACTTGATGCCCAGAGCAAAGTCCAGCGAAGTCCAGAGTGCCCAGACGGTCAAAGTTGAAGTAGTGTCTGAATCTAATCATGTCGCACGACAAATCTAGGGACCCACCCTCAGGTAAGCCCTTAAATACTCTAAGGAAAGGGTTGGGACGATTAAGGGGTCCCTCTCTAAGGAGGGGCTGGACAAGGGGGAGGATACTCCCCTGTCCTTTGACCAGTTTCATGCCAGAGCGGAGCCAACGGCTCCCTGAACTGGTTTGAACTGGACTATGCATGGAGGGCACCAAATGTGCCCAGGACTCAGACTATGTGGCGCTGGCAAGTGCTCCCTCCTGGCCCCATAACACTAAACCCTGTCTGGGAGGTGGTCACACCTCCCTGTGACAGGATTCAAATGTATCTGTCTTCCCCTGCTGAAGCTTGGCTCAGCAGCTGGAGGGCAGAATCGTGATTCTGGTCGGCAGCAGCCATGTTGGGCTGTCCGGGTCTAGAAGACTGGTAACGGGAGCACTGAGGGCCTAACGGAGGGCCTTTACAGTGCTTGGAATCATACCTCCCAGACTGTTTATGGTGTGGAGGTATGATTCCAACATGTTTGATATTAAACATGACAGGGTTCGTTACAGCACGTTTCGAGATGGTCATCGCGTAATGACGCGGTACCCCTCTATATGTTATATGGCTGTCGCACTTACAGCCCGGGAGAATGGACTCTGAAGACTGTAGGGGTGTCCTGCTCATGCAGGGGCACCCTCACACTTAGAACGGAGCACCCTGCCTTCAGGATTGAAGAGGCCTGCTGTAGGGGTGACTTATAGGTTTTAAGTGCAGTGACCCTAGATATAGGGAAACCTATAGCTTTTGTAAGTGGTGCTAGCACCAGCTTACACAGGCTGCAATGTCAGGCCTGTAGTGATAGTTTGATGGTCTCCCATAGGTGGCATATTACATGCTTCAGCCTATGGGGGACCCCTTGGGTACCTATCGCCTGGGTACCCTAGTACCATATACTAGGGACTGATAAGGGTACCCCAGTATCCAAATTGGGATGCACCTAAGTACATACCATAGCAATTTAGGGGAGAAAGCAGAGAGACTGGGGTACTGATTAGCAGGATCCCAGTCAGACTAGTCAGAAACAGCATTACATCAAGCAAAAAGTGGGGATAACCATAGAAGCAGATCCTACTTTCCTACAGCTTATATTGAACTGTAAGCACTCCTTAGGCAGAATGATTTCATGGCTTCCACAATAAAAAGGCCATATGTTGTGCATAGCTCCATAAGAGTGGCTGCTCTGTCAACCACTGGTTTGTGAATACTGGCTGAAAACAGCCTATGGCTAGAGAGGACTGTGCTTTTTTTCCTTTTTTATTTATAGCTTCATCAGCTCTGGGAGAGACAGCTAAGCCTGTCTGTAAGCCTGTCTCTGGGCCTCAAATAGGCTAGGGGGAGGTCTAAATTCAGACCAAGGGATGGGGTCCCAGGGGCCTCAAAGAGGTGGGGGACACATGCCCTCCCCATAAGAAACTGATTTCACCACTCCCCCTTACTCCAGGCTATGGCCCACCCAGTGCTTTTTTAGAGCACAGGCGACCAATCTTTTTGGAATACAGCAGATCCTTCACAAATTTGTGGTAAATGTTTTTAAAAAAATAGTTTTTGGCCTTAACGAGACTCCCTCATCAGGCATAGTAGGGGCAGGGTATCACTACCATGCTCCCTTATATCTTTTTTGAAACTTATTTCCAGAGTATGGGACTGAGCGGCATATTTACAAGCCCCTATCGCCACCACAACATCACTTTTCAGGGACGTTGTAGTGGGGATAGAGGCTTCGCCTTATTTACAAGGCAGCGTTAAGCCACTTAACGTGGCTTAACGCTGCCTTGTAAATAAGGCAAACTTTCGCGCTATACTTAGCGTGAAAGGGGGGGCAATGGGTGTTGCCCGTTGATTTTGATGCTGCCCCATATTTACATTGGTGGCATAAATATGGGGCAGCACCAAAATTGTGACCAGGGAAAACCTGGTCTTACCCTGGTGCACCAAAGAGAAATGTTTAATTTCTACTCGTTTTTGCTGTTTCCATGTGTGCTGCTTTGTGCAGCACACATGGAACCAGCAAAATGCCATTGATTGTTTATGTGTCCCTTCCTGCACATAAGCAATCATTTTAAAAAAATGATCTTTTGCAACTTCTATGTGTGCTGCATTAAGCAGCACACATCTAAGTTACAAAATGCTATTTAAAGATTGTTTATGTGCAAGAAGGGAGACCTTCCTACACATAAACAATCTTCCCCTCAACGCAGACACCCTTGCACTATGGTGCAAGGGTGCCTGCGTTAGTGCTATGCTGCTAAATTTAGCACCAGCACAGGGGGAAATGCAGGGCTGCACCACATTGTTGTAAATATGGTGCAGCCCTGGGTTTCAGAAGTGGAGGAGCGCGGAGTTAAGCCAAGGCGGATAACGCTGCACTCCGCCACTTCATAGTAAATAAGCCCCTCAGTCCCCAAGTCCTAAAATTGCCGCTGCCACAACTTTGTTAATCTGGTGGCAGCCAGTCAGATCTTATCTTAAGATCTGTCAGCTCCACGGATCCTCCGTGGCATGAAATATGAAACTTTTTTTGAGCCTTCATTTCTCAAAAACTACTGAGTGGCTTTAGACCAAACACGAAAAGCACGCTTTCTGGACCAATATCTACCTTTCTGCTAAATTTAGTTTAATTCAATTCAGCTGTTTTTGCGGTATCGCAGTTGAATTTTATTATGGAAAAATTAATAGGCAAAAAGTACTTTGGGATCCCACTTTTTCTCTGCAACCACCTGACGGCCCACCACAAAACTTTCCAAGAAGAAGCAGAAGTAGATTAGCCTTCTTTTTGGAAATTGCCATGAGGATTCATGAAACAGTGCCTAAGTTCTAAGCCTCATTAGTTCTGCTAATAACTTTGATGCCATTTGACCAATCTTCACAAAACTTTCCCCAAAAAATATTCATCCACCTCAGCTTCTTCCTGGAATGTTTTGAGGTGATTCATCAAGCGGGGGTTGAGAAAAAGGGGGTTCCAAAATACAATTTCTCCAGCACAGGGCCAGGCCGCAGGCCGTGCATGGCAGCAGGGTGGTATAGTTATGTATAGTTATAAAATATTACTTTACATTAAAAGAAAACTCTAGAAATTCACTGACAAAACAGAAAGGTTAAAATGAGGTTATAGTTAGGTGAAAATGTCAGTTTCAGCATAACATTTTAAATTAAAGAAACACTGAAATTCGCCAGTTATAGTTAATTGAAGTGACTATAATTTGTGCCATCGCTGTGCACTGCTTATGAACTCACATATTACATCACTCATGACATGTTCTATGATATCACTCACGAAGCCTAAAATTACATAATTGATAACAACACTGAGCATTTATAGAGAGAGTGAGAGATATGATAGAAAAAACTATCCTGCACCCTAAAAAATCTGTTTTTAGCAGGTGTCTGTCCTTGATTTGCTAGTTCTCCAATACTATCCATGCATGCAACTATATAAAAAAATTAGTTCATATAAAACTAAACTAAGTAATAAGAGAGGATAATAGTTGTGAGATTTGTTGCATTCCAACATGTAGGTTAATAAAAGGAAAGAAACAACAAAGATATTTATTCAAGTCAGACACTATACATGCAGACATGAGTGAACACTGTGTATGTGCTGATAAGATTTAAAAAATTGCATATAACTTGAAGGTCGCAAATCTGAATTGCAGTAGGGGCAAATTAGTCGTTCATCTTTCAGTGGCTGATAAAACTAATACCTTAGAGTTAAGTTTTATTAAGCATACTTCAGTAATGAGGCATGTAATACTTTAGCAACATTAAATGCTTACACATTCAGGTTGACAAATACACAAAGTAAAATAATAGTACTTGAATCTAAGTTGAATTTCAAAGACATACTGCTGGAAAGTGCTAATCATAAATGAATGGGAAAGTGGGTCAAAGTACGTCAAACACATTTCTTTCACTATGTATTGAGAAACAAACATCGGCAAAGCTAACAAGGCTTGAAAGTATTTTTCAAGGGTTTGCAAATTTGTGACTGGGGTTGTCTGGTTAGTGAGATGGCTGGGACAATGGATCAATGGCTAGAAGAATGGATGGGTTGATGAGTTTATAGAGTGATTGCTTAGAGGATGACGTGGTTAGAGACATTTTAAGGCATGGGCAAAATGAGCAATGGCCCAGGGCCCCCACTTTCCAAGAGCCCCCATGGGTAAGTAAGCTTTTTGTGTCTCTTGAACATCTCTGTATATTTGTAAATATGTAATTGGGTTACTGGTTGAGGGGGTTGGAACCCTACAAAAGCAGCAAGCACAATCTCTGTCGAAATCAAAGTGAAACACAAGCAAACCTGAAAATAACTTGTGCTCAATCTTCTGGTAGCTTGGCACAAAAGCAGTCAGACTTAACTTAAGAGACAATGTGTAAAGTATTCATATAGTAGTTAAGGGGATTGACCGAATAACCCTATGCAAACCTGGGCAACTATATTTCATAGGAAAAATTAATCTGCCGAACATGTGCATCTCTAGCAGAAATAATGTGGATTCAGTAACGTGAGAAGTTAATGTCTTTCTCACCTAATCATTTCCTTGGTGTTATTAGTTATAGCATACATTTGATCACCTCTATTTTTTCACTTGCAGTATGTTCCAGTGATCCACAGCATGGCACCTGCATGCATTGCAGTCATAAAGATGTTCCTTTCGGCCAGGTTCAAAACCATTCCTCATTAATTGTTTTTTAAATAGCTTCCACATTATATGATGCACAGGTTAACATATGGGTCATAAGGTTGAGGACACCACCTATTACACAACTTTAATGTATATTGGTATACATATGCAGTCATAATATAATTGAACTAGATATATATTTGTTTGTTTGAAGGTGGATTTTATGAGTCACTCAAATCCTTTTGCACTGTCCTGAGGTCGTCTAGATTAAAGGGCCGAAAGCGTCAACTAGTTCTATTGTATGTAGTTCCTCAAACTATGAATATACAGTACATTTGTGGATGGTTTAAGGAGCACCCTAAGGCCATACAAAGTCCACAAAGTTTTTAGCGGACTGGTTATGGACGTTGTTGGAACTACCATAGGAGTGAACTCTTTGTTTTTCTATAACTGATTTTGAGATACTCAAGTAAATGATTTCACAAGGATCATAAGAATTAATTAATTATGAACTTTTTTTCATCTATTTAGGGTCTAATATGTTGATTAACGTCTAGTATTCGACTAATGTATCTCCTAAGTGTGGCAGTTCTATAATAAAGTAAGCAAACTCAAGTTGCATAACTCAAATGATGTATCTTCTGTCTCCAATAGTGAACTATGTCTCTGTTGTATAGCTAAGAATTATAATAAGATTAATCCCTACAGAGAACCCCTTTTTCCTGTGAAATAAAGTATTTATGCAGCATTGCAAACAGTAATAAAGTGAAAACCCAGCACAAGAAAAAAACAACACCAATTTAGATAAATAGAGTACAAAAAATTAAATTATTGGGGACCTAAACACCAAACATTCAATCAGTAGAATCTAAGATGTGGAACTTTAAAGATTTAAGTGAAAATAGTGCCTAGAAGCACAAAGGGCCAACAGTGGTGATCTGGTTGCTCTGGGCTGGGACATAGTCACAAGTTCAGGCCGACAGCGGTGGAGCCTGGGCCACATGCAGGCACCAAGGTAGGCCTGCTGCACAGTGTACATTAAATCATCATTTGTGTAGCGTAGCAAGGTCCTGCTTCGAGGATGAGCCATGCAGCGGTGGTTCCGAAGGTGCTTCGGGGCTGCGATGCGGAGTCCTGTGTCATTGTCAAGAATGCTGTTGATGAGGAACATGTGATGCGAAGGCCTGCTTCGAGAATGCATCGCGCAGCGGCAATTCTGAGAAAGCTGTGGGCAGCGATGCGAGGTCCTGCATTGGGGATGCATTGCACACCAGCTGTTTCCATGCAACTGCATGGAGATGCATTGTGTTGCATCAGTTCTGCTGACAGGACCACAGCTGGGCTGAAAGAGCACCTTCAGGCCCGCTTCCAAGGGTGCAGGATTGCGGTGGCATAACTTGGGTGGTAGGAATCACAGCAGACAGAACCCAGGTGCTGGGTTCAAGGTAGGTGGAGCCTTTTCTTTCCCTGAGGCTCTGATCAGGAGGCCAACTACCTAGCCCTTGGAGTCACTTTGGTGGTCCTGGGTTCAAGATGCAAGTCCAGTCCTCAAACAGGCATGAGCACAGCAGGGCAACAGAGTTACGGTCCTTCTTGCAGAGCAGCACTGCGGCCCTTTGAGTCTTCCACAGGTCGAGAGGTGTACTAAAGAGTTGGGTCTGAGGGCCCATTATTCATACCTGATGCCCGCTTTGAAATAGGATAAGGTTCTGAAGGTTTGCACCCCCTGAGGTGAATGGAATTTCCTGCTTCCCTGCCCTGGACCCAGCTTGTCTATTGTTTAACCCTTTGTGAATATGCTCAGGCAGAGCCTTTGCGATGTACAAGTGTGGTAGGAGACAGCTCCCCCCTTCATCAAGTCAAAGATGGTCCATCCTGCCAACACCTTTTCCTCTTTGTCTCACTGTCTGTTAGCAATACAGAACAACCAACTGCCAGTTACACCTAGTCATGTGACACAGGATACAGGCTGTAGGCACCAAATGGTTAGGACAAGAAAATGCCAACGTTCAAAAAACAGAAACAAAAAAACTTTCTAAAAGTGGCATTTTCAGAATTGTGACTTAAATTCCTACTTTGCTTCTAAAGAGGGTTTCAAATTATAATACTTTAGACGCCATACTCTACATTCCTACTCACCTCCAATTGAATGTTATCACTTATTAAATGTAATAAGCTAGCCCAATGCTATCCTATGAGAGAAGTAGGCCTTGCAGTAGTGAAAAACAAATTCAAGAGTTTTTCACTACCAGGACATGTAAAAGTTACAAGTACATGTCAAACTTTGTGAATCCACTGCACTCAGCCCTATGTGCTATTTAGGGTGTATCCTAGGAGTGACATATGTATTAAAAAGGAATGTTTGGGCCTGGCAAATGGTTTATTTTCCCGGGTCGAACTGTCAGTTTAAAACTGCACACAGGCTGCGATGGCAGGCCTGAGATATCTTTAAAAGGCTACTTAAGTGGGTGAGACAATCAGTGCTGCAGACCCACTAGTATAATTTTAATTTTAAAAGTCCTGGGTACATGCAGTACAACTTTGCTAAGGACTTACAAGCAAAATAAATGTGCCAATCGGCTGTAAGCCAATTTTACAGCACAGGCGCTTTAGCTCTGGGTAGCAAGTGGTAAAGTGTGCAGAGTACTAACAGCCAACAAAAATGGGTTCAGAAAACAGGAGGCTGAAGGCAAAAGGTTTGGGCATGACCCTGCAGATAGGGACAAGTCCAACATATGGGTATCGAAATTCAACGTTGTTACGAACAGGGAGGCCAAAATATGTCTTTCCCGGGCCCTAACAAGGCTTAAGACAACAGTGTGGATAGTTGAAATAGGAGGTGAGTGCATAGATAGTTGACTGCATGGATGAATGAACAGTGAATGCATGGATAGATAAATGAGAACATGAATGAATTAATTGGTAAATTGATGAAACAGGATGAGTGGATGAATGGAACTTCCTGGAGATGCTTGTATAGCCTTGGAGTGTAACTTGCCATTAAGAGAATAAAATATTGGTTATTTCGTAACACCATACAGAGTACATTTTAAGGCAGACATTGCCATCATCAAGACAAGGGAGTCCACAAAATGCAAAGAATTGCAACCGTTTATCTAGCACATTCAATGCCCAAAATATGTGGGTCTCCAGATGGCATCACTTAGATGCTGCCTGCCTCTCTCTGCTTTGCTTTGGAAATGCAGCAGATGTGCACAGGGACTCTTCAAAAAATGCAGTGCACTCCAAAGGTGCACTCATAAGCCTAATGCACAGTAAAGAGTAAATGCTTCTGTCGTCTGACACCAAGAGGCAAATCGCCTTTAAAGATTGTTTATGTGCAGAAAGGTGTCCCTTCCTGCACATAAACAATCGCCCCTGCAGTGCAGGCACTCTTGCAACAGTTCACAAGGGTGCCTGCATGGGCGTTAAGCAGCTTTTTTAGTGCCAGCACTAGGGGAAATGCAGGGGTGTGCCGTATTTTTGTAAATACGGTGCATCCCTGCGTTTTGAAAATGGCGGAGTGCAGCATTGCCAAATTTGGCATTACACCACGCTCCAACATATTCTTGTATATATCTCCCGAAATCTGAAGGACTCTGTTATCAAGCAAGGCTCAAAGAGGCTGACCCAGGAAAACTAATGGCTAAAAGGGGCAGTACTAAAGTCCCTGCAAAAAATTAAGGCACGGGGAAATTATGGTTATCTAGTATGCAATAGCAGCTCCAGCACAAAATCTAAAACGATGCAAAATTCACAGTTTATGGCAAGAGCTTAACCATTCCTAACATTCTCACTCAATTAAACTACATACCCATCATATGGTGTTTTCAACATTATACATTTCCAGGCATATTTGACCAACATACAAAGTATAAAATACCATACATTACATCTGTAGTAAGAAGACACTAATCTATTAAAGTATTCTGTCTCTCATTCACATTGCACCTCACTCTTCTGCAAGCGATGGTGCAAGAGGAAGATAAACTAATAACAACATTAGGTAATCACTCAGCCCTACCACACTCTCGCCGTGCCCTGTTTTCAACATCTTATATGCTTGCACACATTCAATACTACATTACATAATGTACATTTAGTATTCTGAATATTTATTTATCCTGTTGCTCTCTCTTTAGTTGCTCAGCCAGTGTGAATGTGCTGCGTGGAATGTTGGTGTGGTGATGATGAATGGAATGTTTGGGTGTCTGTGAGGTGAAGTCTGACAGTTGGAGTATGGGCTAAGCAGCAGGCAGTCCGCTCCTGGTGGGGCTGCTCTACATGTACTTACCAAGCTACAACTAAGACTAAATAAACCTTCTTAAATTACATTTCGGCTACTGGACATCATTACTACAGTACATTATATATCAAACATGATCGTTGGGTTTTGGTTTCATACATACTAAAAAGGGAGTCTTTTTTTAAACTTTCCTTATATATTTCTTTTTCTGATAGCTGGCTTCGTAAGTGCAAAAATGGCATTTTCTATGAAGTCTGGTGACAGCCTTAACTACAGATGGGCGTTTACATCTTCGTAGTATGTATATTTTTAGCCACAGGAGGAATAGCATACAGCCGAAACTGTCTCCAAAGGGCCACAGATTGCAAATGATGTAAACTGACAACAACAAACAAATTGGTTCGGTGATAGGTATCTACTGTGCGATCTGCTATAATTCATGCAAAACGAAAATAGGAGGGTAGGGGCGTAATGGGCTGTGCCCGAGAAGGACGGGATAAACAAATGCATACCCTTATATCTCCTTTTGTGAGAGGTATAGTTTATAATTCTTCTAAGCTGGGAGAAAAAGTATGATCAACCACAGTACATCGCAATAGTTCTTAAATGTTCAAGAAAACCTAAATCAAACCTATTTTGAAAAAATGTGTTTTTGGATTTCATGTCTACGAAAACCAGGGTAAAAGATACACGGAAACTCTAGAGTTGTTTCATTTTTTTAGAATGTCATGTATCTGGTTTTGAACTTTATTTATTAAAACAACTATTTGATTCAGCCTTCAGCTAAATACTTTATTCAGGTTTTTGGTAGAATTCCAAATATACTATTTGGTAAACCCCTGTACATAAAGAAATGAATACATAATGATTTTAGAGCAGATTATGTTTGATAAGCTCACCATAACATTATGAATACTTTGCTGCTCCTTCAAATACCAGTGAGAACAGTGGTTCTTAACTTTGGGACGTCTGTGGATCCTCACCGAATCACTATTGAAAACTTAAGCAATTTCTACGATTTGAGTCTCAAAATAATACACAAAAATACAGAAACTGGCATGCCTCAAACAAATACACAAATAATGAAGTATTTTATTTATTTCACAAACAAAAAATAAGCGAAAATCAAAATTTTATTTTCCACTTAAAATGAATTCTGACCTTTTCAAAATGTTGGTTTATTTCTAAAAAATGAAGTGAAATGCTAGACTATAGCCTATAACTTTTTACTTTTTGCTCTATAGTGCATCTTCTCTTTTTGTCCGTCCATATCAATGCTTCTTCAATTGAGGCAACCAGTTGTCCATACTAGAACCAGTATGCTGTACTTGCACTGCTACCCCTAAATCAAGATAAGGATACCAACTTAGGGCCAGATTTACTAACATTTGACGCAGCGCAACGCAGCAAGACAACTTGCTGTGCTGCGTCAAATGAAGAGAGCAGTAATGAGCCATATCTACGAAGATGCAGTGCTTTCTTGCTGTCTCTCAGCATTGGCGCACACAGAGTAGCACCAGCACAGACAAGCTTGCGCCTTGGTGCAAGAATGCCTTCATTGCAAGCAGGCTTGTTTTTGTGCAAGAAGGGACACCTTCCTGCACAAAAACAACCCTCAGAGGCATTTCCTCTTTCTACATGTGCTGCAGAGTGCAGCACACATAGACAGTGGAAATAACGAGGAGAAATAAAGATATTTCTCCTAGTTAGGCCTCTGTTGAGAAGGCCTAGCATTTTGAGGCATTTCCAGTTCTACTAGTCTTAGTAAATCGGGGAATATGCCAAAATCCATGAGCAGCTGTGTGATAAACACGCACACTGCACCCATGGCACACCTCCCCAATGCTGAGTAATGAAAGGGAACCACTTTTGCTGCGTTGCGTTACTCCACATTTACTAAGCCACGCAAGGCGGTTCTGCATGGCTTAGTAAATCTGACTTAAACCCTTGCGTTGCCCTACGCCACCTTGCACTACACAATGGCAACGCAAGGACTTAGTAAATCTGGCTCTTAATTTTCAACTTCCAGTTTCAAATTTCATCTCTATTACGTAGTATTTTAAAACTTTCCTTTTTATGTATATATATTTTATTCATTTAGTACTATTATTTAATTTTCTAAACAGTTGCGGATCCCCTGAGTAGGTGTAGTAGACCCCCCAGGCCCTCCGACCACCGGTTATGAATCACTGAATTAGAACATTTTGGAAGCTGTGAGTTGTCCTTCTGCACTCTTTCTGACCTTTTCTTAAGCTATACTGCAGACTGAATCTCATAGTATTAGTAGAATTCAGCGAATTATCCTCTGACTGAAAAAGTGAATTCCGCAGATGTGCACTGCTCACTCAACTTACCAATGGAACCAGCTAAACACAGGCCGACGAGTACAACCCACATCGTGCCAGCAGTTTTCAGCTGCCTGAAAAAAAATATTATTAATAATAATAATAATAATATTAATAATAGACACATAAGCAGGCTTTCATAGATAAATAGGAGCGTGGCTGACAGCATTTTAAATAACTGTAGCTGGTGCAGGGCGAAGACGGCACCTCAGGGGGTGTGGAACCCTGTGTTATGCCCCTGTGGTCAGCTACTCACACATAGAAACAGAAAACCAGTGAGCTCTGATGTTTTATGTACAGTTGTCACGGATATAGTGCCGACATTAGAGACGATGTAAGTCCTAGGTGTGTAGATATCAATAGTGCAACAGGTGCTGTGGCACGTGGAGTGTGAGGGGTAAACTGTGCTCCTTTTATAGGAGTTTTCTACTACCTCGCCAGGGGTTGAGGGATTTCCCTTGCTTGTATTAGCACCCATGGCACCCTCGCTGCACCACTAGTACATCCTATTTGCAAAGCATACCCTCTAGCTCAATGGATTGAGCAGGCATGCGTAAAATGATATATCTGCCTAACAGAATCCGTTAACACACAGGCTGCCCCAATGACTAACTGACCATTTCTATACATTTGTGTTCCTCCGCTTCTCATGAACTCATGATAGGTAAACTCTAATTTCTACCGTGTAATTTACCCACTCACTCTACCATTACCCCTTTCACATCTTACAGAACTACTCCATGAGAGTGCATTATTGGACCAACATACCTGTATAATGTTACTCGTAACTTCTTTTTCCCGTCTGTGGGTAGCTGCTTGGATGCAGAGCTTTATGTATTCTGCTCATTTACGTAGACTGGCACCATGTTCTTCCTTTATAAACAGAGCTAGTCCTGTGAGTGTTCTTTTAAGGTTATTGATAAGAAATGCAAACATCAAATATGGATCTTGCTAAGACAAGTTAATCAATCCCTTTGTTGTGCACTTATGGTTTTCTCATACTGCCAAACCCTTTTGAATCTCAAGTGGATAAGATTAAAAGATTAGATTAATATGTGGTTATGAAACAATCACAAATAAGTCATTTTGCAACTGAACTTATCACTTTAAGAGCAATGCATGTACTGGCACGAATAACATTTACTCTCTCAGGGTGATAGAACACAAAAGTTTATCAACTATTTAGAAAAGACACTTAGAAGTACTAGCCTGAATGTAGATACTTTACTTACAGTCTGGAGCTGATTCTTTCTTCATGCTCCCACCACCTAGAGCTCTGAGAGTCTGTCCTACTCCTCTGACCTTCAATCGCACATTCTGAGAATGGGCACGCTGAAACAGGAGGTATCACTAATGTTTTGAGAGATACAGCTATGGTGACACTACAACTGCTGCTCAGTTATGCCAAAAGTTCTAGTTAATTACAGTGATTAGTCTCTCTGGGGCTTTGCGGCTGGTTTAACCTTCAGGTGCAGACAAAATTAGCAAGATGGTGATGGCCCAGAAGCTTCCTGTCAAGCTCATCTGGCTAGAGACCACTATAAGAGAAAGTCTTGCATATTGGTTTTCATTCACAATCCGTAGTCAGAAACAAACCCCCTTTGGATATACTTAATACAATAGAGCAAACCCACTCAACACATCCAAATTATCACCAGAACATGACACCACCACCATCAAAGGGCCAAGTGTATCTAAGGTATAAAAATGTTTTATTTAAAAATAGACGAACAATAATCAAAAGCAAAAAATCATCATTATACAATATTAAAAATAGATAGACATATACACATAATTAAAAATACACAATTAATCATAGGGAGAATATTCAAGAAAAATACTTTCTATTCATCAAAAGGCACATAAATTTGATCCAGATCATTTGTTCAACACATATAGTTGTTATGCGATAGATTTATAGCAAAAACAAGTCACAAATGTCATCACAATCTATAATATGCCTTTCTGTAGTTTGCGTCGGCGCGTTTCCGTGGATGAAACTGTTCTTGAAAACCACCTTCCTCAGGACAGACATATATACTCCCACATGGATATTTTGGATCTGTACATCTTCATACAAAAAAATATATAAAAAAACACACAATTACTCTTCAAAGACTATATAGACAGTGTTAATATTCTGGTGATACAGCACATCGCCTTTCAATCACACCCACATACACTCTTCTCAACCGCTCCATATTCTTTAAAAATAGATGCCAAAGGTCATCATAAGGATAAGGGGAAACCAATTCTCCACTCGCCCAAATAAAGGGTGCCTATGCCTCCCTTGTGAATATAGATAAGTGGTACTCTCAACAATGACCCAAAAGATTTCATTAGAAATTGGCATTTGTGAAAAGTATTTCAATATCTACCTGTCTCGATATCAGAATGCACATCCAATTAAAGCTGCAAAACAAAATCCTTACGAGCCCATATATAAGGATAAATTGGTTTCTTCGTAGGACATATCTCTATGAAGTATAAGATTTGGTCTGTGGAGAATAACGACCCTGATTAATTCAATATTATTTCTCATTCTAGGGTAAATGCTCAGTAACAGCTAAAAGCATACCTTCCAAATTTTCTATTCAAAAACACGTCCAATGAGTGAAGATAAAATAGACAAAGGCCACCTCCTGCCACTGCAACAAGAGAGAACATACAATATATTATATAAATCTTCTTAATTCTAAATGGCTATATTTAGCCATAACGAATATCAAAACATTTTCCAGATTTCGTTTTTACCTTAAAATAATTATAGGATTTCGTTTATCTGGGGCATTAATCCTTCGTAGTTTAAAAAAAAAAATATATATAAAAGAAGGGTGACCTTTTCGTAGACTTATTGACAAGAATCACTGTGCAGTATGGCGATATTTCATCAATATTCGCTCATCGTGTTAAATCTGAAAAACACAGATATGGACTATTTAGTAAGTACTAAATTGCAGGGTTGAGTGCATAACACACTGCCATACAGTATACACTATAACGTGTCACTTTACATCCAAAAACCGCCATCATAATTGCTGGCTAATACCAGTGTGCTGTTTCAATACTCAGTAGCAAACAATAATACGAAAAAGACAATTTCGAATACAGACAAGCCTCGCGCTCCAATAATCAGCAACAGGCAAGTCCACGGAAAATACAATACCACGAGTCCCATAATACGCAATATTAGTCGCATCTAGAGCACTTCGATTTAATTCAAAGTCACTCGCGAGAGCGGACCCCAACTCCGTCTTACTAAAGTTAACAACCCAACCGTCCCTCTTACCTTCAATAGCCACGATACTGCCATATGCCGGGCCAAGAAACCTCCGTTACCGATACAGCCTCTATGTTACTCAAGTGACGCCTGGGTTTTAAATACATCTGTTGGCCCCATGTGACCCACTACCTCCACAAGATTCAGCTGTGCCGACTCACCAGTAGGCGCCAACATACTCGTGACTATGGCGGCCATCTTGGTATGTCTAATGAATATACCCGACAACTCCCTTATACTCACTACTTCATTACAAAAACCTCATACTACATCCAGGTAACTGACTACTCACCAGACACATTTTATTTCAGCTTATAACCTAGACCACGTAATTCAACTGCGCCAGCACACCAATATGTTACATAATACTTGTAACTGTGGCGGCCATCTTAGAATATCTATTCCGATCTAGTGTAGGGGCGATATCAGGATAAACATGCTCCCTACCGCATATTCCTGCATTGTGATAACTGACTAAGGCCCAACTCTCTTCACCGGACCTATAACGGATCATACTTCCCAAATAGTCATTCTCACCACCATTTTGACCAGTCCGTAGTAGTGATGATTAGTTTGGTAACTCTAAACAGCTCACTACAAATTCACTTATTGGCTGGTAATTCACATAGGCAAAGAGTGATTTAGATAAAATCAAATCAAATACCCCCAATTAACCGGTCCCATTCCTCTTTTGAATTCAGACCATTGCGAACTGTGTTAAACAGTGAAATGAACCACTGTTCTCTAGCCTTACGTTTTAGCTCAACATTACCACCACGAGCTCCCACCTGAATTTTTTCCAGAATGAACCATTCTATATCTAACTCACTATGTCCCATTTCTAAGAAATGTCCTACTTGGGGGGCATTGATTTTTTTGGTTCTAATTGCTGAGCGATGTTCTTGAAGTCTTGTGCGTAGTTCCCTACTAGTTTCCCCCACGTAGCCCTTGCCACAAGGGCAACGTAGAAAATAGACTATATTTTTGCTCCTACAGTTATTCAGAGGCCTTGAATTCACACGGCAACCATTATGTTCCAAGTTTTTTGACTCAATGCAAGATGCACAGACATTACACGTGCCACATTTTACATTACCAATAGCTGGCCGTCTATCTAGCGTATTCTGAATGCTGCCTTGACCATCCCGGTAAGTATGTACCAAGTCACTTTTTAAGTTCCTATTCTTTTTAAAGGCAAAGATCGGTTTGTCCAACTTCTTCTCTTCTTCATTATTAACCATATGCCAGTTGCTGTTAATGACATTTTTAATTCGATTGCTGATATGGGAAAAATTACTTACAAATACCACTTTCTCTCTTTCCTTCTTTTTAGGTTCAGTATTATTTATCATAGCCTCTCTATCATAAAATCGTGCTCGTTTGCAGGAATGAGAGATAAGTTTCTTGGGGTAACCCCTATCTCTGAATTTCTTTTTAGAATTTCTGCATGTTTATAAAAATCATTTAAATCCGAACAATTTCTCCTTAACCGGAGAAATTGGCTAAAAGGGATATTATCCATTTGGGATTTGGGGTGGAAGCTAGAATAATGTAGCAAGGTGTTCTTTGCCATAGGTTTAGTATAAAGTTCAACTTCCAGGACTCCATCCTTTTCTTTAATGGAAATGTCCAGAAAGTCCACCCTAGACCTACTATATTGCGATGTAAATTTAAGATTTGGGTCACCCAAATTCAACCAAGTTAAAAACTCCTCAAGCTGTTCTTCCTCACCCTCCCAGATAAAGAAAATGTCGTCGATGTAGCGGTACCAGCCCGCTACATTCTCAAAAAAGGGTGCATGTTCGTTATAGATATGTTGGTTCTCAAACTCCCCAACATAGAGGCATGCTAAACAGGTGGCCCCCATGCTGGTCCCTTTCAGTTGTTTGAAGAGTTGCTCTTTGAATAAAAAAATATTATTCATAAGAACCATCCTAGCACACTCCACTACGAAGTCCTTATTTACTCCATCGAGTTCAACATCACTAATAGCCCGGCGGACAACCTCAACTGTGGCTTCTTGTGGAATATTAGTGTAGAGAGACTCCATTCCAGGGTGACCAGACACTGAGGGGTCGATTCCGATTCGGGCCGGAAAAAGCACCGACCGACTCGGAGCCGGAAAAATTACCGACCGACACGTACCAGTGGCGCCCGACACGCCAAGTACGATGCAAGCCGCGATAAATCCGACCGACACGTAAGGAAACCAAGCCGACCGACCGAGCCGCACGGAAAATAGCAATCCGGCCGGAAAAACACGCGAATCCAACCGACCGACACGCACCCGGAACAAATCCGACCGAAACGTACCCGCCAACTCCAAACCGCAAAGTACGATGCAAGGCGCGAAAAACACGACCGAGTCGGACGGAGGACAAGCCGTACGACCGACACGCATACAAAACCGAGCCGAAGCAACACAATACACCGCGACCGACGCGTACACAGCATAGAAAACTGCACAAACACAGCGGGAACGAAACGGAAAACACCGTACGAGACCAATGCAGGGTCCGACTCGGTCACAAGAACGTTTCCAACATACACAAACAACACAAAGGAAAAATCACCCAAAAAAGGCCAAACAAGCAATTACCAAGCCAATAAATACTGGGGGGTGGGGACAGAGAACAAAGACACACCCACAACTCCACCTATATAAAGGACACAAATCACTACCATGAGCCTTTGCAAATGCCATTCCACTGCCAGCACCCAAGAGAAAGCAACCACACACCCACAGCTCATCCCTCACACAAGCCACACACCAGCAGCACACCAACAAATACCTACCTCACATACACCCAGCAAAACACACACTCACACACCCTCACCTGCACACCAACACACACATCACTCACCATCACCACCCATCACCATGCCCCCCAAGAAGAATCACAAGTTCCTAGATTGTGAATTGGAAGTCCTGGTAGACGAGATCCTCAGGGTAGAGCCACAGCTGTTTGGCACATTGGTCCAACAGACCCCCATGTTGCAGAAAACCAAGATGTGGGAGAGGATCATCAACAGGGTGAACGCCCAATCACCATGTCTGCGCACAAAGACCGACATCCAGAACAGGTGGTATGACGTGCGCAGGAGGGTCCGTGAGCTGCTCAAGAAAGACTACCTCATCAGCCAATACACCGGCAGTGGCCCTCCTGCCAAGCCAGTATACCTCAGGCCCTGGGAGGAGAAGGTGCGGGCCATCCTTCCGCCAGTGAGCGTATATGGACTAGAGAACATCCCAGAGCCTGGTGAGTACACAACAAATGTACACAATATACTGCCACAAAACACACACACATCACTGTCAAGGGGAGAGTCAAACCATGCACTCATAGCAATCACACAGCAACCAGAACAGAATCATCCCAAAATGTGTATGTCAGTCAGAGAAACACAACACATGCCATCAAAAAAGTCACATCCAACTGTGCCAACACATGTACAAACACAACCACAACTACAGCTAGGCAGTGGCACAAATAGAACTAACAAACACATCCACACATGTAGCCACCACAACAACACCAACACACAGTGAAGACCACTCAAAGGAAGGAATTCTGTGTATGCTGGCCAAGTCAGTGTAGCCAATAGCATCATGGGAGTCGCAGTCACACATATTGCCCGCCCCAAAACTGTCCCATCAACACCACCATGAACCATGCGCACATCACAGGGAGTGGAGAAGGACTCACAAGATGGCTGACACTGGCTACTGCTGTGGGGAGCACAAGGCCCTGCTGCCAACTGTGCACCAACAAACAGCAGGACACCACTGACTGACATCCTGAGAGACAACTTACACTCCCTGCAATGCAAGCACGTTCCATGGTGGGATATCTGGCTGGCTGGGTGGGAAGGAGGACTCACAGCACTGACCATAGTCACAAGCACCTCCCCTCACACCCTCCCCAACACAAACTCCACAGTACCCACCTGGTAGAATGCAATGCCCTCCATCCTAACACAAGATCCCACAAAGCACCACCACCCTGGGTTATGTTGTGTGAAGCACAGGGACACTCTTGGGACTCTTAGCCAAACAACTGCCAGGACAACACTCCCAGCCATCCTGTCAGCACAGCCAGCCCACCCCACAGGGAAGCAGAGTCAAAAGGAAGGAAGCATGGGCATGCTGGGAAGGGGGTGGAGGCAATAGCATGATGGGAGTCGTAGTCACAGACATTGCTCAGCCTCACAACTGGCCCATCAACACCACCCTGAACCATGCTCACATCACAGGGAGTGGAGAAGGACTCACAAGATGGCTGACACTGGCTACTGCTGTGGGGAGCACAAGGCCCTGCTGCCAACTGTGCACCAACAAACAGCAGGACACCACTGACTGACATCCTGAGAGACAACTTCCACTCCCTGCAATGCAAGCATGTTCCATGGTGGGATATCTGGCTGGCTGGGTGGGAAGGAGGACTCACAGCACTGACCATAGTCACAAGCACCTCCCCTCACACCCTCCCCAACACAAACTCCACAGTACCCACCTGGTAGAATGCAATGCCCTCCATCCTAACACAAGATCCCACAAAGCACCACCACCGCCCTCCCATCGGCTCCCATTCCCCAGGTCCGTGGAGGCTCCCATGTCCGGGAGCGTGTTTCCTTTGGGCCAGGCACCGCACCCCTGCCCCTGTGTCCCCTGCTGCCCTGAGTGAGGAGTCTGTGTACCTCCTTCGCCAGCTCCATGTAGGGCAGACAGCCATGCTGAGTGTCCTCCATGCGCACACCGCGCTGTTGACTCAGCTGGTGTCGTTCATGGAGGGCATCTCATCGGGCATGTCTGACCTACAGAGGGGCAATAGGTCCATGGACTCCTCCCTGACGGCAGCAGTGTCCCTCCTCAAACGGTCCCTCACCCCTCCTGCCTCTGCTCCATCCACACTCCCCAGCACCTTACCCGTCCCAAGCACACACACACCGGCACAGGCACACACCAGCACACACACATCCAGCACACTGACACACACGCCAATGACAAAAAGCACACGCACGCACATTCAGGGGACTGAAGCCAGACTCACAGGGGATGGGGCCCTGGAACACACACACGCATCCACATGCACTGCGCAGTCCTCAGTTCCCTCTCCCTCCAAAGCACCCTCCCTTGCCTCACATGCAACCCCAAAGTCACAGCAGCTCTTCCTCTGTGACCTCGGCCTCTTCCCCACCGATGAAGCTGCTCCAGCATCCCGGGGAAGAGGAAGCCCACCCACACGGAGCAGAGTGCCCCTCGCCCCCGGACACCCTCCCCCAGGCGCAGACGGACTGAGGCCCCCACCCGCAAGTCCCCCAGAGTGGTAAGAGCAAGACCCCGCCACCGCCCTGCAGCTTAGGCACAAGGTCTCCGTCCTCCATCCCTCAGGCCCCCACTGCACAGGTGCCCCCACCACACCCTGCCCCAGGTTCCCCCACCCACAGATATACCATCCCCAAGAGGATCAGGCCTTCTCCCCCTGCCACTTGCTCTCCCAGCACCACACCCCCCGCTGCGCTTGTCTGTGCCACTGATGTGGTGAGGGTGTCCTCCCCCTCTGTCCAACCCACCTTGCCTGTTCCCCATTCTCCTCCCCTGGAGGTAGGCACTGCAGTGGAGTCCACTACCGCCCTGTCTGACTTGGGCACTGCAGTGGCGGACCTGTCCACCCCATCTGCTGGGTCCACTGCAGTTGTGCCGGCACCCACGACATCTGAGTCATGCCCCCAGTTGTGCCGGCACACACCATGTCAGACACCTCCACTGCAGTTGTCAGTGGCTCTCCAGCACCCACCACCCCTTCCCTGACTCCCCTGGTGAGCCCTGATCCTGTCCCTGCGGTGCCTGGCCTGCCCCCGGTTGCCCCTCCTAGTGGATTGTCCCTGGTTTTGTGCAGGCATGCGTAGGGTGACATCTGCCAGTGTCACCCTGTTTGAACTTTGACAATGGACTGGCCATTGGCCTTTGCTCTATTTTTTCTGGACGTCGTTATCAAACAACACATATGCTGAATAAAGCAACTTTCTTTTCTCTAGTGCTCATGCTTCAGATGTACATGTTGTTGGTGCTGCTAACCATGCCCTTGCTGCAGTGATGGTGATATCTGGTCTCATGATTATGAAGTGTTACTGTGCAGGAACCCATGTGGTCCAGGGGAATGTGTCCTATCATGTGGTGTATCCATGTCATCAATAGCAGCATCTGAGGGTGTCATGTGTTCAGTATTTGGCAATGGGTTTCCTACTTACATTGGCAATTTCATATCTGTGGCTTCCACCCCTGCACATCTGTTGTGCCTGCCATCGTTGCATTTGTCTACTTCCCTGACCGTGTTGCCATCTCCAGTGGACATGCAGGTTTGGGCATCAATGGGGAAGGACTCATGCGTGTAGTCAGTGCAACATTGCTATACAAGTGTGTTGGATCTGTGCTGATGATTCCGTTGGCACATCCATGACCAGGCTGATGTGATGGGAGCCCTCATTTGGTGCTAATCGTTGATTGTGTGACCAAGTGCTCAGCTGACATGATGGGGCCCTACTGAGGCAACATATGGCACAGCTTTCCTCACACAGGAGTGGAGTCCCCTCATGGCAGTGTGTACACGTGTGACATTGCCTGCGCCCAAGGTGTGTGTTGTATGTGCATGTCTGTGTGTTCACTTCCATTCATCTGCGCATGCTGTGATCCCTAGTGTTGTACCTGTTTGTGATGCTTGCTGACTTGAGCTATGTTCCCCCAAAGTCTTCTCCCTGTGTTCTCTGTGATGTGGGTGCATGGCACATTACTGGTCATCAGGGTGTCACCCATAGGTGTGTTTTCGGTCAGGGCTGAGTTTGTGTGCAGACGCAGATGGGTCACAGTCAGGTTTCCCCTTGGCACTTGTTGTTTGCCCCTGTCATGTGATTTCCAGTTTGTGTTATCTTTCAGTGATTGTGACACGTTGTGTGTGTGACTGCTGGCACTCCTCAGGGTCCGGGCTGCAATGTTGGTTGTTGTCTATGTGTGTTCTTTGTGGGTGACCTTGGCTTCTTCATTGGTGTGTGACTGTGGCTGGGATCCTATTGGTCGGTGTGGTATTGCCATCATGTCCATGTACAGCGTAGTGTGCAGTGTGTCAGACATTCAGGAGTCTTGTTGAGTGTCCATGTGTGATGTGTTTCTACACCTTGGTTCCCACCCACCACCCTGGAATAGTCATGGGTGCATGTGCAGTGTCACCAGTGCATGTGTACTTCACTGCTGCACATTGTCAGAGGTCGAGGGTGTGGTCTTGAGTGTGTGCAGATGGGAGTTGTTGCCCAGCTAGTCCCCTGCCTCCATGTTGGCCTTGGCTTACTGGCCATGCTGATTGATTTGTGCTTGTGTAGGTGTGATGGTAGTTTGTTGCTCAGGACACCTGACTGTGGTTCACAGTGTGAACGACATTTAGCTTTGTCATCACAGTGGTATTTTTATTCAGCCCAGGGTCACCACATTGTGGGGGCCCTGGGGGTGGTGCTGTGGTGTGTCTGTGTCTTGCTGTGTCAGTTGTTGTTCCTACGTGCCTGTGTGACATGTGTGTTTTGTGCTCCCTCTCACCTGACAATGCCTGCTTGCCCACATAGGGGATTTGGATCCATGAGTTACCTTAGTGTGGCAGTGTATGCACATCTGTATGATTGGTATTCAGCTCTCCTCATGTGTTGTGTGGTTGCCTGGGGACACTGGCACCCCCACCCCTCACCTGCTGTGTATGATGACAGTGTTGGTCTGCCTGTTTGTGTTTGTGCATCTGCACCACTGCATTGGCATATCTTGGGTGTGCCATTGGCTGTATGTTGTTTGGTGTGTTTCCCCTGCTGTCCCTGGGACTCCTAGGTCATCGGTCAGCACAGTGATCATGGTTTGTGTGTCCCATTGCTGCCATGGTATGGTATCTGTTCACCTCACATCTGCTGTCTCCACAGGATATCTGCATTTGTGTGCCCATTGGTGCAAATATGTGGTTCTGCATTCTGAAGGTCACTTCTGTCATTGTGTCATTGATGACTGTTGACGGTCTCAGCCCCCATGGGTGTTGTTTGTCTGCACATGGCCAAAGGAATGTTTCATTTGCACTGCAGTATTTGGCTCCCCCAATTTATGTTGCAATGGGACACATACACTACTTTGCCACAGATGAGTTTTTGGTTCTGTGACCAGGAATGATCCATGCAGTTTGGCAGTTGCAGCTCTTTCTTTGTCAACAATTACCTTTTGGTCACTGTGATGATGAGGGTGTAGACCCCATTGCCACAATGGTCAAAATGTGCTTCAGCTATGGACCCCACACTTGCCTTTTGGTCACTGTGATGATGGGGGTTTAGACCCCATTGCCACAATGGTCAAAATGTGCTTCGACTATGGACCCCACACTTACCTTTTGGTCACTGTGATGATGGGGGTTTAGGCCCCATTGCCACAATGGTCATGGGCTGCTTGCATTGTGGGTGCCACACACATATATGTGTGGCACATGTGCTAGGGGGTCACATTGTATGTTCAAAGTCATGTTCGGTGTTGTAGGCATTTGACACAGCCTACACACGCTTGTCATGGTGGTGGGGGGATGTCTTAATCTTGCATTCCCTAGGTTGTGGTGTGCTTGTTGTGTCATGCATTGTCCATCCTATGAGTGGGGGTGGTAGTAGTGGTAGGCATCCAGCCCCCCTGGCTAAGGGTGGTAGTAGTGGTAGGCATCCAGCCCCCTGGCTAAGGGTGGTAGTAGTGGTAGGCATCCAGCCCCCTGGCTAAGGGTGGTAGTAGTGGTAGGCATCCAGCCCCCTGGCTAAGGGTGGTAGTAGTGGTAGGCATCCTGCCCCCCTGGGTGAGGGTGGTAGTAGTGGTAGGCATCCTGCCCCCTGGCTAAGGGTGGTAGTAGTGGTAGGCATCCTGCCCCCCTGGGTGAGGGTGGTAGTAGTGGTAGGCATCCTGCCCCCGTGGGTGAGGGTGGTAGTAGTGGTGGGCATCCTGCCCCCTGGCTAAGGGTGGTAGTAGTGGTGGGCATCCAGCCCCCTGGCTAAGGGTGGTAGTAGTGGTAGGCATCCTGCCCCCCTGGCTAAGGGTGGTAGTAGTGGTAGGCATCCTGCCCCCCCTGGGTGAGGGTGGTAGTAGTGGTGGGCATCCTGCCCCCCTGGCTAAGGGTGGTAGTAGTGGTGGGTGTTAGAAACAGACCACAAAAATTAAAAGCAGACTCCATTTTGGCAGGACGCTCAGGGACACGTGCAACACAGGAGACCTAGGTTTCTGAGCTGAAGCAAGAGTATACAATTTACAAATGACACTTTTAGGAGAAGAATTAAAACAAAACTCAGAACAATAATCCCCACACACGTGATTATCTAAATGTAGAGTTTGTAGTGCAACCAGTTGTCGCTGTGGTACTGCGCAAACGCAAGTCCTATCCCACCGCTGCCACCAATGTTAGAAATGGGGTCTCTGCCTGGCTTTGGCGCAAGCCTTAGCCAACCAGAGATCCCATTTCTAACAGTGGGCATCCAGCCCCCGGCTAAGGGTGGTAGTAGTGGTAGGCATCCTGCCCCCCTGGCTAAGGGTGGTAGTAGTGGTAGGCATCCTGCCCCCTGGGTGAGGGTGGTAGTAGTGGTAGGCATCCTGCCCCCCTCGGTGAGGGTGGTAGTAGTGGTGGGCATCCTGCCCCCTGGCTAAGGGTGGTAGTAGTGGTGGGCATCCAGCCCCCTGGCTAAGGGTGGTAGTAGTGGTAGGCATCCTGCCCCCTGGCTAAGGGTGGTAGTAGTGGTAGGCATCCAGCCCCCTGGCTAAGGGTGGTAGTAGTGGTAGGCATCCTGCCCCCCTGGGTGAGGGTGGTAGTAGTGGTGGGCATCCTGCCCCCGTGGGTGAGGGTGGTAGTAGTGGTGGGCATCCTGCCCCCTGGCTAAGGGTGGTAGTAGTGGTAGGCATCCTGCCCCCTGGGTGAGGGTGGTAGTAGTGGTGGGCATCCTGCCCCCTGGCTAAGGGTGGTAGTAGTGGTAGGCATCCTGCCCCCCTGGGTGAGGGTGGTAGTAGTGGTGGGCATCCTGCCCCCTGGCTAAGGGTGGTAGTAGTGGTGGGCATCCAGCCCCCTGGCTAAGGGTGGTAGTAGTGGTAGGCATCCTGCCCCCCTGGGTGAGGGTGGTAGTAGTGGTGGGCATCCTGCCCCCTGGCTAAGGGTGGTAGTAGTGGTAGGCATCCAGCCCCCTGGGTTGGGGTGGTGGTGCGCATTCAGGCCCCTGTGTGCATATGTGGCATTGGTGATGGGCATCCCGCCCCTATGGTGCTGCTGTTGCTGGTGTAAGTATATTCAGATTCCCCGTGTATGTGTGTGATGTGTCGTGTACGTGTTGTATGTGTTTTGTGGTTGGTGTCTGGCTTACCTTCTGCGCCGTACGCGTCCGTGCCTGTTCCGGTAGTAGATGTAGAATATTGGTATGATCGGGACGAAGGGATTCATGGTTGGTTCGTGTCGTTCGTCCTTCTCGTTGCTACGCGTCGTCCTCGTCGCTTCGCTTCATCCTCGTCGCTTCGCGTCGTCCTCGCCGGTGCCGTGTTCGTCTCGTAGCCGTGGATCGTGTTGTGGCGCGATTCGGAGCTTATGTGCGCCTCTCCCGGATGCTTTGACGTGCCGTGCGTAGCGACGGGTTCGGCGCGTACGGGAGCGCATCGTACTTGTCCGGCCGGACGGGGCTGCATTTTTCCTTCCGTGCGACTCGATTCGGCGTTTCCGGATTCGCCTCGGTCGGAGAACAGGACCTGGTTTGGGTGAGTACGGCTCGGCCGGAATTTTTGCTGTTGTGCGCATCGTACTTGCTCGATCGGTGTGCTGTACGGATCGGTCGGGAAACAGGCTTTCGCATGGCTTTTTTCCCGGCCGAATAGTATTGGGTGCGCCTCCGACCGAGATCGGAATCGGCCCCTGAGTCTCTCTACAAAACACCTTACCCTCCAACATGGAAATAATATGGGATGAATCTCTAACATAAGATTTCAAACCCATCACTAATGGACGCAAAAAATGATCCACATATTTGCTCAGGGGCTCTGTGAGAGAATCAATACTACTCACTATTGGCCGCATTGGAGGATTATCACTACTGTTATGTATCTTGGGTAAACCATACAGGGCAGGAATTCTTGGTTCATCATTACTTAAAAATTTGAATTCCTGCTCACAAATCCAGCTATTTTCTTTGGCCTCCGTTAACAACATCCTACAATCCCTAGTTAGTTTTACCAATTGGCTTTTAGGAACAGCTTGATAATGCTCTTCTACCTTGAGCATTTCCTGCATTCGATGTTCATAATCACAGGTGTTAAAAACCACAACCCCTCCGCCTTTATCAGCAGGCTTAATTGTCACCGATAGATCGTCTTTTAGGGATTTTAGAGCACTTTTCTCCTCTCTACTCATATTTTCCATAACATTTCTGGGATTCTCGGCCAGAATCCTATGAACCCCACTCTCAACAGCTTTTTCAAAAACCTCCAGATTTTTTCCTACCATTGCTAACGAGGGGGTAAAAGTGGATCTAGGTTTAAGACCTGACCTATTCGTGACCACACCAACAGGTCAGTCTTCAAAAAATCTTTTCAGTCTTACTTTCCTAAAGAAGGCTCGCAAATCTTTTTCCAATTGATATTTATTTATGCCTGTAGAAGGAAAGAAACTAAAACCTTTACTTAAAACCCCAATCTCTATCTGTGTCAGTTCTCTATTGGACACATTAATTACTGGTGCTCCATCTGGCGCCAGTAGCGTTGGTTCCTTGTACGTAGATATTCTTGTTGAAGTGGAGGAGGAGGGCCCCGCATCTGTTGTCCCCTCCCTTGATTCCCATTGTATCTTTGCCCTCGTCTTGGTCTGTGTTCTAAAAAAACCCCGAAATCTTTTGGATTCCCTCTGTTACTGTTGTCTTCCCTAGGAGCAGTCTCTTCCTCACTGCTTGATCCTGATGTATCAGAGAAGGTAACCCCTTTTCTTCCTCCTCTTTTATATACTGGTCTGTTCGTAGGTCTATCCCAGCCTTGATCGTTCTTTTGTTGGTAGTAATTTTCATTGAGGTATGGATAGGTAGACTCAGTACTGAATCTCTCTATATCCTTTTTAAGTTTATTTGTCTTTTTATTAAGAAGGTAATCCCTGTACACCTCAATATCCCTATTGATATCCTCCAGTTTCTTTTTTGCATCTTCCACAGCCGTGCTGTCTCTCAATTCTGCCTCGAGTTTCTCAATAGCCTCTTTTTCTATCACTATCAATTCATGGGCGGTCTCAATAATAAGGAGCATCCAATCCCTACTGCATCTATTAGAGATCTGAGTCCAGATCTCCAGGAATCTCTTATTCTCCACAAACAAACCCGGTTCATTCCGAACCTGTAGTCCAATGGGTATAGTACCAGACTTCACATATTCTATTAAAAAGTCTGCATCGGCTTCTGTGAGAATCAACTTCTTTTTTAGGTTAACCAGTTTACCCCAATTCTCTCCCCTTCCAGTTATTACAGTGATTTTATTCCCATTTTTGTCATTAATAATTTTGTATAATTGATCAGCACTGAAACCAAAGGTCTTGAAATGATCCATTGGTCTAATGTCTAAATAAACCACAAAACTCCGAAACCGGAGACTCTCCAGCCAACTGGCTGTGCCAATAACCACAAACAAATGAGAGGGGCCCCTTTACCACCAAAGGAATAGGGTCCTACTCCTTTGGTGGTAAAGGGGCCCCTCTCATTTGTTTGTGGTTTCATTCACAATCTGCAAGGCAAACAACAGCTGGCTCGCTGGCCTGTAGACCGCACTTCAGGGCCCGATACTCATCTGGATAGCAGCTGCTTCCATATCCTCTTCATTTCCCTTGGCTTGATGACTGTAATGCTCCAAGCTCCCTAGAGGACTCATTTGTTTTGTCCTCTCTGCTACTGCGTCACTTTGAAGTCCCATGCTCTGCTCCAAATGCACCTGTTGCCTGAACCCTCTCTACTGATGACTGGTGTTTGGAGCCTGACTGACTAAGACTGTGGAGCACTGTCTCACATTGCTTGAGGTACTCACCCAATGAGTGGCTCCTCGCATTGAAGGGCTTAATTTTTAGCACTTCCCCCTTTTAGTTACCTTTGTTAGCCATTCTTGCTGCAATAGTGCATTGGAAAAATACTAGACTGCACATCAAAATAGCTGTTAGAAAAAAAGAGATGGATATATATTGAAAAATTCTCTTTAGTGGGGCTTCTTTAAGGAACAACTAAAACAGACTAGGATCAATGTAAAAGAAAAGGACACATGCCATAATTTCCACTCATTGGTATTTTCAGATGCTCCTTGCAGAAAGAGAAAAAAGACTCCCACAAGGTGTGTGCCTGAAACAACAATAATATTCTGACTTAGAAAGCTTCAAGTGATTAAGCAGTAATAATAATCCAATAAGATCCCTAACAGCAATATAACTCAAACTAGAATTAAAGCACAATATTTAAAAGAAAAAGTGAAGTCATTATAAAATGTGGCTCTGTAATATTGTTCTATCTGAGCTGCTTTTTCCTAAGATTCAACTAAGGATACCCACTGCACATCTAGATTTTTAACCCTCCTATCAAACAGCTGTAAATCACTAAAACAACAGTAACTTGCTTGTTTCCCTGCTTTATCTCTCTCTAGTATGGCTCAATCCAACAATCCCTCCTTCTCAAAAAAATATCTAATGCTGCTCCTAACTTCTATAAAATAATGGGCCATATTATAAAGAACGGCGATAACATTATCGCCGCTTTAGCGGCAGGAAACTGCCGCCAAAGCGGCGATAAGGGGCTTGATAATATGCCCTATAGAATTCCATTAGAAGCCCAGATTCTGGTGTGAAGGACATCAAACCTGGGCTTCTATTGGAATTCTATAGGGCATATTATCAAGCCCCTTATAGCCACTTTAGCGGCAGTTTCCTACCGCTAAAGCAGCGATAATGTTATCGCCGTTCTTGATAATATGGCACAATGTGTTCACTTATCCTCTCTAGAAATGCTGCAAAGAACTTCAAGAAAAAGGCAATGGAAGAATTCTTGGAAGCACTCTTTACTGACTAGTACCTGTGGGGTGTGAGAGGTGCTTAAAAACTAACCCCATGTTCTTCTCTCACCACCTATCCCTATTAAAGTGGAGTATCTAGAAGAATTATTTATGGATAGAAACTAGTGATACTCCTCTTTGAACTCTTCAGTGGTAAGCTCTCGATCTCAATCTTCAAGAATGGCTGGATCACAATTCATTCAACTGATGATGCCCTTGCACATTTTGATTACCAATTTAAGGTGCTCCCTCACTCTTGAATGGCTCATTCCAAATCCTCCCACCATCCTCTGAACTCATCCTTGCATACGTAACTCTGCCACCTCGTACCCCTCACACTCCTCCACAACCTCTTATCCTCATCATTTTTCCCACAACAGAGAAAGGCATCTGAACATACCCCATCCTCCTCACTTCAAACTCAAAACAGCAAGTCAGAGACCCTAGCCAGAGCATGGTACTTAGAGATCCCTTCCTTGAAGGGGTTTCTCCCTCAGTTATTAACTCTTCCCTCCCCAAATGTCATATCTTTCTCTCTCACATTCTCCAACTGCTCCCACCACCCTACCTCCATACATGCTAATAGGTCACGCTTTCAGAAATGTAGCCGAAAATGTGTGCTGTTATTTCTGAAGTGAAATCTTCATTGCCCTTTCATACCCCTTCACCTCTCCACTGAAATTAAATCCTTGCTACAAAGTCATCAAGAATCCCCCTGAATTCCCAATTATAGTCTGTACACTGAAGACCAGACGTCCCTTAACAACAAACGTAATGCTTTTCTGTCTAAAGTGAAATATTTATCCTCATTCTACTTTTGAAAAAATGCACTGTACACCCTTGAATTCAGGCTTAGCTGTTATTTGCAGTCTTATATATAACAACGAGAGTGCTCCTTCTGAGGCCTTTGAGCCCATGAGAGATGGCGTGTTTAGCGGTGGAGCGTGCTGGCACTCGAATCCAAATAGCACAGTATGTGGTGTAACCAGTGATGTAGCTAGGGGGGCGGACCGCCACAGGCGGCATGAGTTCTGGGGGTGGTGGCCGCCCCTCCCCCCCTGCTCTTACCTGCGGCCATCATGGGCGCATGAATCGCCAGCCCCCCCTCTTCAATCAGACCGCCGCGGGCGGCAAACGCAGGGGCCACCATGGGCAGCCTAAGGCCTAGCTACACCACTGGGTGTAACGCACACTCAGGATGCAGTATCATTTGCAAATCAGTCGGTTTATTCCGATATCTCATAATGCGTTTTGACTGCACAGCAGTCTTTTTTTTAAACATTCTTTTTATTGATCATGCTCAGTAATCAACATTTTATTTACATACTATTGAATCAAATTTATAAGTTATGCAATTGTCCACCTTAGCATTTTCCAATAGGTAAGAATTACATAAGCATCATTCATAGACCCCCCCTTGCCCTCCCCATCCTCACCTACCCCCTATAAGCCCGGATATGTTCGCCAGGGCCCCCAGACTTTCTCCCACTTCCTTGGGCACCCTCTGCTTAGGTAGATTGTGTGTTCTGCTTACTGACATCAGTAAAGGTCAGAAATCCAGTCAGCCACTTTAGGAGGGGCAATGTTGCGTTTAGCGATCACTACAGCCAGTGCCAGCCATAGTTTCATGCCTGTGGGCCATGTCCCTTCACTCGATATCATCAACAGGAACTATTTTGGGTCGATTGGGACCTCCACCCCCACTACTTCCACCATTATTCTCCCTATCCCTTGCCAATATATTTGGCAATCCCACAACAAATGAAAGAAGGATCCCTCCTGCCCACATCTTCTGTGACATTGACCATTTTTGGTGTGTCCTTTGTGATGTAATGTGGTTCGGGGGTAATATACTCTGTGTAGGGTCTTTAGTTGAATCAGTCGGAACCTGGCACGAATTGCTACCTCCCTCGGTCCCTGTATAGATTCTGTCCATTCTTCATTGTCCAGTTGCCCTAGGCCATTTTCCCAGAAGACTCTCAATGCTCCTCAGGGGTCAGGTGAGTTATTAATAAATTTCTTGTGTATACTTGAAATGGCTCAGTCTGTCAGAGGGTCTGTCAGTAGTCTGTCCTCTAGCGGGGATGCTTCCATTAAGGCTGACCCTTCGCGTATGTAATTTTTAAGTGCGTGTCCCAGCTGGAGATATCTCAGCCATTCTCCTTGACCCAGCTCATATTCCTGTTGCAAAACTGTGAACATGATATATGCTTGTCCTCTCCATACATCTCCCAGTCTGTCTAGGCCCAGCAATTTCCATTTACTGAAACTGCGTAGTCGGTCCACTTTGTAGAGCTGTTTGCTGTCCCAGAGTGGGGTGATCTCTGTCAACTTCCCTTCCCATCCCAGGTGTTTAGTTGCTGCATGCCATGCCCTTACTACTGTTCATGTATGTGTTGGGAGATCCTTAACCCCTCCCTTGTCATAAAGGAGGGACGGGTATCCTCTAGGTCCCATGGACACCCTATTCACTCTATAGGCCATTTCCGCTCTGTCGCCAAACACCCAGTCATTGATGCACACCAGTTGTGAGGCCCGGTAGTACATTTAAATGTCTGGCACTGCTAGCCCCCCTCGTAAACTCCCTTTTGTAATTTCTGTAAGGTTATACGTGGGGTGCCTCTGCTCCAGAGCGGGGTTCTCAACATGGCCCTGAGTCGTTGGAAGAAGGAGTCTGAGAGTTCATGGGGGGTATTTTGTATGACATACATTAATCGGGGAGCGTGATCATCTTAAATAGGCCCATTAGTGTGAGGGGAAGTGCTTTCCACCATTCAGCATTTGAACCGAACCTGATTGGCTGCCTTTCGGCTTTCCTATGCTAAAATTCTTGAGGGTTTCTAAGTACTTAAAGCCATTGGTCTCAATTGGTACCTTACATAGCGCTGTGAATTCTGGGGTGCCTCTTGCCAGAGGGAAAAGTAATGATTTGTCCCAGTTAACACGATATCCCGAATAGTCCCCATAGATACGGAAGATTTGAAGTATTCTGTCGACGGACTGCTTTGGCTTTCTGACATAGAGCAGAACATCGTCTGCATAGAAGGATATGCGTTATTCCCATTCCTCCCCTATTGGTATACCCCAGATCAGTGGGTCCTGTCTTACCCATGCCGCAAGGTGTTCCACGGACAGGGAAAAGAGGAGAGTGGACAGTGGGCAACCCTGTCTGGTCTTCTTTTGTAAAGCAAATACTTGGGAGACTGCCGTGTTGACTCTCACCCTTGCGAGAGGTTGGCAGTGTAGGAGTCTTACCCTTCCAATACAATTGGGTCCAAAGCCCAGTCGGTCCCGCACAGCAAATAGGTAATTCCATTCTACACTGTCGAAGGCCATTCTGGCATCTAGGGATAAGAGGTCCGTCGGGTCAGACTCATTTTCGGATACTGTATGTAGGACCCCAAACAGCCGGCAGAGGTTAAGCCTCGTACTTGTGTGGGGCATAAATCCCAATTGATCTGGGTGTATGAGTGAGGTGATAACTACTGCATGGCGTGTGGAGAGGGCCTTGGCCAACAATTTTGCCTCATAGTTTAGTAAAGAGATTGGTCGATACGACCCACATTTTTCTGGGGGTTTGCCCTCCTTGGAGATTACTACGATTACTGCCACTCTCTGGTCAGGAGGAAGGACCCCCTTCTTCTTTAGCTTCTGTATACATTGTAAGTAGATGTTCTGCCGTCTTATCAAGCATTGACTTAAATAGTTCGACCGGTAGACCATTCGGTCCCACTGCCTTCCCTGATTGTAAAGCGCGTGTCGCAGTTTTAGGTTCCTCCGCAGACAAGTTCCTGTCCAACATCTTCCTATCCGTCACGGATAATGTCGGCATTCGTATGTCTCTAAGGAACTCTTTACATTCACCCTTGGCCTTTACTGATGAGGAGGAGTACAGAGAGTTATGATATGTAGCGAATGCCACTGCAATTTTCTTGCCAGTCATGTGTCTGTGGCCTACTTCGTCTATTATTCTGGGGACCCACTTATGTTCAGTTCTTTTTTTGTCTAACCATGCCAGGAGTTTGTTTCCCTTGTCCCCTACGTCATTCAGGCGATGCTGTAAGGCCAGCGCTAGAATTATGGCACTGTCTTCCATTAAGTCCCTCAACTCCTTTTGTCATATCTGCAGTCTATGTCTCACATCTGAGTCATCCACCCTTCCCTCCACTACCTGGGTTTCTAAAGTGGACACCGCAGTCTCTAGGACAAACAACTTCAACTTCTTTTCCTTTTTTATCACAGAATTGCTCCGCCCCTTTACTAATGGCCGCTTTGAATTTATGGTCTTTAAGGTACCAGGGGTCAATTTTTGGTGGTAGGGTGTAATCTCTCTGGGGGCCCTCAAGGACCACTTCTACCGGGGAGTGATCCAATACCTCTCGTGTTATGTGTGTTGCCTTGCAGAAGTCTCCTAGACTACAGGCCTGGGTAAGTATATAATCGAGTCTGGAAAGGCTCCCATGAGTCGTCGAAATATATATATACTGTCGAATACCGGGCTGTTGATGTCTCCATACATCACTGAGGCCCATGGTTCAGAGGAACTCACCCAGAGGGCCCAGACTTCTCTCTGCCACCACACCCCTAAGGGTGTCCAGCTCCACTGAGACAACGTCATTCGTGCTTCCCCCAATTGTTAATCGACCCTCAGGAAGGTCCAACAGAAATGGACCCAGTGAAGCTAGTGTGGCCGCTTGAAGGCCTGGGGGGCATACACCAAACATAGGTTCAAGTTCCTACCCTCCCACTGGCTACTTATCACCACATACCTCCCCAATGGGTCTCTACACAACAGTCTTGTTCACATGAGAAGGCATCCGAAGGAGTGCCAATGCATAGCTTACATGTGTAAACATTGAAAACGGACACAGTTGAAGTTTGCTCATCAGTAGTGGTATAACTGGTGGCCATCTTATAACGAAGGAAAGGTGAAATACATATACTTATCTATGGTATTGTCCCATCGTCAAAAAGTAAACAATTGCTTGTACGTTGCCAAACTGCTACGTACTGTTTCCAATGGTCAATCAATCAATAATCACTTTATTCGATTTGAATTAAACAAATCATATAAGTAAATAAAAACAGAGATACAAGTGTAACAAAAGAACAGTCTGACCATGTAAGCAAACACTTCCTCATAACATATCATGCATATGAATGAAACACCCCCACTAAAAACCAAGAGACATAAAAACAGACAGTAGGTGAGTCTAAAACTTGAAGATACAATAAGGCAGGCCAAACTTGTTAAAATTAAAATGTGCAAGATATCAAACATAGCAGCAAGGTCACAAGTGCAAAGCGGAGGCTCGGAAGACTTACGCCAGCCCACTAATAGCTGGGTGAACAAGTTCAGAAGAAAATAAGTCAAGCGTCGTCTGCGGTTAACAGTCATGTCAAGCAGCAGGTATGGTTCAATAAGATTCGGGGATTTGATCATTGAATAGTACACAAGGCAGCTTTTGGACAACACACTCATTGCCCTTTTTTCCTGAGATTTACATAAAAAGGCTTGCTTGACCCATGGAATATCTGCTTTAGTAATAGTATGTGGATCTGAGAATAACTCAGGCTTACCAAGGTTCTCACTGTGCACTGAATATAGTTAAGCCAAGGAATGTGAAGTCCATGGTCAAAGCCGAGACAATCTCTTAAGATCCTTCTCTTAAATTTGAATTCCTTCTTGATCCAAAGTGACAGCCATAATATTAACGGGCGGGCTTGCATATGATCAGAAACATAGCGAACCCCCAGTTCCCAATGCACAATTTCCATAGGGACACTTTGGGGAAACCTCAGGACCTTTCTCAGGAATTTATTTTCCACCACCTGAATTAGATTACATTCCTTGTATCCCCAAATCTCTCAGCCAAAACTCACCGTCAGAATACATTTTGCTTTATTAAGATCAATATTTGATCTGATATGGGGCCGGCCGAGCTGCCTAGAAAACTCCTCAATGCTATATGATACTCTGGTAATGGACTGTGCCTGGCCATTATGCAGAAATTACCAGTTCAGTTTAGTATATAGTAATAAGCCCAGATAACAGAATATATCAACCCTGCCAATTTAATGGCCTTTGATCGAATAGGTTTTAGATTTGGTTTTGGCGGGGCCAAGGACCATAGTATATGATTTGGAGAAATTGGTTTTTAGACACAGGCTATCCATAAATAAAATAAACCAGTTTAGCAGATGCAGAAGGCCATTAACTGTACACGCTATAAGGACTGTATCGTCCGCATATAGCAACGACTGGACATATCTATCATCCATCTTTGGGACATCCTTACACTGTTCCACTAGGAAAGATGGCAAATATATAAGATAAGAAGCATCAGTGCTAAAACGCAGCCATGGCACTTCCCTAACCAGCTTAAAGTGCATATTGCACTCCCGATTGGGGCCAAATCTTACAGAGGCCTCAAGCCCAGTGTGCAAATCGTGCAGAAAAGTGACAAGTGCACTATCCACACCCATGGACTTCAACACGGCCCAGAGCTTTGATCTGTCTACCGTGTCAAAGGCTGTGCTGAGGCCCTGTTATCCTGAGAAACTGTCATTCACATTAGACAAGATACAATGTAATGCCTACAGGTGAATTTACAGTATACCAAAACATACAAGTCAGTCATTGCTACAGCTAGAATTTGGCCTTACTAGGCAAGAGCTTGAGTGCAAGGCATCGGATATCAAATATTATCACTCACTAGTTACTGCCAATCTAAGAACATTAAAGAAGGCCCCACTTGAGATTTATAAGATTGTCAACAATCCCTGGGGGGTCATATCTAGCAGCCACGGCCAATAATTTAAAGATCAGTTTAGAATCAGTCTCTGCTTCAACTGTTACACCTTTGTTTATCAGGTCCACTCTGGAAAAACAAGTTACTGCCATCTCTCGTAAAGCAGATATAGAGAAAATAGGAGATGCTCCCTACGTGCATCTAATTGTTAATTCTAATGAAAGTGCAAAGATCCAGCATTATCTTAAAGGGTCTTTAAACAGAATGACCACTCGCTCAATTTTATGCCTCAGGCTAATGACTCTGCTGATCCAAGAAAATCATACAAAAAAGTGTAGGTAAAAATAAAAACAGTTTATTCAACTTCAAAATAAATATTTAAATGTTTTTATGTGAAATATTAATGTACATTCATTTCATATATTTGCTTTAAATGTAGAACAGAGAATGTTGAAGTACTATTAAAATTAATTTTGAAATAATAATTTGATTAATCGAAATATATCAAATTACATTATTTTTTCTGAAGTTTAAATGAAGACTACATTCAAACCTAAAAAATAAAATAATCTTTAAAGTGCATTAATAGTTATTAAAAGTACTGTATTGAATTAATTAAAAACAATTTAATATTTTTTAATAAAATATATTGTTACATTACTTTTTAGATCCAGAATGGGTTATTAATATATTTTATAATTAAATAATACATATGTACTATGTTTATATATTTTTTAACATTCAGTTGTATTTATTTATACTTGTAACTATTTGAAATAATGTTTGTTTGTTTTTTATTCCTAAGGGGGTTTATTTTAAGTCCCTACCTCCATTACTTTCTAAGGGAGTGTGTTGCAGTACCAGTGGCTAGCCATGTGTAGTCCTGGACTTTTATTTTCCTTTTTCGGTACTAACTTACACTCAGAGTGTGTGAATACCCAAAATAGTAAACTTACTCAAACGTGTAAACTAACTCAAAAGTGTAAGTTACCTTTGTGAATTAGGTCCTCTGTGTCGAAATGCAACAATATATACATGATCTATGAAAGGGTGATTAAACTCCTTCCCTTCTGTCAAGATAACTACCTCTAACTTCATATGCATGTGCCGTCTGAGATTAATTCACTTAGGAGCTTATTTATGAGAGCCCTGTGTCACTTTTCCAGCGCATAAAGTGGTACCTATGTGACGGAGGGCACCCATAAAGATTTTTGAAGCCACACAAAGCAACCCTGAATGATTTGAGTGGCCTCATGAAATCTGCGCTGCATCACCTTACTCTGAGCTCGGGAGGCATTCCATGGGCGTTGCAGTGGATTTTCACACCCATGGAATTTGATGTTGCCCCAGATTTACAAAGTGATGTCAACCTGGGAAAGCGTCAAATACGTACGCCTCCTTTGGTGAGGTGTAATGAGGAGAAATATGTTGAATTCTCCTCATTTTTTCCTTTTTACAAAACTCTTTATAGGATTGTTTTTGTACATGAAGGTGCCTCTTCCTCAACAGAAACAATCCTGCCTGCAACAGAGGCACCCTTGCACCATGGGGCAAGGGTGCATACGTTGGTGCTAGGCTGCCAAAATGGTGCCAGCGCAGGCAGAAAGGACAGGAATGCACCGTATTACTTAAATATGGTGCATTCTGCTCTTTCCCTTTGGCATAAAGCAGCGCAGCAAGATGCCTTGCTGCGCTGCCCTATGCCATAAATGAGGCCCTAAGTTTCTGATTTGTCTCTGGTGCAAATGAAAAGTAAATAACATTTGTTAATACTCTGTGATGCTTAATCTTGATGACACATGCGTCACTTACTAAACGTCACATGTACCACAAATGCATACTATATACACATAAAATAATCAATGGTGCTCTGACGATAGAATCCTTTCTGTTCCTTTTCAAAAGAATTCATGTTGAAAAAGATGGAACATGTTCCTAAGGTCTTTGGCTTTAAAAGTCTAATTCAAAGTTAATGTTCCTTAACCATTTTACTTCCAGAATAATTCTATGTTTTATTGATTTCCTCTCAGGAAACTCATCAGAAGATATTGCTCTTTAAAATGAATAAATAATAGTTGTAAAAAAAGAAGATATTGATCCTCCAACACAAATCCCAATCCAGAAAGCAAGAGTCCTGGCTGCAGGAACATAGGGGCATATTTACAAGCACCATTGCATTGCTGTTGCACCACTCAATGTGGTGCAAGAGTGACGCAGCTCAACAATGAGATTTTTGTAGCCATGTAAGGACAACTTGTGTGGCTCTGAGTGACTTAATACATTTTGAGTGAAGCAACACAGCTCAAATCTCTGCGTTACATTAATCTGAACCAGGGAGGCGCTGCATGGGTGTTACGTGGGTGTTCCCACGCAACATCCATGGATTTTGATGCATTCCCAGATTTACCAGAAGTGGTAGACCTGGGGGTGCGCCAAATACCTACGCCTCCCACGTGAGGCGTAAAGAGGTGAAATACATTAATTTCTCCTTGTGCTTCTCTCTTTCTACGTGCGCTGCATTCCGCAGCACACATAGAAAGAGGAAAATGCCTCTGGCGATTGTTTTTGTGCAGGAAGGTGACCGTTCCTACACAAAAACAATCTACCTTGCATCGCAGGCACCCATGGTGCAAGGGTACCTGCGTTGGCGCTAGGCAGACAAAATGACACCAGTGCAGGGGAAAAGTAAGGAATGTATGGTATTCCTTTAAATACCGCTCATTCCTGCCCTTTCCCTGTCACACGGTGCAGCGCAACATGGTGACTTGCTGCACTGCACTGCATGACAGTCTCTTAAATCTGACCCCTCATTTCTTGTTTGTCTGGCAAGGACATCATAAAACATGAGATAAGTCATAGCATGCAATCCAAAATGACCACTGCTATCTCCAAACCCCATGAGAGTTCAGAGACTCCTTGAAATGTAGCGTCCGTTTGGGTAGTGTCATGTAGTGCAGCATCTGTGAGTGCAAGCTCTTTCACCACGCTTAGCTGAAACTCGGTGCACACCACCGACCTCTCTGTCCCTCGAAACAACTCAGCACAGATGGCCCTGGAGCATAGCATCTCTGCACTCTTTAAATGGCCAATGGAAAGTCAAGTCTCTTAAAAGTACCCTGACCACAAAAGATCCTAAGTAGACCTCCTGGTTTGTCAGGATGTCTTGTATAGCATTCATACATCAAATGTGAAGCTTGAAGATTAAAAGCTGATCCTCATAAATGCTCCCCAGGGCAAAACACTTTCCAATCTAATAACTATTGCAATTGTTTTCTGACAATTATTGAATCTAAAGTTTTATACACCCCATAGTTGTTCTCATGATTCACCTGAATCAGCAAAGAATTTGGAGGATGTTGTGTTTTTGCAGGACATGGTTTGAATAATATACATGGAATACCACATACATTTTCATAGGCTGAGGTACTTTTCACCTTACAGCAAACCGCAGCTGTCAAATAGGAGTAGGGACATGCAGATTTGGTTTGCAACTTACACGATTTCTTCACATTTAAATTCTTTGCATGTAGCCACACTGTCTTACCAACAACATATTGAGGCACTAGATTTTTCCTACAATTAGCATATAATTCAGGCCTAGCTTTAGCTTTCTCCAGGGGTTCCTGTGCTGAGTTCTGCATTCCTTTTAGTTCCCTTTAGTGATTTTTGTACCAAACGAATGGAGGTACATAATAGCTGATCTAAAGTTAGTATTCAGTATGATGGCCTTACAGAAAAAAGGAAGGAAACATTCCAGTAGTTGAATGCTTAGTTTTATTATTGATTGTCAAAATGTTTGGAGCACCATGTATTCAACCGATATTTATTCAAAAACCTGTACTTATTCTTTGGAAGTGATTAGCCCTCACAGAGGTATAAAATGATCTATGGTCAAATGATCTACAACCATTAGAATTATCATACAACCTTGATTTTAGGGTAATTCTACAATGAAACCCATTAAGACTGTATGCCAAGGTCAATGAAGGGAAGGGAATGGTCTCAATAACCTTGCAGGATTACTAAGGGAACAATTAATGCGGCAAAAAGTAGAACAAGTCTGTACATAATTCTTAACATCTTTGAATAAACTTGGTCATTAAAAATAGTTTCTGAATGCTGCTAAAAGCTTAGCTATTCTAGGATATCCAGCAAAATTAAAGTAATTAAGTTAGTTTATAACCTGCTATCTTACCTGAATGAATGGCAAATACATAGCTTTTTCCTTATACAATGAACCATCTTGTTAAAGTCTGTCATCTTTCTCCTTTACACAGTTTTCCTCGATGATAGCCTGAATTTCTAGTGATAGAATGATCGTATGAGATTTTACAGGGAAAGATTAATGGTGGCTCTTCAATGAATTGGCCCCCATTTTCTAATGAATTCTGTAGGTTAGAGCACTATTCACCATTGTTGGGAGCTTGCATTTGGTTCATTATAAAGTCATAGTCAGAAAAAGGCAAGGACCACCTAAGTTGTCAATGAGCGAGTGCTGTAGCTGACTTTAGGAGATGCAAATTTCTGTTATCTGCAAATATTTCTGCGGGGTGTTTTGCCCCCCCCATAAATAATGCCTCCGGTCCTTAAAAGACCACTTAATTCACTATAGATTCCTTATCAGAATTAGTGTAGTTTGGCTCTACTTGTAAGATTTTTATAGAAATTATTTTGTGCTAAATATGTTACATATTTGGGTTTTCTGCGACAAATCAACCCTCCACCCAAATTGATAGGGTGCATCAGTCCCCACAATAAATGCGCATTTTACATTAGCTCATTGCAAAATAGTAACTCTAGAAAAATGTCCATATAAGAAACTAAAAGCATGATCTACCTCTTCTGACCAAACAAAGATTACTCATTTCAGAAAACGTATGATTGAACTGCCTATAAAATAGACAAAGACTAAAACACTTTGAACAGCCTTGACTGTGGTGGGAGTGGGACAGTGAACGATTACTGAAACTTTCTTTTCATCCATCTGAATACCTTCTGTGGTCATTATATATCCTAAAACTGTTACTGTAATAGTATGGAAGACACATTTGTCCATCTTGGCATAGAGATGGTGATCTCCAGAATCGCTAGAAATTTCCCATGCCTGTTGTACATGTTTTTCTAAAGAGTCAGATTAAATCAGACTTTACAAACACACATCTCAAATCCTCAGCATTTGATCAATAACATATTGAAATGCAGCAGTAGCATTGTATAATCTGAAAGGTATGATCTGATACTCAAACACCCAAAGTTAGTGCCAAATGTAGTCTTCCATTTGTCACCATCTCAGCCTCTAACAAGTGCTCTTTAAATCTACGTTTCTGAATATCTTTACATTTCATATGTGATCTAACAAGATAGATGTCAATGGTAATGGGAAACAATTCTCCCTTGTGAATATCAATGCAAGTTCTTCATTCACCCCCTTTCTCAGGCACAAAAAACAGTCTAAGTAAGTGACTGTGAATGTCTAATGAACTAATTCGCTAAATTGTTTTGCTAACTTTACTACTCCTAAATGTCCTATGTGAATACCAAAAGTCGTAAAGTTAGGATTTTGTCTCAGTCTAGGAGAAGTAAAGTTAGGAATCCTAACTTTACTACTCCTAAATGCCTTTTGTGAATACCGAAAGTCGTAAAGTTAGGATTTTGTCTGAGATTACTTTTGTGAATCTGGCCCATTATTCTTAATCTTCTTAGTTTTTTAAAAGTCGCTGTTAGGTTGAAAAAAGGCTGCCAGTGTAGGACATTTGTCATCTTTTATATCTTCGTAGAACCTTTTTAATTGTGAATTTATTCTATGTATTTTCAAATTGTTGATATTGGGGATGATTTTGAAGTGTGTGTCATGGATTGTTTTACTTTTATATGTTTTTATTTCAAAGACCGAATAAAGTTTACATTGTTGTTGTTGTTAACTTGAGCTCAACCCCCTGGTAGCTATTGCACATAGCAGACAGGCTTACCTTCGAGGCAATGTGTATAGTATTTATGCAGTTCTAAAACCAGTAATAATGTCAAAATGCACAACTATAAAAATCCTAACATGAATTAGAAAAATAGATTAAAAGTTCTAAACACAAATGACAAAAAGCCAATAGAAATAGGATATATGTATTTTAAAGTTGTAGGCATAAATAGCACCAAGAAGCACCAAGTGCCAATGATAGTCAATTATAGCACTAGAACAGGACCTAGGTGCAATTTGATGCTGACTCAATGGTGCACAGGCCAGATGCACCAGCCAGGTTCATCCTAGGCAAAAGATTTTACCTTCTGACTTTGGTCCTTTTAAGTCCCAATCCACCACAAAAGTGTCGTGTAGTTCCTATATATCCTATACAGGAACTGCGCGTTCGGATAACATAAACTGTGGGTTTGGTGGCAGACTGGTTCCGAGCACCCCCACTGGATACGTTAGCCTGTTTGCATTAGCTAGCTCACAGTGCCACTAGAATCTCCTCTTATCGAGGAGAGAATAGTTTCTGGCAACCTCAGAACATGACAACCCTGATCCCCAAGGATTGTGGAAACAATATACTACTTTTCGCTCAGTCACTCGTGCTCACTTAGTTTGTCTCAGAGATACACAGAATAAACAGTCGGGGCGTTTCAATAAGGATTTATTAAACAGTTGTTATTCTAGTGTAGAATATATGAGCTGCAACAACCATTAGACAGTAGCAGAGATATATGATTAGCAATACTACAAAAGTAAAGGGATAGTATAGTTCTACCATCTTGCAGAAATCATGAATATATAGAAGTACATAAAACAAATGATAAAAAGTGCAACCTAAAAGTGCGTAATCCTACGATGCCTCCCTAACTAGATGTACCTAAATGTACCTAGCATCTGTGTAGGTGTTTATGCCAAGAATCCCTCTGGGATCTAGTCGACCCCCATTACCTGAGAATTAGAGAATGTGGGACCCCGTCCTGGTCTCGAGTTGGACACCCCGCGAGGGGTGTTATACCACTGCTAGCTGGAGCGTCTGCATGCAGGAACCTCAGCGTCTCTGGTCAGTGTGTCAGCCGGGAAGTCACGGTCTCCTCTGTCTGTCTAAGCAAGACATGATGTATATATACCCACAGGTCTCCCCAGGGGTCCTACCTTGCTGTGGTACTGTGTCGGCCTAAAGGATGATGTCGGGCTTGAACTTTAACATAGATATTATACAGGAGATGTTCGTCCTGCTGTGAGTCCTGCTGTGCTTTCAAGAAGCCTCATGCATAATGTATGAGTTTTGAACCAGGGAAAAACCTGCGTTCTGAATGCAGTGTCGTATCTAGGTAAAAGGTCAGTCCCTATGAACCGTTATGTATGTAATGTAGGGAAGGATATAGGTGAAAGGTTGCAGTGTTACCTGCGCCTATATAGGGTACCTATATGGAATATAACACCAACTCCTCTTCCGACTGGACGACATATGTAACCTATAAGTGTACTACCATTCTAACTAAACATTGGTACGCACCAAGGGTTAAAACATTTCTTGCTAAAAATGTTTAAAAACGTCTAAAAAATTTCTAAAATGATTTTTAAAAAAATTTAAACAGAACATTTGTTGCAGGCCCTAGCTCTAAAAAGTGTCCATTGATATAGTCCGAACCACTATAAGCATTAGAAAGCCATTCATGCCCAAATAAATGAAAAAAAATGTCAATTTTGTCTGAGTTCCAAATTGAACTTGTTATTAAAAAAGGGCGAATTTCTTCCAGCACATGACGAGCCAAAATGAGTCAATTGTTTATGTGTCCTGGCTGGTAGACGCAACACTTTCGTTGCTTGCTTCCGCAGTAGACGCCCCCTGTAACACCTCGCAGAGTACGTCAATTGAGCACAGATGATGTTCCTCACTGTCCACAGCCAGTGCCGGGGCAGCCTGTGCGCCGTCCAAAGCCTGGGCGTCAGTGGAGGAGCCGATGTTCATACCAACAGGTGGAGTTACTACCTGTGGTGGCTCAAGGAATGCCGCCATCAACATAGGAAAACGCTGGGGACATTGCAGAACATGGGCCGTTATCGGGTCCAGTAGAGCATTTACGTCCGGTTGCGCACATGATGGGAGTGTTAAACAAAGGTCTAACACATATTGGCCCTTTTTGCAGGGTCATCCCTGAACTTTTTGCCTTCCTCCTATATTTTCCCTGACCTGTTTTTGTTGGTTTTATGACTCTGGGCACTTTACCACTGCTGATCAGTGCTAAAGTGCATATGCTCTCCCTATTGTAAATTGATGTATTGATTAGTGACTCCATGATTGGATCATTTGATTTACTTGTCAGACCCTAGTATAGTGCACCAGGTGTGCCCAGGGCCTGTAAATTAAATGCTGCTGGTGGGCTTGCAGCACTGGTTGTGCCACCCACAGAAGCAGCTTGTAAAGTGTGTCTCAGGTCTGCCATTGCAAAGCCTGTGTGCAGTCTGTGACTGCCATGTCGACTTGGTAAGTGCACCCACTTACCAGTCCCCACACCTTCCCTTTTCTGCATGTTAGCCACCCCTAAAGTAGGCCTGCGGGCAGGGTGCATTGTATGTAAGAGGTAGGACATGCCCTGATGTGTGTGGCATGTCCTGATAGTGAATTACAGCCAATTCCGTTTTTCACTATTGCAAGGCTACCTGTCCCCATAGGCCAGAATGGACAGTTTGATTATAACCTCTTATAATCCTAACTGACCCAGGGAACATGGTAGAAATTCGAATTTAGTATGCCTGAACTCAGAATGATAAAATACATCTTTTAGTGAAGTTGGTTTTAACATTCTGTGTTTGAAAATACCACTTTTAGAAAGTAGGTATTTTCTTGCCTAAACCATCCAGCCTGCCTCTGCTAGCTTGTGTATTGTATGTCTGGTTTTGTGAGTGACAGGGGCTGGGGGACTCCAGGAGACAGGGTGAGTCAGCACTAGGCTGAATAGACCTATCTGCATGTAGAGTGGTGGGAGGAGTTGCACCTGGGTCTGAATAGGGCTGTGCCTGCCTTCCACAATGCTGGCTCCACCTCCTGTGGTGCGTCTGATGTCCTTGGCCCACACTGTCAAAGGAAAGAAGGAGTCCTGTAAACAAAGTGCCCCAGGACTGCATAGAACTGGTTTGGACCAGGTAAAGGCCCCTCTGCCTTCAGAGGACAAAGGATTAAGTAGTAGAAATATGGGGACCCAGACCCCAAGACTTTAGATCACTTCTGAAACAACAAAACGAACCTCTGCCAAGGAGAAGAACCAAAGGAAGCTGTAGGAGCTGGACTGCCCCCCTGCCAGTGTGCTGTGTTGCTGGGTTGGCCTACAGTGGTGTCTTCAGTGCCAAGGAGAGGAGAAGGAACTTTTAAAGAACTTTCATCATCTTGCAGAATATTACTCCAAGGGTTTGAACTTGTGCTTGCCTCCTGCTGAAGTCTCAGGGACAAAAGACTTCACCACCAGCTCCCCTCTGAATTCCCTTGCTGGGAATTCTGTCTGCAGAAGCCTGCGTGTCGCTGGGAGCTGGAAGCGCGACTCAACGAGAAGAAGCGTGTCGCAGTCGCAGCTGTTGCCGTCGCATCGCCGGAGAAGCGTGTCGCCGCCGCAGAGGTCGCCGCCGCGTCACCAGAGAAGCGAGCCTTCATCAAAGCTGTTACCCGACGCATCACCGGAGAAGCGTGTTGCCGCCGCAGAGGTTGCAGGCACATCACCGGAGAAGCGTGTCGCAGGGCCTGTCGCGGCTCCAAAGTTACAGAGTCGCCGCACAGCCGCCGGGCATGCACGCATCGTCTTCACGTCGTCGCATCAAGGGCGCCATCTTATCGCATCACACCGGATCGTCGCATCGAGGCGCCATCTTGTTGCATCGCAACCGGAACGCAGTACAAGAATATACGCATCACCTCCTCTCCGGTAAGGACCAAGACGCATCCCCTACTCTGCGCAAGCATTGAGGCGCGACGCATCGTCTCCCCCGAAGCAAGGAACCGAGGCATCTCCATCCCTGCGAACCTTTTTGTTTGTTTTGCGTTACGCATCCAGGTACTTTTGCGAGAACTTTGTCACATTTACCATCAACTTGAACTTAGTTACTTCAACCATCTTTAAGTCTATTTTGAGTACAGTATTGTGGATTTTTGTCATTTGTGGTCTTGTGTTAAGTCTATATAAAGAATACTTATTTTTATAAAACCTGTGTGGTGTCCATCTGTAGTGTTTTCACTGTATTACTGTATGTGTTCACAAATGCTTAACACACTGCCTCTGAGATAAGCCTGTCTGCTCGTGCCAAGCTACCAAGGGGGTGAGCAGGGGTTATCCAGTAGTGTAATCCCCTTTCCCTGATGTAGAAGCAAGGGTCCCTATTTGGTCAAAGGTACCTACCTCTGCCAACTAGAGACCCCCAGTTCTAACATCCGCAAAACAGGCATTGGAGGACAGGTAAGATGCAGTCCATCCAGACTGGTCGAAATGACAAGAACCAAGATGCACTTAGTTCTCTCAGGTGAGGTGTCCCTAGATGTTGTACCATTTGGTCACGGTATTTACGCTCCAGGAGTGCTTTTTCCATCTCCTTGGTGGCTGGGACGTCCATTGCGTAGCGGAAAAATAACTAACAGGATACCTGCTATTAGAAACAGGATCAGCGGAAGTCCTCCAAAGATGCTTCCGAATACAGAGTGTACGAAGTTTGGTATAACTCCAAGTACCGTCTGAAAGGTGCTTAGAAGTCCAGAACCTATGGTCTTAAATAGGTGGACAATGCCAGTCGTATCAGACATGTTAAAGATACGATTCACCATTTCTACGAAATGGAAAAGGCAGTTTGTATTATTAAGCGCCTGTATCTCAGCTGAAGACATTGCGATCTCGAGTTCAAAAGTCTCTCGAGCGGAGGTTAAAAGCACAGACTTCTGTAAAAGCATGGCTTTTATTCTGCCTAGAGTATCAAACTGTATTAAAGAAACATTCAGTGAAGGCCATAGCAGCGTCTCCCTGACTGTATGTGTCGGTGGAAACAATACTTGCATACAACAAGTAACCCTGGCGCTCACGGTTATCAGATATGCGATGCCCGGGAGCATTCCACAGCAGCCTTGACTGTTCAGCATCAAGTAACTCCCATTCGAAAGTATCCCAAATGCTGGAGTAATCACTGCAGCTGGGGCACCCCTCAGATGACAGGACAAGATTAAAAATAATAGCCAGGTCAAATGCACTAAGAACTCCACAAAAATACGTATTCTGGAATTTAGAGCATGGAGTTCGACGCCGGCTTATTTTATGTCGCATGAATCTCCTACCTTTAAACGATTTAACCGCAAATTGGTCTCAGAATCGGAAGGACGGTAGAATTTGTAATTTTTGTAATTTGAGTACTCAGACCCTGGACCATGTTTTGTTTGTTTGTCCGGAACTGGTTCTGAGTCGACATCGTTGGCTTCGGCCGATGTTTTTACAAAACAGTGTAAAAAATGTGGCATCAGCCCGAGGCTATTTATTTTGTCCAAAAAATGAAGCGGTGTGTGTAAAACTTTTTAACTATTGTAAGGAGTTCATGAATATATATAAAATTTTTCATATATCTATTTTGCTGCTACTAACTGCTATTTTTGCACAATAGAGATATGTATTTTGCATATGTATTAGCTGCTATCAACTGCTTTTTTGCACAATTGAGATATGTTGTGCTTATGTTCTAGTTTGACTTTTTTGTTGATTTTTAAAACTAATTGAAGTGGGATTTCACATGTATTTTGCACAGGTTCGGGCCGTTAATGAATGGTTTTTGCACAAGTCTGGCTTTGTTTAGTCATCCCTTTTGATTATGCTGCTATTGTAAAATCTGTATTCTCCTTGAACTGAAACGGAAACTTAGCTACTATTTGGTAAATGAATAGGTTGTTACTTATTCCGTTTTGCACATTTTGTACATTTTAGGAGATGCTCCGCTACTTCCTTTGTTTGGTAACCAATTTTAAACGTTTTTTTTTTTTATTTGAAATAGAATTTTAGATTTCATATTACATATGACCAGGCAGCTTCCTAGTGTCCTTGCTCTTTTTTTAAGACTCCGTTACTCATTTCATTCCTTTTGCTGCTAATTTTAAATGCCATTAATTGTTGAAATGTTTATGTGTTGCTATAGTTATTTCTAAGATGGTATGTGGTATGACCCTTGCTATATTTTATTATTGGTGACATTATGTATATATTTATGTGGACCTCCTAGGAGTTCCAAATCTTGAATAAAAATCATTGAATCATTGAATCATTGACAGGACAAGTTCGCCACAGAACCATTACAAGCCCCGTGCAGTAGAATGTCCTGACATATGAGCGATCCACTTAAAGCGCTCTCACAGTTTGTACCACTGAGAAACACTTCTCGATCCCCACTCTGGCATCGAAATCTGTATGGTAATTCCCAAGATTCCTTAATGTACTCCTTACACATTTTTTCATATTTGCCTGCCTGCTTCTGTTTAAGGCAATATTGAAACTGAAAAGTAGTGACCGGTAGAGTTATGTGGCCATGGATTAGCCATTCTGTGTGCGGTGATTCTGCCACTGTGAATGGTAATCTATCCTGTTTTTCAATAACCAGCATTGTATATTTTGCTCCCCTTTGTGCCATTTCTATCTGTTTACCTGTTAGATTGTATTCTGAAAACAGAGACGTACTGTTGATAAAATGCCAAGGCACATAGCCTGCACGCAAAGATTGCAGCGTCCAGCTCAATAACATTATAGAACGTAACTGAGATTGCCCGTGTTGTAATATGGCCAAATCTTGTTCTAGAATGTCTATCGCAGAAGATATAAATGTTGCCTAAGGAAGGAGGTCAATGTAGTTAACCCATTGTCTACCACTGCTAGAGATTTCTCTAAGTTAATACAGTCTATTTCCCGTATTCTTTCTGCGGCCTCCTGTTGGGATATTTTCCAATTTTCATTGTAGGCAGCATAAATGCCAGCATATATGAAATGTTTTTGGCGTGGTTTCCTGGGACCTAGTAAAAAAATCCCTAAGATCCATGTCTTGTGTGAGTAAGGATAAGTGTTGTTTCACCTCTGTGAGTGTTGAGGTTTCTAGCCAATTAAGGCACAACTTCCCAACTCTGTATGACGTCACTACCCCTGGATGTTGTCTCTGTACATAGCGCGGATCTGGCCTATGGATTGTGAACCCTTCGGTTTTACCTATGAATCTTTCCTGACAGCCATTGGTGTCTGTGGGCCAAATCAACCATTTCTTCCAATCGGGGTCTGATCTATTGCATTGTATGATGTCATATAATGTAATCCCTGTTTGTGATGTTTCGTTTCCCTCGGTGTTTGATGGAGTGCGCACTCGAGGTGTATTCAAGTCTTTGTTCTTGGCTAGTCCAAGGCAAGACGTCTGTTGCACTGTCTTGTTCAAAAACATGATCTGCTGAGGGATGAGACATGCTCTAAAAAAAGCTTCTAACCCCTGCACCTGCCATTCTCTAGTACCCCAGACTGATTTTAAGTCTATGGTGTCTTTCCATAAGTCGTAACCTTGTTCAGACAACTGGGCAATAAAGGATGCAGAGTAAATCTGTTTGGTGTTTGTTAACATATTTTTCTGTGCTGATGTTGGTGCAACCTTATAATAATATGAGGCTGGGTCAGACATTTTAAACCCTGAAAAATATGGAAACTTCGGCGGTGTTGGACAATGTTCCCACTGGTGGTATGTGAACACATTTCTAGGATTTTCAGATTTATGCAAAAAATGATGACCATAATGCTGATAACAATACATTGATTCATAGTCTGATGTGCCTTCCAATGTTTCACTATTGGAAAACACAACAGATTTTTCCAAATCAGACAACATGTTATTAACAGTTTCTGAATCACAATCATCCGAAAATGTACTTGAGGTAATGATATCACTTAATGATATTTAAAATAAATGTGGAATTTTTAAAATTTCAGTCGGGCCAAATATATCGAAATCAACCTTGTCCCACACTATACCATCAGGTATAGGAACTGCTGTAATGTTCACTGACGACAAGTCTCTTTGTTCTCGATGAGATGATTGATGTGGTTTTAATATTAAGTTAACTTCTTGGGCAGCAGAGCTTTGCCGAATGTATTGTCCACTAATAAGCATGTTAAAAACTATAACCAAGCCTAACCAGAAAAGAAAGAAAAAAATCCCGGAAGTTACCCATAGTTCTACCCATGGTGATACCAGGTAGTCTTTCTTAGAAAGTTCATAAAGTCTTTAACTTGCTGCTTGCGTGATTTTTGGGCTGGCGTCGTTTCAGGTTCATTTGGATCCAAAGAAAACGTATCAAAGTTCATGAAGTAGCCAGAAGCAGTTTGATCAATTGTTGGAATTGCATCAGGATTTGTTGAAATCGTTCTTTGCGTTTGTCGAGGTATGTTGACGTAGACATCTGTTTTTGTTCGAATAGCAACTTGTGCGTTATTTTGAGTTTCATTTTGAAGTCGAACTTCAGGTTCAAGGGCAACGAGCATTGTTGCATAGTTCTTCATTCTGTGATGAGTCTTTCAGTTGAACTTCTTGAATTGTAGCGAGAGGAGGGCGTCTGCTACTTTGGAGTCCACGTGGCCTACTGCTTAGTATCGGCCACATAGTGTGGTTTGATTAAGTCAATTGAGACAAATCTTTTCTCCTTTTTTCCAGCAAGAGGCAGTAGAAGTACAGTTCTTTTTCTTTGACTGCTAGGACCGGTACAGGCTTTCTGTAGGATGGTCCAAATTCTTTCTTGTCCGCTATTTTCTCTCTGACCACATCCCCGACTTTAGGGATCCAGACAGGTCTTGCTGTGACTGATTTGACTTCCCCAGTGGCGGTCTGTTTCAGGTGGACGTTACTTTGTTTTGTCCTGGATCCATTTAGTTCCTGTAAAACAGCCAAACGATCATGGATGTCAAAAGGCTTTTCATCCGCCACTGCGCCTTTACAATCAAGATCAGGTACCCACATTCTTGTCCCAAATAGGACCTCATATGGAGTGACACCCCCTAGAGAACTTCTTGGCATATTGTTAAGTGCTCGCTGGACCCCATAAAGATGTTTTACCCAACTTTCAACCGTGCCTAATACTCTAGCTGTTAAAGATTGCTTTAGGTCTCGGTTTTTTCTCTCCACGACTGAATTTCGCTCGGGATGGTACGGAGATGAGTACCGCAATGCTACACCCAAACTTCCCATTGCCTCCTTGTAAGCCCAAGAGCTAAACGCAGGGCTCTGGTCAGAATGTAGTGTGCCAATTGTGTATGTCCCTATGAAGACTCGAAAATCATTTATAACAGTTTGAGCGTCAGCCGAGCGCTGAGGCCACACCCATAGGAATCTCAAGCATGAGTCCACTGCTACCATTATATATCTTTTAGCCCCATCTCTTTTTAAGGGGCCGCAGTGGTCTAGGTAGACACATGCTAGTGATGTGTCAGCTATTAACAATGGTGACTGCGCAGGACGTGTTACGGTGGAACCCTTCATCTGCTGACAGATGTCGCATTTCAAGTCATAGTCTTTAGTCTGCATTGTTAAACCAGGCCACCAGTAGCGTTGTTTCAATAAGGAAACAGTCGCCGTAACTCCTACATGAGCAGAACCTATCCCTTCGTGTGCTGCTAGTATTAAACGTAACCTACAATCCATATTTGGAATTACTCTATCCCCCACTCCAGAAATCTGAGCAAAGGGAATGTTATTCGCATCTAACTTGTAGGAGTACTTTAGTGGAAATCTTTTTGGTACTGCACCGCTATTTTTGCTGAAGTGATAACACCATCATAATCTCACCGTCTATTCTCGTTTTAGAATGAGTGTTTGCAGCTACGGAAGTCATACGTACAGCCCCCTTTGCGGCTTAATCAGCCAATAAATTCCCTTCAACGTCAACGCCATCACGCTGATGACTCAGTGTGTGTATCACGTGAGTCCTTGGTAGTTCGGATTTCAACCTCACTACCTGTTCCCATAGCATTTAATGCTTAATTGTGCCACCTTTTGCATCTTTGAACCCGTTTTGAACCCAGTATTGCAAGTATTAATTGTAAAACTGCACACAGTAAAAGGAATCGCACATAATTAGTGTGTGGAATTCTCGATCCGTATTTACAAGTGCCAGTATCAGTGCTTTTAATTCTGCCAACTGTGCCGTACAGTCTCCTAGAGATTAAGTTTTAGCACAACTCGGATGGAACTTTCCATCCTGCATGCGACATCTAACGATTGCACATGCTGCCCTATATTGTTGCTTACTTCCTATGGCCAGTTGAGCAGATCCGTCAGTGTAAATAATATATTCATACTGATCCAGAGGCATTATTTCATTAGGTAGAGGATATTCTTGTTCGTATTACAGGAATGCTTGTGTCTTTAAATTTGGGTCGTACCTGTATTCTACATCTGTTGCAGTGAGAGAATTAGCCCATTGTATCCATCTTGGATGTAAGGCTTTAGCGTTAGGAACGTTTGCCTTTGTCGCAGCCTCTAAGGCTGGAACCGGAGTCACTACTATTATTCGTTTCCCCTGGGCCAGTGCTCTTTCTCTCACTACAGGAGTCTTTACTGCTGTTAGAATCTTTTCTGTAGATGCAAAGCGCATCTCAGCATTTGTGTACAAATGTGATTTGTATGGAATTGGTACTGTCTCACCATCATTATATGTTAGATAGGAGTACCCTGATTGATCCGCGATTATACGGATCACCAGGTTGCGTATGTTTACGCATGTCTGTAAGTGTTTGGAAGCTATCATGTCAGCTTGTAAGGAACGAAGTGTATCTGTGTGTTCCTGTGTCCAATTTCTGGCTGAGAAATCAGGTTTAATTAAGTCGTAGAAAGGTTTTACTCTTTCTGCGTAATCCAAAATATATGTTCGACTAAAATTTAGGAATCCCAGTATTGATTGTAAATTTTTCAATAATTTCGGAGGTTGGAGCAGCGCACATTTTTCTAAAAAATTGGCTGCCAGGCTCTTTCCTTTACTTGAAAGTTCGTATCCTAAAAACAGGATACTGAGGTGGGCAATTTTTGATTTTTTAAAGTTACATTTGTAGCCCTCAGATGCAAATCCCAAAATGATGGTATTCACTCTGTTCAAGTGTTCCTCCAGGTCATCGTCGTCAGATAAATATCATCCACATAGGACAATGCCTCTTCATCCAATTTTTGAAGTAACTCTGTTACTCTGGCAGAAAACAACCCCAGGCTGTTCTTATACCCTTGGGATAGTCGCCGAAATTGATGCTGGGACCCTAGCGCTGAGAAGGCTGTTAGATACCTGCTTTCAGGTGCTATATTTTGGCAAAAAAATCCATTTGAGATATCAAGTGTCGTTTTATATTTTTTCCGCACAATGTTATTCATTAATGCGGCACTGTGTGCATTTTGGACTGCAAATGTTTTAGTACAAGTGTTTAAGTGTCTGTAATCTAAAACTAGACGATATGTATTGTGAGGTTTCATGACAGGAAACAAAGGATTGTTCATTTGAGAGGTGCAAGTTTCAATCACCCCTTGGTATTTAAGTTGATCTAAGATCTCCCTGACCTGTTTTTTAGCTTCTTGCTTTATTGGATACTGCCTCTGTGCAGTTGGAGTATTTTTTAAAGGAATAACGTGGTGGGTTGAATCCTCAACCAATCCAACATGGTTCTTGTATAATGCCGGAGCCTGGGCTACCGCCCACTCTTGCGCATATCTGTGTCATAAATGCCTGGGAATATGGACGGAGAATGCCGGCATAATTACAGTTTCCCCTTCAGAACAATCTCTGACGAATGCTGGAGGCCAATCTTGTTCAGCTAACAAAATGTCATAGCCACACGTTAGGTTCTCCCAAAAGAGACCTCTCACTTTCCTACTCTTGTCCCCCCTCCATCTGGAGCATTATTTCATATACTTTATGTGGGACACTCTAGTATCAGGTGTTTCCACCGTGATATAATCATTCAAGTCCGCTGTCACCAGAAATTCCATCAGGTTCTGGCGAGCTATTGTTATTTCTGCCACACTGTCTAGCATCGTCAGAGCCCATTCCCCGTTCAGTAGTCGAGTCCTCAGAATTCTGGGCATGTCTGATCTTTAGACCTGCAACTTTCTTCTTTTTGAACTGTGGCTTCTGCTTTGGCTTTTCTTCTTTTTTAGAAGTGTAATCTTGAGCGTGTTGCTTGTCTCTGGACTTTGTACGCTCTTCTTGTCTGTCTGACCGTCCTTCCCTCTCGGAGTTTTTCGATAAACCCTGAAAGGAACGAGAGGAACGTGTATCAGTATCCTGATACCTGTCAGGTTTCCTAATATTATCCCTATTCCTAAGGTTATACCTCTTTTCGGAGGGCTCCTGGGGAGGAGATCTGCCTCGGGATTGAGATCTGTTTCATTTAAAGTTTTGTTGTTTTTTATTGTCTCACTTCTTCTTAGTAGAAGTAGGTGTCAGCTTAGAAGCGTCCTTTTCAGGACTGCCCATCAGTTGTGGTTTTAATGCTTTTCCACCCAAACTCTCTCTGCCTAATTATGCATATGCTGTTTCAATTATTTTGGGTAGTTCGTGTTGTTGATCTAAAGGACTGAACTCCCTTAGGCATTGGCAGATAGCCACTGAAGCTGCTTCCCCTTTAATATTAGCTAGTATTATGGCTGATACCTGGTCATAGTTACCTAGTAGCTTCATTCCTATGTTCAGAGCAGGTTCTGCTCCGTACTCGTTTTGTATTTGTCTTAATACGTCTGGTACCACCGCTAATGAAGGAATACCATGAGTCCTGGTATAAATGGCATCAAAGACTGTACCCCAAGTGGTACAATCTTCTACTTGTGGTGCTATCCCCATGGGCAAGCAGATTGTTAGCATTCTGTGTTTTTCATACGGGGTAGTATTCAGGAATACTGCCTCTAGCTGAGTTATTTTCTGAGCTACCCAGAATGGCATTTGTTCACATTTTGTGGGCATTTTACCCATCACTGCGTGTAATGTGAGTGGCGTGATTTTAGTTGCTGTACCCTGTACTTGAGTTCCATTTGTTGCAACTATTGTTGGTTGGACAGTGAAAGTCCTCATGACGAACTGCGTCATGTTTCTATAGATTTTAATTAAATCTTCGTGTTGTATGAGTAAGTCTGCCTATGGCACTGTGTCAATGTCAGGATGTGGTGTGTAGCCCGCTAACATCGGCCATGTTGTCCCTTCTCCTCTGAGCGGGCCTAATCTTACTCTTCTTCTTATGTGTGGTAGGGCGCCTTTAAACCACCATAAGTGTTCCTGGTACGTGAGTGGAACCTCTATGTCCTCGAACAGACAATATTCCACTGGTGCATCTACTTCCGTGTAGGAGTGAAATGTTTTTGTTCTTGCATTTGCTGCTGGGAATGTAACCCACGAATAAAATACCTCTGTTTTGTCTGATTCGTGTGCCTCAATCACGAAAACTACTACGCCACCCCTAGATGATAAACCATTCTCTCCCAGTCTCAGGGTGACTGTATTTCTAAAATTTGGTGCAATTTGTATTGCATCTGCATCTTCCTCATCTGTGAGGGGCAGATTTTGTTGCAGTGGGTCTATTTCTTGGTTAGTCATTGTTTTTAGTACACTAAATAACTTTTCAAGGCAACCAAGATACGGTGTTATGCACAATTTTAGGAACACTGTGTCCTTCAAGCTTGATTAACCAACAGCCAATAAATAGGATTTTTAGCCAACTCAGCTGTGGCGGAGTTTGTGCCCACCTACTCCAGATGTCTCTGGTGTTTTGTGAGTAGGGGTCTCTCAGAATAGCACGACTGAACTACTCAGATTCTACTGTTAAATAAGTACCCAACCAACGTTGGCGGCGCCATGTCATGAAGTTCCTATATATCCTATACAGGACCTGCGAGTTTGGATAACATAAACTGTGGGGTGGTGGCAGACTGGTTCCGAGCACCCTTACCAGATACGTTAGCCTGTTTGCATTAGCCAGCTCACTGTGCCACTAGAATCTCCTCTTATCGGGGAGAGAATAGTTTCTGGTAACCTCAGAACATGACAACCCTGATCCCCCAGGATCGTGGAAACAATATACTACTTTTTGCTCAGTCACTCGTGCTCACTTAGTTTGTCTCAGAGATACACAGAATAAACAGTCTGGGTGTTTCAATAAGGATTTATTGAACAGTTGTTATTCTAGTATAGAATATATGAGCTGCAACAACCATTAGACAGTAGCAGAGATATCTGATTTGCAATACTATAAAAGTAAAGAGATGGTATAGTTCTACCATCTTCCAGAAATCATGAATATATACAAGTACATAAAACACATGATAAAAAGTGCAACCTAAAAGTGAGTAATCCTACGATGCCTCCCTAACTAGATGTACCTAAATGTACCTAGCATCTGTGTAGGTGTTTATGCCAAGAATCCCTCTAGGATCTAGTCGACCCCCATTACCTAAGAATTAGAGAATGTGGGACCCCGTCCTGGTCTCGAGTTGGACACCCCGCGAGGGATGTTAGACCACTGCTTAGCTGGAGCGTCTGCATGCAGGAACGTCAGCGTCTCTGGTCAGTGTGCCAGCCGAGAAGTCACAGTATCCTCTGTCTGTCTAAGCAAGACATGATGTATATATATATACCCACAGGTCTCCCCAGGGGTCTTACCCTGCTGTGTTACTGTGTCGGCCTAAAGGATGACGTCGGGCTTGAACTTTAACATAGATATTATACAGGAGATGTTCGTCCTGCTGTGAGTCCTGCTGTGCTTCCAAGAAGCCTCATGCATAATGTATGAGTTTCGAACCAGGGAAAAACCTGTGTTCTGAATGCAATGTTGTATCTAGGTAAAAGGTCAGTCCCTATGAACCGTTATGTATGTAATGTAGGGAAGGATATAGGTGAAAGGTTGCAATGTTACCTGTGCTTATATAGGGTACCTATATGGAATATAACAAAAGTACACTTCAAAAAACCACCAGGACCTCGGGGGAGGCACGTAGAGACTACAGGGTGGCAGGGAGAATCCAGTCCAGGCCCAGTTGCCAGTGATCAGCTGGGCAGTTACAGGAAATGCCTCTTGGATCTTGTTGTATCCCTTTAGCTTGAATAGAAGATCAGCCTTATGACCCTTGGAGTCCGCTTCTTTGTCCTAGGTAGGAAGGATAGAGAGCAGGTCCAAGCTTCTAGGCTCTTCCCGGGTTGCAGACAGGAGGTTCAGTCCTCTTTTGATCTTTCACAGTTCCAGGAGTGTTCTTAAAGGGTTTGTAGATGCCACATTTATGCCTGGCATGAGCTAGAGTGGAGGAATGGCCCCTGGACACACCCTAACGAATGGAGCAATGATTCCCAGGCATAATCTTGCCCACTTTGGGCATTTTCAAGGTGGCCGAAGTCTTCAGCCACTCTAAACTTGGGCTCTGAGGGGTAGGGGCATGTGCGGGGAGTATATTATTGTATTCCTGGTGTCCTCCCACATCTAAGACTAATATACAGTTTGAGGCAGCTCCTGTGCCCACAATAACCTCAGAGACAGAATTCTGACAGAACAAAGCTGAGTTTTCAGCAACCAGACAGGGAATACCGAAGACTTGTTCTGGCATCCTCTCATGGCCATTTCAAGCCCACCTAAACTGTTATTTGAAAAACTCCAGCAGACCTGTCAAGCAGAATGTGGCATTCTAGCTGGATTTGACACTTTAATATCAAAAAGAGGCCCACTGTAATTGAGGCATGCTTGCATGGGAGGACTAAAGAAGCCCAACTGTGAGCTAGTATTTGCCTGTGGCAGAGAAGGCATTTTTAAAGTGTGCTCCCAGTGTCATATGAAAAACCCCAGCAGAGCTGTTGAGCAGGATATGGCATTTTAGCAGGATTTTACACTTTAATATCGAAAAAGATCCTTACAGCCCCACTCCCTGCATATTCTGTCAGGTTCCGATGGTCATCTCTGACCATTTGAGCTCTTATTGGCTCCTGAGAGCAAATTCACACCTCGTTCACACCTACTGAAATGCTAATTAGTAGCTGTCAAAAGTGGGAGAGCAAGATGCAGATTTAGCTTCCAGGGGCTTCAGGAAAGGCAAAAGTAACTTTCTTTAAAAAAAAGTTACCAAAATATTTATTACAAAGCCGACTTTACCAGTGAATTGAGCTTGTAGTAAATATTTTAAAAAGTCCAAAAATGAAATGTATACCTGCTTCCTAGCTGAAGATAAATTTTTTAAACTTAATATTGTATCCTAATGCTTTCCAATGGTACAGCCAACAATGCTACAGTGAAAATAGCTTTTAGGTCCTTTTCACTATACGGAAATGTATAATCTTAAACATTTACATGTCGTACTTATAAGTAATATACAACCTGCCTTATGGGTAATTTGGCATCTTAAGGATGACTTATTAATATTTAAAAGGAAGGTTTAGGCCTGTCGAAAGGGCTTATTAAAGCAGGTCGAATTTGCAGGTTTCAAACTGTACAGCCAGGCAACAGTGGTAGGCCTGGAGATATACTTCACAGTGTCACTGCAGCAGATGGCACAAAGAGTGCTGTAGTCCACTGGTAGAATGTAGTTACAGGCCCTGGATACACTTGGTACCATATACTAGGGACTTATAGGCACATTTAATAAACCAATCAGGTGTATGCCTATTTTGCCATGTTGAAAGGAGGAACACAAACAGTTTTCCACTGGTTAGCAGGGTTAAGGTGCACATAGTTCTACAGCCAGCAAAAATAGGGTTCAGCAAAAAGGCAAAAAACGCAGAGTGACCCTGCTGAAAGGGAACATTTCACACAGAGTCACTACTGAATATGAACACATAAGAGTCTACATTTCTCATACAGGAGGTGGGAATGTCCAAAGATTTATGCATTTGTTTTTTTTTGTTTTTTTTCAATATATTTTTTTTTTACGTAAATCAAAAACATAATGCAGAAATGAGATGCAATTGCAGCAAAGAACAACAAAAAGAGAAAAAAAGCAAAAACAGGCGAATAAATACAATTCAGAGACACCATATTTCTGTTACGTCAATCATTAACAATTCAAACATTTCTTATGTAGATATGAAGTTAAACAATCCTGCCAATAGGCTATTAAGATCTCTCCATTTTCAATAGTTATAGAAAGCATGGTACCATGAAAATAACAAGAATATCGTAGATGATGATGCAGTACATACACCTTTGTCATCAAAATTCATACAGACTCATCACAAATTTAAAAACAAATACAGACAGAAAGGAAAAAAGGGACCATAGTTAAACAAAACCTCGGTGTTCATTCTACAGAGGCGAGTTGAGCCATCCATGTGGTTAATGGCCCCCAGATTCTCTTACCTTTAAGCCTACTTTTTCTGCCCCTCTGATTATAGAGTGCTTTTTCCAGATTAAATATGTTTAGGAAGCGACCTTTCCACTGCTGAAAGGTCGGAGGAGAGGAATCTAGCCAGGCTGACGCGACACAAAGTCTGAACACTGCCATTGCTATAAACGTGAGCTCCTCCCCAATTTTTCCAATTCGTTCATTTACCCCTAGTAGCATCAACTGGGGTGAGAGCAGGACGTCTTCTTTCAATATATGCTGTAGGAATCCCGCTATTTCTCGACCAATAGGTTCTATTAATGTGCATGTAGCAAAAATATGAACCAGATCCGCACCATATGTCTTGCACCTGAAGCATTGGGTCCCATCCACTCCTCCCCACTTTGCTATTTTTGCAGGGGTGATTTATAAATCAAAGAGGGTTTTAAAATGTTGGGCCCGCAGATTTGCAGAACATAATATAGAGTTGCCCATCTCCAGTGACTCCACAAAATGGGACTCCCGGACCCCAAGCCTGTCGTTCCACTTCTGCCCATGCCTATCCACATCGTCCTTCACATCTTCTAGCATACAGTTATATAATTGTGAGATCGTAATGCTAGAGGGCCTTATTAATATTTCCATCAGAGATACTTTTGAGAAGCCAGCGGCTCCGCCTGCTTTTTTAAAGAGAAAATCCATTAATTGCAAAAATTTGAAGAAGTGCCGATGACCCAAATTAAATCTTTCCCAAACCATTTCGAACAATGCTATATGGTCCTCCACCAGCATATCCTCTATCCTAAAGAAGCCACCTTTTCCCCACCTTGCCAGGCAATTATCCTGCAAAACCTTTGGCAATTGATCATTATCTACCAAGGGGGTATATCTACTAAACCGACCAATTCCCAATTTTTTCCGAACACCCGCCCAGTTGCTAAATGCGGTAATCAGGGTCTTGAACCGTGTCCTTTTAAAATAACTTGGTTCATAGATCTTTAAGAGGCATCCATTAGCCCGTGATCCAATCATCGTCTCGTAAATTGATGGAATAAAGCTGGGGCCATATTCTTCTCTAGACCTGGTACCGAAAAGGGGCCAATAATATTGCAAAGATGCGGCAAGGTAATACAATTTAAAATTGGGAAGCGCCAGTCCGCTCTGTCCCTAGGGAGGGACAAAAATACATTGGATCTTCTGGTTCTACCATATGACCAGATGAATCGTGCCACCTCTCTCTCAATTAACCTAAACCAATCATTATGTATTTCTAAAGGAATCGTGCGAATAATATATAATAATTTAGGTAAAATCATCATTTTAATAAGATTGCATCTTCCAATAATAGACAGTTTTAAATTATCCCATTGTCGCAAATCGTTCTTTAATTTCCCGTTATAGGAGCCAAGTTTATGTCGACGATGTCATCTATCTTTGCCGCGATATGTATTCCTGGATAAACAGCGACCTCCACAATCCTACTATCAGTGGAAGTGATAAATCTATTTGTCAATATCTGAGTTTTTATTTTGTTCAAAGAGAATCCCGAATATGTCCCAAAATGTTCCGCAATGGTTTCCACCGCAAGCAATGCCCTATCAGGGTCGGCCGTAATAATAGCCACATCATCGGCATATGCCAATAATTTCATATCCCAGCCATGTAGAGTTATAGGTACAATATCTGGAGATGTCTCCAGCCTTCTAATGAAGGGATCTATGTATAGCACGAATAGCAAGGAATATGAGGGGCACCCTTGTCTAGTTCCCCTACCAATTGAAAAAGTTCCAGACTCTTCACCCATAATCTGCAGTCGTGCTGTAGGATTATAGTACAGAACCTGTACTGATCTAATAAAGGAGCCCCCTAGACCACTAGCTTCCAAGACCCTCCATAGATACCCCCACGAAACCCTATCGAAGGCCTTCTCGGCATCCAAAAAGGCCGCCTCCATAGGTTTCGCGAGGGCCTTAGTAGCATCAAAAAGTGAGATGACACGCCTAACATGGTCAACAGTCCCCCTCCCTTGGATGAATTCATGCTGCCAAGCTGAAACTAGATGATGCATTACCCTATTCAATCGAGTGGATCTTTGAGTAAAGCTTAGTGTCGCTATTTAAGAGTGTTATAGGCCTGTAGGTGCCTAGATTCATGGGATCTTTTACTTTCTTTAAAAAAAATAACAATATTGGCGGTGCCCCATGTACCTGGTGGTGCCGCCCCCTCCCTTACCTCCTTAAATAATCCAAGTTATTCCTGGGTGACTTCATTAACAAAGGTTTTATAAATTTCTAACGGAATACAGTCAGTCCCCGTAGCCTTACCCGATGGAAGAGCTTGAAGAGCTAGATGAAGTTCCTCCTGAGAAAATTTTGACCCCAGCAGGAGACTCTCCTCCTGAAGGACTCTCATTTTTGGAGCAAACTCGCCCCAGTCATCCTGCCTATGAGGGCTCCCTACAGGTAGCGCAGTATATAACTCCTCATAGAACCCCCTAAACGCTTCCCAAATATCTGCAGGGTCAGAGACTATATCTCCCTCCTTATTCATAACCTGCTTAATATGTCCTGCAGCAATTTGTTGCCTAGCCCTGACTGCTAGCAAACGACCAACATTCTCGCTATATTCATAACACTGCTGCCTTTTCGCAAGAAATTACCTGCTGTCTCTCGGTATTAAAATCATTTAAAGAGGCTTTAGTGATAGCTATTAGATTCATAACTGAAGTAGTATCGCCTCCGTTATTCACAATATTAATTAGTTCTACTTCGAGAAGGGCGAGTCTTTGATAGAACTGTTTAATCTGAGCTGCTCCTTTTTTCTGTTTAATCAGGCTATATCGAAGCTGTCTCGCTCTCTTAATGACGCATTGAAAGCGTCCCAAATCATTCCAGGAGGGGCGCTATCTTTATTGTTACAAAAAAACTCTACAATCCACCCCTTCATATACTCAACGTACTCTTGATCTAAAAGGAGTGCCCTCTCAAAAGACCATTTCTTATGCTCCTTTTTTAGCCCTGCCAGCGAGAATTCAAAAACAAGGGGATTGTGATCTGACATCACCCTAGGAAAGAGCTCCACCCGGGCCTCCTGGAGTAGGGATGGTGAGATTAAAAAATAATCAAGTCTTGCAAACTTACCATGTGGTGCTGAATAATAAGTATAGCCTGGCTCCTGAGCCCTCAGACTAGGCCATACATCCACCAGGCCGATGTCCCTTAAAAAGTTTTTCATCGCTCCTGGATGATTTAGGTTTCCACCCTTTGCTGAATACCCCATTCTCTCTGTATCTCCTCTAGTTCCGTTAATATTAAAATCCCCACACACTATGTACGGAGCAGGCCAAGACGGTAGCTCGATTGGTAGAAAATTCAGAACCCCAGGATCGTCCAAGACTGGAGCATAGACGGAGCATAACGTAAACGTTTCTGACCTGCCACTGCATTCCATAATTATCTTTTTTAATTTTTTTATTAATTTTTATTGAGCACATCATATAAACATCATTCTTAAACATCACTGTTAAAAATTCAAAGTCACCTGTACAAAATTATTTTTAAAAAAGCTTCCTCTTTCTAGATAAAATTTAAAAAAAGAGAAAAATGACTGTAGCAGCTAATGACATGGTCAATCTTACACAACAATATACAATTCATCTAATAAAAATACAGTAAAAGAGAAAGTGCAAATGCTTTTAAAGTGCAATAATGAAGAAAAAGTGTTAATAGATTTTCCTGCCAAAAGCTACTACCTTATCGACATTAATATTCATTTCGGGTATTTATCCTTCCTTTGACTTTTTCTAAATCACTAAAAACGTCCATTTTTTTCCAAATTTCCTGGTAGCTCCCACCCGTCTAGCGTATGCTTCTTCAAACTTGCGGGTTCTTTTCATTTTATTAAACCATTTTAGATGCGAGGGGACTTCTCTAGATTTCCAATTTTGGAGAATCAAAGAACGGGCTACCGTACCAGAAATGAATATAAACGATATTTCGTCTTCTGTTAACCCTGTTCTAACATTACAGATACCAAACAAGGTAGACTCAGCCTCGAGTGCAACCTTCTTCCGATTGCCTGCTCGAGTATCTACAAAAATCGCTTTCCCAGAAAAGTCTCAATCGTGGACATGAGAAAAAATATGATGCCAACCACCTTCTCCGTCCGCCTCGACAACGAAAACACTTATTTTCAAAATCTGGAAATCTTTTTTAAGGCTGCTGGAGTAAAATAGGAAAGCCAACGTGCCAAAAGGTCATCCTTTTAAAATTTGCTGCACGCAAAGATTTACTTCCTAGACAGCATAATATTTCCCACTCCTTGAGAGAAAAAGTGCAATGTGTCTCACGGGTTATATTAGCCAAATGGTTCTCAATCAAGGATACATGACCTTGATGATGTAGTAGCCGGTACCAGTTCCTACACCACATACTTTGGCCCCATAAAGAGCTACTACGAGTTGACTGGAAGTATCAAACAAACCATTAATATTTTTTTAAAAATGGACCACTTGCAAATATTCAAAAAAGGTAGGTCTCCTAGTGTTCCCTGGTCTTGCCATAACCTCTTGCCAGGATATCACCCTATGTTGGATAATAAAATGTCTCAACTCACTTAGCCCACGACTTTCCCAGCTATTAATATAACTTGCTCAAAGCGGAAGGCCGAGACTTGTACATTCTCTCACTTTTAAATATTGCAAACCAGAAGAGCCCGTTTTTTTAAAAAAAGAACAGAAGTCTAGCGTAGTGGTCCTTTAAAGTTTTATACCTAGTTCTCTTAGGAAGTTTAGAAGTTTTTAAAAACACCCGAGTTTGAGTACCACTTTCTTGTATCATTTTATCCAAAAAGAAGCTATCTCTAGTGCCTTTTGACCCCATCAAATTAGACACTAAATCCAAAAAGCGGCCTCATAATAAGTTTTTAAATGGGGCAAAGCTAACCCCCTGAAACAACCGGTAATTGTACCACAGTCAGTTTAACCCTTGAGACTTTTTTCCCCAAATAAAATCTCTGAACAAAGTTTCGATTTCTCTAAAAAAGACTGATTAATCTTAAGTGGAACATTCAAAAACAAAAATATAAGCAAGGGGAGTATGGACATTTTAATTAATGAGACCCTTCCCACTAGCGATAATGGAAGCAAAAGCCACTGTTCCAGAAGTCTCTTAATTTTCTCTTTTGTTTTTAGATAGTTTAACTTGTATAGCTGTTGATACTGACTGGACACAAATATCCCTAGATACCTAATTGGCTTTGATTTAGCGGCTTGTGTCCTTAAACAAGATATAAGAGAATTTGGTTCAATATTAAGAGCAAGGACTTCAGTTTTATTAGAATTTATTTTATAACCACCGATTTCCTCAAAATTCCTAAATTCGCTTAACACCCTCTCAAGATTATCGTTATCTGGCCTCAGATATAAAATTATGTCATCCGCAAACAATTTTAACTTTGACATATCCGCGACCGGGGCTGAATGGCAACATTATTTCGTATTTTAATTGCTAATGGCTCTATAAAAAAGTAAAACGCAGTGGCGAGAGCGGACAACCCTGTCTTGTCCCTCGGTTAATTTTTATAATTCCAGCTTGTTTCGAATTTATTAATACTACTGCAGTGGCGCCCTGATACAAATTACGTAACATGTTAATAACATGTGTGGGAAAGCCATATAAGCCGAGAGCAATAAACAGGGTTCTCCAATTGACCAAGTCGAAAGCTTTTTCAGCGTCGACCATAATAATACACGCCGGAATCGAATTAATATTTATATAGTCCAAGGCATGTATTAAAAACTCCGTATTGGCCGACATTGATCTTCCTGCTATAAAACCCGTCTGATCTTTATGAATTGTCTCTTGGGCGGCCAATAAAAAACGCTCAGCCCATACTTTCATTAAAATCTTATAATCCGAGTTCAACAGACTAATAGGCCTATATGAATTAATATCTATAGGATTTTTATCTTTCTTTACGAAGGATACAATTATCGCCTCCTTAAAAGATGAGGGAACCATACCACCCTGTTTAATATAGTTAAATAGTTTTTTCAAGGGGGCAATCAATTCCACCGAGAAAACTTTATAAAATTCAATTGGAAATCCATCCTGCCCGCATGCTTTGGCCCCAGTAGTTACTTTTATAGAAGCCAATATCTCGGCAGCTTCCACATCTGATCCTAATTGACTGAACCGAGTATCTGAGATTTTTGGAAAATCCACATTTGTGAAATAATCCTGGATCTGATCCTCCAAAACTGGATATTCTGTGGAATAAAGTTGATGAAAATGTTCTAAAAAATCTGGGGAATCTCATCCCCATCAACTACTTCATGACCAGTTTGAGGGTCTAGTACTTTTGATATTATAGTGGCTTCTTGTTTTTTTCTTGTTGAATTGGCCAGGAGTTTTCCTACTAGCTGACTTTCTTCGTATATCTTTTGTTGATATGTTTGAGAGCTACAAATTTCCTCAATAACGAAGAAATCCCTCAACGCTGTTCTGGCCTGATCTAGTTGATTAGGGAGTCTCTGGAACTGGAGAGCATACTCTTTTTCGACCGCTAATTGTAGTTGAGCTATCTTCGTCTTCCGTGCCTTAATCCTGGCGGCGGTAAAAGCAATTATTTGACCGCGGGCTGCCGCCTTAAACCCACCCCACACAGAAAAAGGCTCTGCGGTATCGTCATTAATTTTAAAATACTCAGAAATCCATTCCCTAAAGCCAGCCACCCAACCTTGGTCTTGGAGGAGGAGGCGGTCCAGCTGCCACCTGGGCCGCTCTCCTCCCCCTCCTTCAATAGTTAATTCTAGACCAATATATGCGTGGTCAGAGAAAGGATTATAGCCTATTCCTGCCCAACAAATCTGGAAAGATCTAGATACTAAAAAAAAGTCAATTTGAGATGCAGTTTGAAAACGATGTGAATAACAAGTAAAAAATTCTTTATCGGGGTTAATATCACGCCAGGGATCTATCAATTGATATTCCTGTCGGATAGCTTCCACTACTTTTTTGGTATTTGGTTTTAATTGTTTTTTATTTTTGTTAGAAGTATCCTTTCTTAAATCCTGTATAAAATTGAAATCTCCTCCCACGATAAACTGTCCAGATACTTTTATCATTAACTCATTTATTTGAACTAGAGCAGAAATGTCATCGAAAACCGGGCCATAATAATTAATAAAATTCACGATCTTTCCCTGTAACCTGGTTGTCACCCATATCCATCTCCCTTGAGAATCCCTTTGTACTTGTAAAAATTCCCAAGGAATTTTTCTAGAGAAATAAATGGCAACTCCTCTCATAGCAAGGCCCGCTGATGCGAAAAAACATTAGTAAAATCCCTGGGTAGAAATAACTTGGGAGAATTTGATTTTAAATGTGTCTCCTGAAAAAACAAAACATGTGGATTAAATGATATCACCCATCTAATGAGGGCACCATACTTTTTCTTATTTAAAATTACATTAGTGTTAACTGATAGGATCTTACACTTACTAATTATAACAGGTAGACTCCCAATTTCACTAATAACAACAATAATTCGAACAGCGTCTTATCAATACCTTCTGCTCTGACTCTTTTTACCTGCGACAAACCCTTTCCCAATCCCACCCTTACCACCCATAACAAAAGGAGGGAAACCCCCCCTCCCCTCGAAATGCGGAATCCCCCCCACTCGACCACGCTAACCGCATTCCGACCCACCCAAATACCCTTGTGGGTGTCCTGGATTTACACCCTAAGTGACCCCCGAGCCACCCTCCCAGCAATCTTTTAACAAAAACAATTAATTTGCTGGCCTGGCTTGTTCCATGGCCATATAATTGATCTAGAATTTAAATGTTTTAGAGTAAATACTCAATGAGATAATCCTCGAACTAGGACCTATCTGAACATCAATACCATCATCAATAATCCTCGGCCCAACACTCCTGACCTGAATGTTTTTTATACATATTTACACATAAAAAAATAAAAAAAAAAAAAAAAAAATGCACACCCTAAATAGCCCTAGGGAGCTCTCGCCCCAGCTATATTCTAACTCTGGTTGTTAAGATCAAATAGTCACCCTAATAGTTAGAGCATTGGCCTTGGAGTTCCGCTGGAATTGACCATCCTATTTTATACAGGGAAGGAAAAGATGCCCAAGATATTACCATTAATTATCCTATCTACATATGAATATTCAGCTACTTGACTCAGTAGAAATCTCCTTAAGCAAAGCCTGTGCTTCATCTAGGTCAGAAAACATAAAAAACTTCCCTCTAACTAAAACTTTCAACTTAGACTGCTGGGCAATTGATGCTTGAGCACCATGTGCTTTAAACAAATGAAGAATTTTAACGAATTCTTTTCTCCTACGAGCAGCAGCGGCGGTCATGTCTGAGAATATGCGACACTTGTTAGTTTCATCTATGAAAAACTGTCTTTGCTGTATTGCTTGTGAAAGAATCCTCTCCTTGACCCGGAAATCAGCAAAGTTCAGTAAAATGGTTCTAGGAATCGTAGAATTAAGAAAACGTTGTCCCGGAACTCGATGAGCTCTTGTAATTGTAAGGTCGCCCTCAAATTCAGGCAGGACTTTCTGCTTAATGAATGTGTTGACCCATTGTACTGGTTGGGAGCCTTCTATCCCTTCAGGAACCCCAACAATGCGAAGATTAGATCTTCGCGAATGATTCTCAAGTTCCTCAAGCTTGTTCTCGAGAAATTTTTTTCTTTTCGCTGCCTCTTTTACTTCTCCTGTTACCACATTCATTTGATCTTCCAGGACAGATATTCTAATTTCCGCCTCTTGTACTCTAACGGGGAGTCCGGTCATCACCTCTTCAATTTTCCCTAGCCTCTGGTGCAAGGTGGCAATTTCGATTTGCTGCTCCTTTTTCATTTCACGTATTTCCTCTAAAATTAAGTTCAGCATATCTCTAATATCCAATTGGTATGCCCCCTTAGTCTCCATATTCTGGCGAGAATTCTTTAACCGGTCATTGATATCTGTATTTGCGTTTCCCAACTTGGGATCCGCCAGTTCAAAAGCCATATCTGGCACAGCCTGTTCTAGAGGTAAATGTAGCTGGGACTGTACCAGAGGCTGTAGTGGCACCGAGTCTACAAGGGTTTCACCCATGCCCTCACCGTCTTTGATAGCTGGATCTGGCAACTGAGAAGATTTTACACTGGCCAGAGACAAAGATTCTGCTACAAGATTTAGAGACGTTAAAGGCCTTGAAGATAATACCGAAGTTTGGCCTTGTACTTGAGTCTGATCCTGCTGATCCTTCTGATCCTGCTGCCGCTGACGCTGAATTTCTGAATATTCAATTTCTGAATACGGTTGTGCTGGTGTCTGACCTCCAGGGACTAAGGATCCCAGAATATTGGGCGCAATCCGGCCTGCCTCCGGGAGAGAGATATTAGAAGGTATTAGTATTGGTGTTACCATTGATGTTTCCAACGCCGACAGAGAAGATTGGAGGTGAGGAGACTGCAAAATGGCTTTTTAATGAACAGGGGAAATTCCTTTTTTTCTTCCAACCCTTTCTTTAAGCCGTCTTGACCTGGAGTATCTAGAGCGATAGTTCCTTCTACCCGCTCCGTTGAAATATTAATTTGATCAGTTGCTATTGCCAATAGCTCAGGCTGTCCCTTTGATTGGGAGACAACAGAGATGGATGGAAGTTCGTCTTCTGAGCTTTCAAGAGTGGTGTCAAGGTTGGGGGAAATGGAATTATTTCCTTTTTCCCTTTCTTTAATAGCTTGAACTGCAGCTTTCTTCGCTAACGTTTGGCGAGTTTTAGCCTTGAAACCAGTCCCAGTCTCTGTTTTACTAGATTTACCAGCAATACTCCCCTCCTTCTGGGGTTTACCCATTTTTTCTTTTAACCCCCCCTTCTATAAAGTTCAAATTCTACTTTAATAAAAAAGGGGAAGGGGGTTTATTTCAATATACCCCAACTCACTCCCAGTCCTTAACAGTCCTTAACAGCTCCTCACCTCCTCACCTCTTCTCTCTTTGCTCTTCTTCTTGTGCTTATCCTCAGCTCGGGTTAAAATCACCAGGAGAAAAAATATGTTGATTTTTCACCTCCAATTAATCATGCTCTCATGCACCGGGACAGAGCAGCCGCTGGGCGGCTGAATACACTGCACAGCAGCCGACTCCAGTCTGCAATCGCCCAGCGTCGACCAGCGTCGTCTCCTTTACACGGCGGGCCGCCAAAAATGTACTCACTCCACATCGCCGGGAAAAAAGGCATCGCACGCACGCCAGTTCATGCCGCCGCCGCCGCTATTATCCTCCCTAGCCTCTCCACACACCACCGTAGCACCATGAACCGTCCGCCAAAACCAGCGCTCAGGTACACGCCATTGCTGGGGGTGGAGCCGTGGGTAACCTGTGGCTACTCGGAGGCGTGGTCCTCCGTAGCCATCTGCATTCCATAATTATCCATCTACCATTCTTGTCCACAGCCTTTCTCCCATGCATAATGACCCCACCTTTCATTAGAATGGCGACCCCCTTAGTCCTAATGTCTTGTGTTGTATGGGCGAGAACTTTTAAGCCTAAAGCATTAAACAAATTACTGTCGTTGCAAGCTATGTGGGTCTCCTGAAGACACACCAAATCTGCTTGTAGAAATTTAAGATCTTCGCTAATTCTCCTTCTTTTAGTCTATCATTTAGACCACAGATATTTATAGAGGCTATATGTATCTTAGCCATAATAACAATGTATCATCTTGCCCGACCATATACCCTTCCTAGTAGCGCTGTCTAGATAACACATTTTCTGATTGACTTTCATACATAGACAGTTCAACAATTTTTAATGCTTCCCAAAACTCTAATGAACACAAGGCATTATTTAGCTGCAAATTGCATACTAACTTTTCCCCAAGTGACCCCCCTACCCAGACCCCCCCTAGAACCCTCCCTCCTCCCTTAACCCTCCCCCTACCCTTGAAGCATCCAGACCCACCAGGTCTGTGTGATAGAGATAGCGAGAGACGCCGCAGCCCCTCACCCCCTTACCTCCCTATGCACCAAGCCGTGACTATGGAAGTAAACCTCCGGAGGCCGGATCCCTCTCTTTTACATAGAGGCCCATAGCGAGAAGAAGAAGACAGGAGCTGCCATAAAAATTTTTTTTAAAAAGAAGAGAGATATACCTAGTGAAAGAAAAGAAACAGAAATAGCCATAACTACTCTCCCATATAATGACTCTCTAGTGAAACCCCCTGTCTTAAGCACTTCAGCCCGAATACCTTTAACCAACTGATTATACATTTCTTTTCTCTGCTTGAGCCTGCACCAGATGCTCTCTTGCCTGTATTTCAGATGTAAAAACTTTACTGAGCCTTTCACAATAGTTTTGAGTCTGGCCGGGGCCAACAAAAATGCCTCAAAACCAGCGTCTTGATAAGGTTTGATTAACTGTCGTAAACGCCATCTGCGCTCCACGGTAATGTGACAAAAGTCCAGGCGGATGAAAAAAGATGATCCCTTGTACTGCCTTCTTGCATCAGGCCGAGCTTTCTCGAATATTTCCTGCCTCAGAGAAAAGTTACCGAAAAAGACCAAAATGGCCCTTGTCTGATTTGACTCCTGACTGTGAGTTTTATTACGGACAAAAGGAAATCTATGGGCCCTCTGTATTTCTGGCTCCCAATCCCACCCTGAGAGCTCGGGAAAGGCAGTTCTAAGGAGGTCCAGAATAAACAAACAGATATCATCCCCTTCCAGTCCCTCTTTAATGCCCAGGAAACAAAGATTATTTCTTCTCTGGCGGTTTTCAAGGTCCTCTAGTTTCCACATAATGTCCGTGAGTTGAGCCTCATGATTCTTCGTCTGCTCTCTTACAACGTCCAGATCTTTTTCTATCAGAGAAGTTCTTTCTTCCATAGCATCCAACCGTTCCCCAATCTCCAGGCAGGTTCTCCCCACTTTCCTTACTGCACCCGCCAGTTTTTTTGTGGCCTGTCTTGCTTTTTTTCCATCAGCCCTTGTTTCTGCTCGATGTTCTCTGATTGACTCCAAGATTAACCTCAAAGCCGGGTTTATGTTCGCGGCAGCCTCATCCTGTTGCTCGACTGAGGAGCTTCCATTCTGCATAGACACTGATTCCAGAGGGCCCATGATCCTTGAATGGGAGTAGTCCCATTTTAGCCCTGCACCGGAGCTGTGTCTTCCTTTCTTTTTTCGGGCCTCGGAGTGACTTTTAGATCCCCTAGAGCTCCTTCGAGATTTCTGGTGTTTAAAAGCAGTCTCGGGTGCCTCCAGTGTACTCGAGCCAGAAGCTGAAGCTCTATCTTCTGTGTCGCTACGCCCAGTCTCTTAAGTTCCTGAATGCGAGTCCTCCGTAAGGGAAAAGAATTTATCTGTGCCATCAGATATGATATCGACTCCTAATAACCCCTCAGAGCCTGTACTGTGAGAACCTTCAGGGTGAGGAGGCTGCACATAACATTGCAAGTCTACCGTACTACAGAGTTCAGCCATTGTGTCGCCCTGCGTACCAGCTCTCCAGGTATCTTCTGAATTGTCTGCTGTTACATGATCGTCAACCCCAATTTGAGGGGGCATCCTTGAGGCATTGCTTAGAGATATTTCATTATCCGTCCCACTATATGGGGTTTCAATACTTTCAAAAGCCTCCTCACCTCGTGCTCCAGTAATGTCGCTCACATTTTTGCTTGAGTTTGCCTCTGGTATCTTCAAGTCGATTTTGTGTAGACATTCGCTGGGCGTCTGATCTGATCCCTTAGTCCCTCTTTAGTCTTAAAGAAATATGTAATGGCTGGTTGGGGTGGGACAGGTGGGACAGGGATAATGGTTACATTATCTACATCCGATATTGCCCCGAGATCCTCTGTAGTTTTAGGTGCAGTTGTTTTCTTGCCCCCAGTCTGCCCCCGCTCCGTTATAATCCTCCGCTTCCCGGCCCCCATATTATCCTGTTGTTTTTTAGATGTACGGGACTCGCTGGGCTTACCTGCAATAACTTCAGGGTTTGCTGGTGGGGACTCCTGTCTCGATCCCTGTTGCTGTGCTGGATTCCGACCCAGAATTTCTTTCACGTGTCTTGATGCTTTAGGAGGCATTCCTAATATCCTAGTGGTATTTGTTACAGCAGCCCGTGTCCTCCGTGTCTTCCAGGCAAATATGCGGCTGACAGAAGCTGCAAGACCTGCCCACAACCTCAAGGTGTTGTACAGAGATCGGGTGAGCCCAGCAGCCAGGCCGCTAATCACGCCAGGTCTCCACCTCCTCGTAGCGGTAATCACAGTGCGCGCTTCATAAACTTCTGGTGCGCGTATCGCAGGTCTGCCGATAGCCTCCGCTCTCCGTCGGGAAGACGCACCAGCCTCCAGTGACCGTCACCTGGTCTGCATCCGTGACAGGTCCCTCTTCCGACTCTTCCGCAGGTAAGCCAGCACACCGTAAAACAACCATAGGGGATCTCTCGTGGTGCTTTCGGGAGAGTGAGGTGAATGCTCCGCTACGGCGAAACTACGCCAGCGCCATCTTGCTTTCCTCTCCCTGTCCCGAAGAGGATTTTACACTTTAATATCGAAAAGGATCCTTACAGCCCCACTCCCTGCATATTCTGTCAGGTTCCGATGGTCATCTCTGACCATTCGGGCTCTTATTGGCTCCTGAGAGCAAATTCACACCTCGTTCACACCTACTGAAATGCTAATTAGTAGCTGTCAAAAGTGGGAGAGCAAAATGCAGATTTAGCTTCCAAGGGCTTCAGGAAAGGCAAAAGTAACTTTCTAAAAAAGTTACCAAAATATTTATTACAAAGCCGACTTTACCAGTGAATTGAGCTTGTAGTAAATATTTTAAAAAGTCCAAAAATGAAATGTGTACCTGCTCCCTAGCTGAAGATAAATTTGTTAAACTTAATATTGTATCCTAATGCTGTCCAATGGTACAGCCAACAATGCTACAGTGAAAATAGCTTTTAGGTCCTTTTCACTATAAGGAAATGTATAATCTTAAACATTTACATGTCCTACTTATAAGTAATATACAACCTGCCTTATGGGTAATTTGGCATATTAAGGATGACTTATTCATATTTAAAAGGAAGGTTTAGACCTGTTGAAAGGGCTTATTAAAGCAGGTCGAATTTGCAGGTTTCAAACTGTACAGCCAGGCAACAGTGGTAGGCCTGAAGATATACTTCACAGTGTCACTGCAGCAGATGGCACAAAGAGTGCTGTAGTCCACTGGTAGAATGTAGTTACAGGCCCTGGATACACTTGGTACCATATACTAGGGACTTATAGGCAAATTTAATAAACCAATCAGGTGTATGCCTATTTTGCCATGTTGAAAGGAGGAACACAAACAGTTTTCCACTGGTTAGCAGGGTTACAGTGCACATAGTTCTACAGCCAGCAAAAATAGGGTTCAGCAAAAAGGCAAAAAACGCAGAGTGACCCTGCTGAAAGAGAACATTTCACACAGAGTCACTACTGAATATGAACACATAAGAGTCTACATTTCTCATACAGGAGGTGGGAATGTCCAAAGATTTATGCATTTGTTTTTTTTTGTTTTTTTTATATATTTTTTTTTACGTAAATCAAAAAACATAATGCAGAAATGAGATGCAATTGCAGCAAAGAACAACAAAAAGAGAAAAAAGCCAAAAAACAGGCGAATAAATACAATTCAGAGATACCATATTTCTCTTACGTCAATCATTAACAATTCAAACATTTCTTATGTAGATATGAAGTTAAACAATCCTGCCAATAGGCTTTTAAGATCTCTCCATTTTCAATAGTTATAGAAAGCATGGTACCGTGAAAATAACAAGGATATCGTAGATGATGATGCAGTACATACACCTGTGTCATCAAAATTCATACAGACTCATCACAAATTTAAAAACAAATACAGACAGAAAGGAAAAAAGGGACCATAGTTAAACAAAACCTCGGTGTTCATTCTACCGAGGCGAGTTGAGCCATCCATGTGGTTAATGGCCCCCAGATTCTCTTACCTTTAATCCTACTTTTTCTGCCCCTCTGATCATAGAGTGCTTTTTCCAGATTAAATATGTTTAGGAAGCGACCTTTCCACTGCTGAAAGGTCGGAGGAGAGGAATCTAGCCAGGCTGACGCGACACAGAGTCTGAACACTGCCATTGCTATAAACGTGAGCTCCTCTCCAATTTTTCCAATTCGTTCATTTACCCCTAGTAGCATCAACTGGGGTGAGAGCAGGACGTCTTCTTTCAATATATGCTGTAGGAATCCCGCTATTTCTCGACCAATAGGTTTTATTAATGTGCATGTAGCAAAAATATGAACCAGATCCGCACCATATGTCTTGCACCTGAAGCATTGGGTCCCATCCACTCCTCCCCACTTTGCTATTTTTGCAGGGGTGATTTATGAATCAAAGAGGGTTTTAAAATGTTGGGCCCGCAGATTTGCAGAACATAATATAGAGTTGCCCATCTCCAGTGACTCCACAAAATGGGACTCCCGGACCCCAAGCCTGTCGTTCCACTTCTACCCATGCCTATCCACATCGTCCTTCACATCTTCTAGCATACAGTTATATAATTGTGAGATCGTAATGCTAGAGGGCCTTATTAATATTTCCATCAGAGATACTTTTGAGAAGCCAGCGGCTCCGCCTGCTTTTTTAAAGAGAAAATCCCTTAATTGCAAAAATTTGAAGAAGTGCCGATGACCCAAATTAAATCTTTCCCTAACCAATTCGAACAATGCTATGTGGTCCTCCACCAGCATATCCTCTATCCTAAAGAAGCCACCTTTTCCCCACCTTGCCAGGCAATTATCCTGCAAAACCTTTGGCAATTGATCATTATCTACCAAGGGGGAATATCTACTAAACCGACCAATTCCCAATTTTTTCCGAACACCCGCCCAGTTGCGAAATGCGGTAATCAGGGTCTTGAACCGTGTCCTTTTAAAATAACTTGGTTCATGGATCTTTAAGAGGCATCCATTAGCCCGTGATCCAATCATCTTCTCGTAAATTGATGGAATAAAGGTGGGGCCATATTCTTCTCTAGACCTGGTACCGAAAAGGGGCCAATAATATTGCAAAGATGCGGCAAGGTAATACAATTTAAAATTGGGAAGCGCCAGCCCGCCTCTGTCCCTAGGGAGGGACAAAAATACATTGGATCTTCTGGTTCTACCATATGACCAGATGAATCGTGCCACCTCTCTCTCGATTAACCTAAACCAATCATTATGTATTTCTAAAGGAATCGTGCGAATAATGTATAATAATTTAGGTAAAATCATCATTTTAATAAGATTGCATCTTCCAATAATAGACAGTTTTAAATTATCCCATTGTCGCAAATCGTTCTTTAATTTCCCCGTTATAGGAGCCAAGTTTATGTCGACGATGTTATCTATCTTTGCCGCGATATGTATTCCTAGATAAACTGCGACCTCCACAATCCTACTATCAGTGGAAGTGATAAATCTATTTGTCAATATCTGAGTTTTTATTTTGTTCAAAGAGAATCCCGAATATGTCCCAAAATGTTCCGCAATGGTTTCCACCGCAAGCAATGCCCTATCAGGGTCGGCCGTAATAATTGCCACATCATCGGCATATGCCAATAATTTCGTATCCCAGCCATGTAGAGTTATAGGTACAATATCTGGAGATGTCTCCAGCCTTCTAATGAAGGGATCTATGTATAGCACGAATAGCAAGGAATATGAGGGGCACCCTTGTCTAGTTCCCCTACCAATTGAAAAAGTTCCAGACTCTTCACCCATAATCTGCAGTCGTGCTGTAGGATTATAGTACAGAACCTGTACTGATCTAATAAAGGAGCCCCCTAGATCATTAGCTTCCAAGACCCTCCATAGATACCCCCACGAAACCCTATCGAAGGCCTTCTCGGCATCCAAAAAGGCCGCCCCCATAGGTTTCGCGAGGGCCTCAGTAGCATCAAAAAGTGAGATGACACGCCTAACATGGTCAACAGTCCCCCTCCCTTGGATGAATTCATGCTGCCATGCTGAAACTAGATGATGCATTACCCTATTCAATCGAGTGGATCTTTGAGTAAAGCTTAGTGTCGCTATTTAAGAGTGTTATAGGCCTGTAGGAGCCTAGATTCATAGGATCTTTTACTTTCTTTAAAAAAATAACGATATTGGCGGAGCCCCATGTACCTGGTGGTGCCGCCCCCTCCCTTACCTCCTTAAATAATCCAAGTAATTCCTGGGTGACTTCATTAACAAAGGTTTTATAAAATTCTAACGGAATACAGTCAGTCCCCGTAGCCTTACCCGATGGAAGAGCTTGAGGAGCTAGATGAAGTTCCTCCTGAGAAAATTTTGACCCCAGCAGGAGACTCTCCTCCTGAGGGACCCTCATCTTTGGAGCAAACTCGCCCCAGTCATCCTGCCTTTGACGGCTCCCTACAGGTAGCGCAGTATATAACTCCTCATAGAACCCCCTAAACGCTTCCCAAATATCTGCAGGGTCAGAGACTATATCTCCCTCCTTATTCATAACCTGCTTAATATGTCCTGCAGCAATTTGTTGCCTAGCCCTGACTGATAGCAAACGACCAACATTCTCGCTATATTCATAACACTGCTGCCTTTTCGCAAGAAATTACCTGCTGTCTTCTCGGTATTAAAATCATTTAAAGAGGCTTTAGTGATAGCTATTAGATTCATAACTGAAGTAGTATCGCCTCCGTTATTCACAATATTAATTAGTTCTACTTCGAGAAGGGCGAGTCTTTGATAGAACTGTTTAATCTGAGCTGCTCCTTTTTTCTGTTTAATCAGGCTATATCGAAGCGTCTCGCCTCTTAATGACGCATTGAAAGCATCCCAAATCATTCCAGGAGGGGCGCTATCTTTATTGTTACAAAAAAACTCTACAATCCACCCCTTCATATACTCAACGTACTCTTGATCTAAAAGGAGTGCCCTCTCAAAAGACCATTTCTTATGCTCCTTTTTTAGCCCTGCCAGCGAGAATTCAAAAACAAGGGGATTGTGATCTGACATCACCCTAGGAAAGAGCTCCACCCGGGCCTCCTGGAGTAGGGATGGTGAGATTAAAAAATAATCAAGTCTTGCAAACTTACCATGTGGTGCTGAATAATAAGTATAGCCTGGCTCCTGAGCCCTCAGACTAGGCCATACATCCACCAGGCCGATGTCCCTTAAAAAGTTTTTCATTGCCCTGGATGATTTAGGTTTCCACCCTTTGCTGAATACCCCATTCCTCTCTGTATCTCCTCTAGTTCCGTTAATATTAAAATCCCCACACACTATGTACGGAGCAGGCCAAGACGGTAGCTCGATTGGTAGAAAATTCAGAACCCCAGGATCGTCCAAGACTGGAGCATAGACGGAGCATAACGTAAACGTTTCTGACCTGCCACTGCATTCCATAATTATCAATCTACCATTCTTGTCCACAGCCTTTCTCCCATGCATAATGACCCCACATTTCATTAGAATGGCGACCCCCTTAGTCCTAACGTATTGTGTTGTATGGGCGAGAACTTTTAAGCCTAAAGCATTAAACAAATTACTGTCGTTGCAAGCTATGTGGGTCTCCTGAAGACACACCAAATCTGCTTGTAGAAATTTAAGATCTTCGCTAATTCTCCTTCTTTTAGACTATCATTTAGACCACAGATATTTATAGAGGCTATATGTATCTTAACCATAATAACAATGTATCATCTTGCCCGACCATATACCCTTCCTGGTAGCGCTGTCTAGATAACACATTTTCTGATTGACTTTCATACATAGACTGTTCAACAATTTTTAATGCTTCCCAAAACTCTAATGAACACAAGGCATTATTTAGCTGCAAATTGCATACTAACTTTTCCCCAAGTGACCCCCCTACCCAGACCCCCCCTAGAACCCTCCCTCCTCCCTTAACCCTCCCACTACCCTTGAAAGCATCCAGACCCACCAGGTCTGTGTGATAGAGATAGCGAGAGACGCCACAGCCCCTCACCCCCTTACCTCCCTATGCACCAAGCCGTGACTATGGAAGTAAACCTCCGGAGGCCGGATCCCTCTCTTTTACATAGAGGCCCATAGCGAGAAGAAGAAGACAGGACCTGCCATAAAAAAAAAAATTAAAAAAGAAGAGAGATATACCTAGTGAAAGAAAAGAAACAGAAATAGCCATAACTACTCTCCCATATAATGACTCTCTAGTGAAACCCCCCCCTGTCTTAAGCACTTCAGCCCGAATACCTTTAACCAACTGATTATACATTTCTTTTCTCTGCTTGAGCCTGCACCAGATGCTCTCTTGCCTGTATTTCAGATGTAAAAAACTTTACTGAGCCTTTCACAATAGTTTTGAGTCTGGCCGGGGCCAACAAAAATGCCTCAAAACCAGCGTCTTGATAAGGTTTGATTAACTGTCGTAAACGCCATCTGCGCTCCACGGTAATGTGACAAAAGTCAAGGCGGACGAAAAAAGATGATCTCTTGTACTGCCTTCTTGCATCAGGCCGAGCTTACTCGAATATTTCCTGCCTCAGAGAAAAGTTACCGAAAAAAAAGACCAAAATGGCCCTTGTCTGATTTGACTCCTGACTGTGAGTTTTATTACGGACAAAAGGAAATCTATGGGCCCTCTGTATTTCCCGCTCCAAATCCCACCCTGAGAGCTCGGGAAAGGCAGTTCTAAGGAGGTCCAGAATAAACAAACAGATATCATCCCCTTCCAGTCCCTCTTTAATGCCCAGGAAACAAAGATTATTTCTTCTCTGGCGGTTTTCAAGGTCCTCTAGTTTCCACATAATGTCCGTGAGTTGAGCCTCATGATTCTTCGTCTGCTCTCTTACAACGTCCAGATCTTTTTCTACCAGAGAAGTTCTTTCTTCCATAGCATCCAACCGTTCCCCAATCTCCAGGCAGGTTCTCCCCACTTTCCTTACTGCAACCTCCAGTTTTTTTGTGGCCTGTCTTGCTTTTTTTCCATCAGCCCTTGTTTCTGCTCGTTGTTCTCTGATTGACTCCAAGATCAACCTCAAACCCGTGTTTATGTTCGCGGCAGCCTCATCCTGTTGCTCGACTGAGGAGCTTCCATTCTGCATAGACACTGAGTCCAGAGGGCCCATGATCCTTGAATGGGAGTAGTCCCATTTTAGCCCTGCACCGGAGCTGTGTCTTCCTTTCTTTTTTCGGGCCTCGGAGTGACTTTTAGATCCCCTAGAGCTTCTTCAAGATTTCTGGTGTTTAAAAGCAGTCTTGGGTGCCTCCAGTGTACTCGAGCCAGAAGCTGAAGCTCTGTCTTCTGTGTCGTTACGCCCAGTCTCTGAAGTTCCTGAATGCGAGTCCTCCGTAAGGGAAAATAATTTATCTGTGCCATCAGATATGATATCGACTCCTAATAACCCCTCAGAGCCTGTACTGTGAGAACCTTCAGGGTGAGGAGGCTGCACATAACATTGCAAGTCTACCGTACTACAGAGTTCAGCCATTGTGTCGCCCTGCGTACCAGCTCTCCAGGTGTCTTCTGAATTGTCTGCTGTTACATGATCGTCAACCCCAATTTGAGGGGGCATCCTTGAGGCATTGCTTAGAGATATTTCATTATCCGTCCCACTATATGGGGTTTCGATACTTTCAAAAGGATCCTCACCTCGTGCTCCAGTAATGTCGCTCACATTTTTGCTTGAGTTTGCCTCTGGTATCTTCAAGTCGATTTTGTGTAGACATTCGCTGGGCGTCTGATCTGATCCCTTAGTCCCTCTTTAGTCTTAAAGAAATCTGTAATGGCTGGTTGGGGTGGGACAGGTGGGACAGGGATAATGGTTACATTATCTACATCCGATATTGCCCCGAGATCCTCTGTAGTTTTAGGTGCAGTTGTTTTCTTGCCCCCAGTCTGCCCCCGCTCCGTTATAATCCTCCGCTTCCCGGCCCCCATATTATCCTGTTGTTTTTTAGATGTACGGGACTCGCTGGGCTTACCTGCAATAACTTCAGGGTTTGCTGGTGGGGACTCCTGTCTCGATCCCTGTTGCTGTGCTGGATTCCGACCCAGAATTTCTTTCACGTGTCTTGATGCTTTAGGAGGCATTCCTAATATCCTAGTGGTATTTGTTACAGCAGCCCGTGTCCTCCGTGTCTTCCAGGCAAATATGCGGCTGACAGAAGCTGCAAGACCTGCCCACAACCTCAAGGTGTTGTACAGAGATCGGGTGAGCCCAGCAGCCAGGACGCTAATCACGCCAGGTCTCCACCTCCTCGTAGCGGTAATCACAGTGCGCGCTTCACAAACTTCTGGTGCGCGTATCGCAGGTCTGCCGATAGCCTCCGCTCTCCGTCGGGAAGACGCACCAGCCTCCAGTGACCGTCACCTGGTCTGCATCCGTGACAGGTCCCTCTTCCGACTCTTCCGCAGGTAAGCCAGCACACCGTAAAACAACCATAGGGGATCTCTCGTGGTGCTTTCGGGAGAGTGAGGTGAATGCTCCGCTACGGCGAAACTATGCCAGCGCCATCTTGCTTTCCTCTCCCTGTCCCGAAGAGGATTTTACACTTTAATATCGAAAAGGATCCTTACAGCCCCACTCCCTGCATATTCTGTCAGGTTCCGATGGTCATCTCTGACCATTCGGGCTCTTATTGGCTCCTGAGAGCAAATTCACACCTCGTTCACACCTACTGAAATGCTAATTAGTAGCTGTCAAAAGTGGGAGAGCAAAATGCAGATTTAGCTTCCAAGGGCTTCAGGAAAGGCAAAAGTAACTTTCTAAAAAAAAAAGTTACCAAAATATTTATTACAAAGCCGACTTTACCAGTGAATTGAGCTTGTAGTAAATATTTTAAAAAGTCCAAAAATGAAATGTGTACCTGCTCCCTAGCTGAAGATAAATTTGTTAAACTTAATATTGTATCCTAATGCTTTCCAATAGTACAGCCAACAATGCTACAGTGAAAATAGCTTTTAGGTCCTTTTCACTATAAGGAAATGTATAATCTTAAACATTTACATGTCCTACTTATAAGTAATATACAACCTGCCTTATGGGTAATTTGGCATATTAAGGATGACTTATTCATATTTAAAAGGAAGGTTTAGACCTGTTGAAAGGGCTTATTAAAGCAGGTCGAATTTGCAGGTTTCAAACTGTACAGCCAGGCAACAGTGGTAGGCCTGAAGATATACTTCACAGTGTCACTGCAGCAGATGGCACAAAGAGTGCTGTAGTCCACTGGTAGAATGTAGTTACAGGCCCTGGATACACTTGGTACCATATACTAGGGACTTATAGGCAAATTTAATTAACCAATCAGGTGTATGCCTATTTTGCCATGTTGAAAGGAGGAACACAAACAGTTTTCCACTGGTTAGCAGGGTTACAGTGCACATAGTTCTACAGCCAGCAAAAATAGGGTTCAGCAAAAAGGCAAAAAACGCAGAGTGACCCTGCTGAAAGGGAACATTTCACACAGAGTCACTACTGAATATGAACACATAAGAGTCTACATTTCTCATACAGGAGGTGGGAATGTCCAAAGATTTATGCATTTGTTTTTTTTATATATTTTTTTTTTACGTAAATCAAAAAACATAATGCAGAAATGAGATGCAATTGCAGCAAAGAACAACAAAAAGAGAAAAAAAAGCCAAAAAACAGGCGAATAAATACAATTCAGAGATACCATATTTCTCTTGCGTCAATCATTAACAATTCAAACATTTCTTATGTAGATATGAAGTTAAACAATCCTGCCAATAGGCTATTAAGATCTCTCCATTTTCAATAGTTATAGAAAGCATGGTACCGTGAAAATAACAAGGATATCGTAGATGATGATGCAGTACATACACCTGTGTCATCAAAATTCATACAGACTCATCACAAATTTAAAAAAAATACAGACAGAAAGGAAAAAGGGACCATAGTTAAACAAAACCTCGGTGTTCATTCTACCGAGGCGAGTTGAGCCATCCATGTGGTTAATGGCCCCCAGATTCTCTTACCTTTAATCCTACTTTTTCTGCCCCTCTGATCATAGAGTGCTTTTTCCAGATTAAATATGTTTAGGAAGCGACCTTTCCACTGCTGAAAGGTCGGAGGAGAGGAATCTAGCCAGGCTGACGCGACACAGAGTCTGAACACTGCCATTGCTATAAACGTGAGCTCCTCCCCAATTTTTCCAATTCGTTCATTTACCCCTAGTAGCATCAACTGGGGTGAGAGCAGGACGTCTTCTTTCAATATATGCTGTAGGAATCCCGCTATTTCTCGACCAATAGGTTTTATTAATGTGCATGTAGCAAAAATATGAACCAGATCCGCACCATATGTCTTGCACCTGAAGCATTGGGTCCCATCCACTCCTCCCCACTTTGCTATTTTTGCAGGGGTGATTTATGAATCAAAGAGGGTTTTAAAATGTTGGGCCCGCAGGTTTGCAGAACATAATATAGAGTTGCCCATCTCCAGTGACTCCACAAAATGGGACTCCCGGACCCCAAGCCTGTCGTTCCACTTCTGCCCATGCCTATCCACATCGTCCTTCACATCTTCTAGCATACAGTTATATAATTGTGAGATCGTAATGCTAGAGGGCCTTATTAATATTTCCATCAGAGATACTTTTGAGAAGCCAGCGGCTCCGACTGCTTTTTTAAAGAGAAAATCCCTTAATTGCAAAAATTTGAAGAAGTGCCGATGACCCAAATTAAATCTTTCCCTAACCATTTCGAACAATGCTATATGGTCCTCCACCAGCATATCCTCTATCCTAAATAAGCCACCTTTTCCCCACCTTGCCAGGCAATTATCCTGCAAAACCTTTGGCAATTGATCATTATCTACCAAGGGGGTATATTTACTAAACCGACCAATTCCCAATTTTTTCCGAACACCCGCCCAGTTGCTAAATGCGGTAATCAGGGTCTTGAACCGTGTCCTTTTAAAATAACTTGGTTCATAGATCTTTAAGAGGCATCCATTAGCCCGTGATCCAATCATCGTCTCGTAAATTGATGTAATAAAGGTGGGGCCATATTCTTCTCTAGACCTGGTACCGAAAAGGGGCAAATAATATTGCAAAGATGCGGCAAGGTAATACAATTTAAAATTGGGAAGCGCCAGCCCGCCTCTGTCCCTAGGGAGGGACAAAAATACATTGGATCTTCTGGTTCTACCATATGACCAGATGAATCGTGCCACCTCTCTCTCGATTAACCTAAACCAATCATTATGTATTTCTAAAGGAATCGTGCGAACAATATATAATAATTTAGGTAAAATAATCATTTTAATAAGATTGCATCTTCCAATAATAGACAGTTTTAAATTATCCCATTGTCGCAAATCGTTCTTTAATTTCCCCGTTATAGGAGCCAAGTTTATGTCGACGATGTCATCTATCTTTGCCGCGATATGTATTCCTAGATAAACTGCGACCTCCACAATCCTACTATCATTGGAAGTGATAAATCTATTTGTCAATATCTGAGTTTTTATTTTGTTCAAAGAGAATCCCGAATATGTCCCAAAATGTTCCGCAATGGTTTCCACCGCAAGCAATGCCCTATCAGGGTCGGCCGTAATAATTGCCACATCATCGGCATATGCCAATAATTTCGTATCCCAGCCATGTAGCGTTATAGGTACAATATCTGGAGATGTCTCCAGCCTTCTAATGAAGGGATCTATGTATAGCACGAATAGCAAGGAATATGAGGGGGCACCCTTGTCTAGTTCCCCTACCAGTTGAAAAAGTTCCAGACTCTTCACCCATAATCTGCAGTCATGCTGTAGGATTATAGTACAGAACCTGTACTGATCTAATAAAGGAGCCCCCTAGACCATTAGCTTCCAAGACCCTCCATACATACCCCCACGAAACCGTATCGAAGGCCTTCTCGGCATCCAAAAAGGCCGCCCCCATAGGTTTCGCGGGGGCCTCAGTAGCATCAAAAAGTGAGATGACACGCCTAACATGGTCAACAGTCCCCCTCCCTTGGATGAATTCATGCTGCCATGCTGAAACTAGATGATGCATTACCCTATTCAATCGAGTGGATCTTTGAGTAAAGCGTAGTGTCGCTATTTAAGAGTGTTATAGGCCTGTAGGAGCCTAGATTCATGGGATCTTTTACTTTCTTTAAAAAAATAACGATATTGGCGGTGCCCCATGTACCTGGTGGTGCCGCCCCCTCCCTTACCTCCTTAAATAATCCAAGTAATTCCTGGGTGACTTCATTAACAAAGGTTTTATAAAATTCTAACGGAATACAGTCAGTCCCCGTAGCCTTACCCGATGGAAGAGCTTGAAGAGCTAGATGAAGTTCCTCCTGAGAAAATTTTGACCCCAGTAGGAGACTCTCCTCCTGAGGGACCCTCATCTTTGGAGCAAACTCGCCCCAGTCATCCTGCCTTTGACGGCTCCCTACAGGTAGCGCAGTATATAACTCCTCATAGAACCCCCTAAACGCTTCCCAAATATCTGCAGGGTCAGAGACTATATCTCCCTCCTTATTCATAACCTGCTTAATATGTCCTGCAGCAATTTGTTGCCTAGCCCTGACTGATAGCAAGCGACCAACATTCTCGCTATATTCATAACACTGCTGCCTTTTCGCAAGAAATTACCTGCTGTCTTCTCGGTATTAAAATCATTTAAAGAGGCTTTAGTGATAGCTATTAGATTCATAACTGAAGTAGTATCGCCTCCGTTATTCACAATATTAATTAATTCTACTTCGAGAAGGGCGAGTCTTTGATAGAACTGTTTAATCTGAGCTGCTCCTTTTTTCTGTTTAATCAGGCTATATCGAAGCGTCTCGCCTCTTAATGACGCATTGAAAGCGTCCCAAATCATTCCAGGAGGGGCGCTATCTTTATTGTTACAAAAAAACTCTACAATCCACCCCTTCATATACTCAACGTACTCTTGATCTAAAAGGAGTGCCCTCTCAAAAGACCATTTCTTATGCTCCTTTTTTAGCCCTGCCAGCGAGAATTCAAAAACAAGGGGATTGTGATCTGACATCACCCTAGGAAAGAGCTCCACCCGGGCCTCCTGGAGTAGGGATGGTGAGATTAAAAAATAATCAAGTCTTGTAAACTTACCATGTGGTGCTGAATAATAAGTATAGCCTGTCTCCTGAGCCCTCAGACTAGGCCATACATCCACCAGGCCGATGTCCCTTAAAAAGTTTTTCATTGCCCTGGATGATTTAGGTTTCCGCCCTTTGCTGAATACCCCATTCCTCTCTGTATCTCCTCTAGTTCCGTTAATATTAAAATCCCCACACACTATGTACGGAGCAGGCCAAGACGGTAGCTCGATTGGTAGAAAATTCAGAACCCCAGGATCGTCCAAGACTGGAGCATAGACGGAGCATAACGTAAACGTTTCTGACCTGCCACTGCATTCCATAATTATCCATCTACCATTCTTGTCCACAGCCTTTCTCCCATGCATAATGACCCCACCTTTCATTAGAATGGCGACCCCCTTAGTCCTAACGTCTTGTGTTGTATGGGCGAGAACATTTAAGCCTAAAGCATTAAACAAATTACTGTCGTTGCAAGCTATGTGGGTCTCCTGAAGGCACACCAAATCTGCTTGTAGAAATTTAAGATCTTCGCTAATTCTCCTTCTTTTAGTCTATCATTTAGACCACAGATATTTATAGAGGCTATACGTATCTTAGCGATAATAACAATGTATCATCTTGCCCGACCATATACCCTTCCTGGTAGCGCTGTCTAGATAACACATTTTCTGATTGACTTTCATACATAGACTGTTCAACAATTTTTAATGCTTCCCAAAACTCTAATGAACACAAGGCATTATTTAGCTGCAAATTGCATACTAACTTTTCCCCAAGTGACCCCCTACCCAGACCCCCTAGAACCCTCCCTCCTCCCTTAACCCTCCCCTACCCTTGAAAGCATCCAGACCCACCAGGTCTGTGTGATAGAGATAGCGAGAGACGCCGCAGCCCCTCACCCCCTTACCTCCCTATGCACCAAGCCGTGACTATGGAAGTAAACCTCCGGAGGCCGGATCCCTCTCTTTTACATAGAGGCCCATAGCGAGAAGAAGAAGACAGGAGCTGCCATAAAAAAAAAATTAAAAAAGAAGAGAGATATACCTAGTGAAAGAAAAGAAACAGAAATAGCCATAACTACTCTCCCATATAATGACTATCTAGTGAAACCCCCCCCTGTCTTAAGCACTTCAGCCCGAATACCTTTAACCAACTGATTATACATTTCTTTTCTCTGCTTGAGCCTGCACCAGATGCTCTCTTGCCTGTATTTCAGATGTAAAAACCTTTACTGAGCCTTTCACAATAGTTTTGAGTCTGGCCGGGGCCAACAAAAATGCCTCAAAACCAGCGTCTTGATAAGGTTTGATTAACTGTCGTAAATGCCATCTGCGCTCCACGGTAATGTGACAAAAGTCCGGGCGGACGAAAAAAGATGATCCCTTGTACTGCCTTCTTGCATCAGGCCGAGCTTTCTCGAATATTTCCTGCCTCAGAGAAAAGTTACCGAAAAAGACCAAAATGGCCCTTGTCTGATTTGACTCCTGACTGTGAGTTTTATTACGGACAAAAGGAAATCTATGGGCCCTCTGTATTTCCCGCTCCCAATCCCACCCTGAGAGCTCGGGAAAGGCAGTTCTAAGGAGGTCCAGAATAAACAAACGGATATCATCCCCTTCCAGTCCCTCTTTAATGCCCAGGAAACAAAGATTAGTTCTTCTCTGGCGGTTTTCAAGGTCCTCTAGTTTCCACATAATGTCCGTGAGTTGAGCCTCATGATTCTTCGTCTGCTCTCTTACAACGTCCAGATCTTTTTCTACCAGAGAAGTTCTTTCTTCCATAGCATCCAACCGTTCCCCAATCTCCAGGCAGGTTCTCCCCACTTTCCTTACTGCACCCTCCAGTTTTTTTGTGGCCTGACTTGCTTTTTTTCCATCAGCCCTTGTTTCTGCTCGATGTTCTCTGATTGACTCCAAGATCAACCTCAAAGCCGGGTTTATGTTCGTGGCAGCCTCATCCTGTTGCTCGACTGAGGAGCTTCCATTCTGCATAGACACTGAGTCCAGAGGGCCCATGATCCTTGAATGGGAGTAGTCCCATTTTAGCCCTGCACTGGAGCTGTGTCTTCCTTTCTTTTTTCGGGCCTCGGAGTGACTTTTAGATCCCCTAGAGCTCCTTCGAGATTTCTGGTGTTTAAAAGCAGTCTCGGGTGCCTCCAGTGTACTCGAGCCAGAAGCTGAAGCACTGTCTTCTGTGTCGCTACGCCCAGTCTCTGAAGTTCCTAAATGCTAGTCCTCCATAAGGGAAAATAATTTATCTGTGCCATCAGATATGATATTGACTCCTAATAACCCCTCAGAGCCTGTACTGTGAGAACCTTCAGGGTGAGGAGGCTGCACATAAGATTGCAAGTCTACTGTACTACAGAGTTCAGCCATTGTGTCGCCCTGCGTACCAGCTCTCTGGGTGTCTTCTGAATTGTCTGCTGTTACATGATCGTCAACCCCAATTTGAGGGGGCATCCTTGAGGCATTGCTTAGAGATATTTCATTATCCGTCCCACTATATGGGGTTTCGATACTTTCAAAAGCCTCCTCACCTCGTGTTCCAGTAATGTCGCTCACATTTTTGCTTGAGTTTGCCTCTGGTATCTTCAAGTCGATTTTGTGTAGACATTCGCTGGGCGTCTGATCTGATCTCTTAGTCCCTCTTTAGTCTTAAAGAAATCTGTAATGGCTGGTTGGGGTGGGACAGGTGGGACAGGGATAATGGTTACATTATCTACATCCGATATTGCCCCAAGATCCTCTTTAGTTTTAGGTGCAGTTGTTTTCTTGCCCCCAGTCTGCCCCCGCTCCGTTATAATCCTCCGCTTCCCGGCCCCCATATTATCCTGTTGTTTTTTAGATGTACGGGACTCGCTGGGCTTACCTGCAATAACTTCAGGGTTTGCTGGTGGGGACTCCTGTCTCGATCCCTGTTGCTGTGCTGGATTCCGACCCAGAATTTCTTTCACGTGTCTTGATGCTTTAGGAGGCATTCCTAATATCCTAGTGGTATTTGTTACAGCAGCCCGTGTCCTCCGTGTCTTCCAGGCAAAATGCGGCTGACAGAAGCTGCAAGACCTGCCCACAACCTCAAGGTGTTGTACAGAGATCGGGTGAGCCCAGGAGCCAGGACGCTAATCACGCCAGGTCTCCACCTCCTCGTAGCGGTAATCACAGTGCGCGCCCCCGAAACTTCTGGTACGCGTATCGCAGGTCTGCCGATAGCCTCCGCTCTCCGTCGGGAAGACGCACCAGCCTCCGGTGACCGTCACCTGGTCTGCATCCGTGACAGGCCCCTCTTCCGACTCTTCCGCAGGTAAGCCAGCACACCGTAAAACAACCATAGGGGATCTCTCGTGGTGCTTTCGGGAGAGTGAGGTGAATGCTCCGCTACGGCGAAACTACGCCAGCGCCATCTTGCTTTCCTCTCCCTGTCCCGAAGAGGATTTTACACTTTAATATCGAAAAGGATCCTTACAGCCCCACTCCCTGCATATTCTGTCAGGTTCCGATGGTCATCTCTGACCATTCGGGCTCTTATTGGCTCCTGAGAGCAAATTCACACCTCGTTCACACCTACTGAAATGCTAATTAGTAGCTGTCAAAAGTGGGAGAGCAAAATGCAGATTTAGCTTCCAAGGGCTTCAGGAAAGGCAAAAGTAACTTTCTAAAAAAAAAAGTTACCAAAATATTTATTACACAGCCGACTTTACCAGTGAATTGAGCTTGTAGTAAATATTTTTAAAAGTCCAAAAATGAAATGTGTACCTGCTCCCTAGCTGAAGATAAATTTGTTAAACTTAATATTGTATCCTAATGCTTTCCAATGGTACAGCCAACAATGCTACAGTGAAAATAGCTTTTAGGTCCTTTTCACTATAAGGAAATGTATAATCTTAAACATTTACATGTCCTACTTATAAGTAATATACAACCTGCCTTATGGGTAATTTGGCATATTAAGGATGACTTATTAATATTTAAAAGGAAGGTTTAGACCTGTTGAAAGGGCTTATTAAAGCAGGTCGAATTTGCAGGTTTCAAACTGTACAGCCAGGCAACAGTGGTAGGCCTGAAGATATACTTCACAGTGTCACTGCAGCAGATGGCACAAAGAGTGCTGTAGTCCACTGGTAGAATGTAGTTACAGGCCCTGGATACATTTGGTACCATATACTAGGGATTATAGGCAAATTTAATAAACCAATCAGGTGTATGCCTATTTTGCCATGTTGAAAGGAGGAACACAAACAGTTTTCCACTGGTTAGCAGGGTTACAGTGCACATAGTTCTACAGCCAGCAAAAATAGGGTTCAGCAAAAAGGCAAAAAATGCAGATTGACCCTGCCGAAAGGGAACATTTCACACAGAGTCACTACTGAATATGAACACATAAGAGTCTACATTTCTCATACAGGAGGTGGGAATGTCCAAAGATTTATGTCATTTGGTTTTGAATGCAAAGACAACTGACTAGCATCTATTTAGTATTCTTTATGCTCTGTGCATAGTTTCCATCTCTTATTTTACTGTAATTGAATTGCCCTCCTGCTGCAGTGTGGTTAGGATGCAGACTAAAAACAGTCTGATTTGTGAGACAAATAGTCGATGAGGAGAAAGACAGTTGGGATAAAGGGAGAAAATAGAGATACTGCATAATTCCTAAATTCATTTTCCACAAATGCAAGGCCTACCTCTCCCATACAGTAACATAGGGGCACTTAATAAGTGAAAACTTTTCTCTGGGAGCAGGTGGGAATATCGTGTTTGGTGTCTGAGGAATTGTAATTTAAAACCCTATTTAATGGTAAAGTCAGATTTTAAGTCACAATTCTGAAAATGCCACTTTTAGAACCTTATCGAGTCAGGATGCCTACAAGGTATTTTGTTTAACAAGCAATTTCATTCATTACAACATTACTAGTGAATGCCCTAATAGTAGCATAAAAAATGTAAATTTACAGCATAAATTCTAGAAATCTAAAGTGAATAAATCTCAACAAAGACGGGTGTATTCCTTTTGTACACATTTATGATTCAGAAGAACAAAGTTAAGGGTACACATTTATCTCATATATAGAGGTGACAGAAAACACAGTCATATGAAGAAATGTGTCCTTGTCACCGATGTACTTTAACCCATTTCAAATAATAATCTTTTCAAAGGAAAAATAGCCTATTCATATGACATAGACTCCCTATGCACAAAATTTCTTCAGCAAAATGGAAAATGGGTTGATGCGTCGATATTTCAGTCTTTTATGTTGTCTTTTTATAAGACCATTGTCAGGACATGAAATTCACATGAAGAACAAAGAGCTTTTGGTAAGTAGATCAATCAAAATATTTGTTGGTTTTGTTGAATAGAGATACTTGGGCTGAGTATATCCGTTTGTTGTCACCATTAGAGCGCCATGTCTGCAATCGGTGAGATGTATTGATTCTCTCTGTACCGCAATGCATCACGTGTCTTATACTGCTCCATATATCGCCGTCAACGATCAGCGTGTCTGTATGACGTCTCGTCCACACTTCATCTTGTCACTTCTTTTTGATGTCTGTTCTGGTCCGGACATCCTTCCCCAATGCACTGACTGCAGTAGGCAACTGCTGCCGTAGGGCTGCCTTTGGTGTTGCACCACTGAGTTATGGAGGAAGACCATGCAGGTTTTTGTAGTTCCTCACTACAAAACTAACAATTAACTTGTCTCCTCCTCAGTAAAGTTCTTCTTCCTCCTCATGTTTAGCATGCTTATGGCAAGGCAGGCGCAGAGCAGGCAACTGAAGTGTGGGTGTGGAAAAACAAGAGCCTTGGATGTGTTCTGCTTTTAGGTGGTTTGTAGTGAATGGGGTGCAGGTGGAATGAAATGTATATAGGTGTATGAAATTACACTTACTCCGCCCGAGTGCAGAGATTCCACCCCGAATGAGGAGATTCCGCCCTAGCGTGGAACCTCCTTCCCGAGTGGGAACCTCCTGTTATGTACCCCAAGATAGGGCTAAATAGCTAAATGACCTTTCACCTACATTTGTCCTACCTTGCTCTACATAATGGTTCTAGAATTGACCTTTTATCCAGTTATGTGCTGAATAAATGTCGATCAGTTTCCTTGAAACTAGCCTAATTTATTATGCATGAGGATTCTTAGAAAAGTCCCCTGCACATGACGTGCATAACAGCATGAACATACTCTATATAAAAGTCATGGTCATCTTCATCCTAGGGCGAAATAACTACTTTGAATAATTGTAAGTATGGATTTAGGCTCATTTACATAATCCTACTCACAACACATCGATTATGTAAGGAACCCAAAGGCTATATTTATGGTATAAAAGAACCATACCTACACCAGATAGACAGAGGAGAAGCTTCCATGCTGACACAAGGCACTGGGGTCCCGGCCTGAAGAAGCTACAACACGCACCAGTCTGCCACCCCTTGCGGGGTGTCCAACTCGAGACCAAGACAGGAGCCTTCATTCTCCCCCATCAGGTAACGGGGTTGGCTATTTCCTAGAGGATTTTTGGCTTTACACCCACATTCATGCTAGGTACAGTTAGATACACTTAGATAGGGTCCGCATAGTAGGAGTCCGCTCGATTACTGCCATGTATCTATATGCCAGCATATATTCACTGTTTTAGCACCAAGGTAGAATTCTGCCTTTTATTTACTCTGTTGGTCCTTGTAATCTCATACATCTGTTTCTGTCTAATGATTGTTGCAGTAAACATGTATTATACTAGAATGACGCTGGTTCAATAAATGCTTATTGAAAACATCCCCACTGTTTATTCTGTGTATCTCCCTGAGACTAAGTGAGCACGAGTGACTGAACAAAAAGTACTGCACTGTTTCCACGATCCGTGAAGGATCAAGGGTTGTCAATCATGTTCGATGGTTGCCAGAAGCTATTCGCTCCTTTTTAAGGTTAGGGGGCTTATAGTGGCACTGTGAGCTAGCTGGTCTAAAGGCTAACATATCTTGCGGGGGTGTCCAGAATCAGTCTTGACACCAATTCCTTAGTTTATGTTGTTTAAATGCACAAATCCTATATACTTTTAGGAACTACACGACACTCCACAGTCATAAACATACTACTCATAACTTCCCTTTGTGAATACCGAAAGTAGTAAAGTTAGGCTTTTGGTCTAAACTTAGACTTTTGGTCTAAATTTACCTTTGTGAGCCTACACTGCCAAGTGGTGCCACCCCAGACCTGGACCCTTGGAAGTGGGCCTAAGGTGCTTTGCCATCCTGTGTGGATACAGCGGAACTGGCTCATCTGCTGTGAAGTTCAACCCCAAGCAGAATCGATGCATCCCCACTGCTGGATCGGAACTACCGCAAAGACCCGCATCACCTCTGCAGCCTCTTTGGAGCCACCTCTGTGCAACGCATCCTTGGCGCAGGCCCTCACATTCTTCGCCTATGGCAGCCTCAACAACGCCGGACTCTGTATTGTAGCCTTGCATTTTTTCAGAATGGACACATCACCCCAACTGCTCAACACATCCTCGATGCCGGACTTCGTATCGCAAGTCCTCATTGTCGTGGTCCTCGACAACGATGCAGGACCTTGCATCACAGCCTTGACGCACCTCTGAATCGACTAATCGGTTTGGCTGCTTGCTGTATCTTTGATGCGGATCCTCTCAGTGTTCCCCAAACCAGGATTTAAAGTACTTTGTTCAGTTGGCCTAACTGGGTCCCTGTAGTCTGCCCAGTTCCTTCGCAGTGAGCCTGAACATGTGACTTTGGGCCAGATGTATCAAAAAAGCATTTTGCGATTCCCAAATAGAGATTTTTACCAAATCACTATTTGGTAATCGCAAAATGCAATGTGTCAAAAAAATGTGAAAACAAATACTGATTCAGTAAAATTCACATTCGCAAATACAGATTCCCAATTTGCGATTCTCAAATAGCAAACTCGCAAATTAAAGAATCGCAAACTTGTGAATCTACTATTCCGATGTAGCATGATGACCTCACAAACAGGAAGTGAGATTTTCCATGCTGTTCCTGAGGTCCTGAGGCTGTATAGGAGGCTGAGAGCAGGATCACACCACTAATGAGAACATCCAGAGTGCAGAGGCAGGCCCAAATACCCAGCATGGCATCACAGGAGAAGACAAAGAAGGCTGTAGGTCGTAAGAGAAAAATAAAATTCATTGAAAAAGAATTGAAGGTCCTAAATGAGGAAATGGTCAAAACTCATGAACAATTATTTATGAAAAATACCTCTATGTACCAGAGTCAGAGAAAAAGAAATTGTGGCTGGACATCCAAGCAAAAATCAACGCTGTAGGGGTAACGCAGTGCTCCATTGAAGATTTGCGTAAGCGCTGGTGCGACTTGCGGTCAAGGGCAAAGGAGAGGGTGGCAAACAGGCATGCGGACACCAAAAAGACTGGCGGAGGACTGTCTACCCAGCCTGGGTCTACGCCCCTTAAGGACTTGGTGGAGTCGACCCTACAACCTGAGTCTATCAGTGGTGTTACGGACATCGGCAGCTCAGCCGCCCCCACCACCAGCTAAGCTAGGATGCATGCTAAAATACAATGCCCCATAACTCACAAAATACACTCTTAGTAAGTCAAGAAACATTTTAGTAAAATTCCACTCCAGTCTACTTTCTTTGCTACCACCCAGCAATGCATCATGTGAGATGTAGTCAGACACACAAGATAGAAAAAAATAAAAGTCTAGCAGCATAGGCACAGTTTAGAACCACGTGCAAGTGACCAATGAACACACCATATTTTAGTAGATCAAATCAATTTTCATTTAAATTCAAAATTTCACAAAACTGTACACACATAATACTGAAGTGGTTCTGTTACATTCACGGATACCCCTGTGCCATAGGGTGACGACACAGCACCAGATGACCCAGAGGAGACCCAGGAACAGGCAGGGAAAGAAGAGACAGTCACCACAATGCCAACAACACCTGCAACAAGAACACACAGGTACACTGTGGCTCCACTACAGGAGTTTGAGGTAAAAGGCAAAGACACCCAGGAAGAGCTGCAGTCGAGGCAGGATGAGAAGGCACAGACCCAAAGTGATCTGTCCCATTTCCAGCATCACAACACCAATCGCAGGAGAGCAGCAGCACAATCACACAGTGCTGCTGAGGAAGGAGAGGGCGCCTCTTCTTTTGCTGGGCTGGAGGGCACCATGGTGAGGGTGCAGTGCCTGCAATCAAAAAACTTGCTGTCAATGCAGACCCAGCTGGTGTGTCTGAAGAACAACATGTTGGACATTGAGGACAGCATCAAGGGGTTGACCAACACAGTGGTGGAGGGCCATAGGGTAAATGCTGAAAGCCTCAGGGACATGACAGAAGCCATTAGAGACCTCTGTAACACCATGCAGAGGGAGCATACCTCCAAACGCAGACAAAGTCACCACCTATTAGGCGGTTTGGATGGTTACACCAAGGCAATAAACCGTCTGAGCAATGCCACAGCTGTCCTGTCCAGACGCACTGTGGCCATGCAGGTGGAAATGGCTCACTGCAGTTCTGATGTAGGCAGGGGATTGGTGCAGGTCACCACTGCTGGAGAACAGTTACAGACAGCTACTATAGCTGGGACAAGTCTACTGGGTGAAGGGGACAGTGAGGAGCCCTCCAGCCTCAGCAGCATCACTTCCCCGGTGACTGAGACCAGATAGCGGAGTGCGAGGCAAGGTACGCCATCCGAGGCTTTATCAAGGGAGGCCAGTGTACACACTGACTATTCCAGTGCTGTGTGTGCCCTTAAAAAGTAGATAGTGATGTGACCAAGGCATACCAATCGGTGAGGTAACATGTTGCCTGTGATGCTCAGTGCAGAATGTTGTGCATGTTTATTTTAAATCCTATGTTGTTCTACAAATTTACACACATGTAAGATGATGACGGTTGTATGCATACAGTTACCTGAGATTAAGGTGAGTAAAACACAGTAGCAAATAAGTCATAAGGTGCATTGTCTCATCATTACTCACTTAAAAAAAGTTCTGTGTTATTTCGTCACATCTCTGTCTGCCATCTCCTGCCCTTGCACCGTCTGCTGCTCTGTGAGGTTGACATGGTTTATCCTGTTCATCAGACTCAGAATCTGTCAGGTCCAATGGTATGCTATTGGTTGACTCAAGGTTGTGCAACATGGCAAAAGTGGCCACAATTTTGCAACATATCTCTGGCCTATACTGCAGTGCACCTCCACTCTTGTGTAGGCAGCAGAACCTACTCTTAAGGGGCCGAAGGTCCGCTCTAACACATTGCTTGTCGACTTATGAGCAGCATTGTATTTCCTTTCACTTTGAGATGCAAGATTCAGGTACGAGGTGAGTATGTAAGAGCACACAGCATATGCCCTGTCACCTACAGGATAAAAGGCAATAAATTAGTCACTGTACTGGTTCACCATATCCAGAGAGTCTACCAGACTGTGTTACATGCATTTGCCTAGCAGGTATCCTTCGCCAAATGCACCCCTAAGGAGACGTGTGTATATGCCACTGTGTCTGAATATGAATGATTCATGCGTACTGCCAGGGAATTTAGCCACCTTGTCAGTTATTATGTGTGAGACATTACATATGACCTGGATGTTCATTGAATGAAAGAATTTCCTGTTCCTGAACACGTACTCATTACCTGAGGGGGGACAAATGGCTACATGTGTGCCATCAATGCACCCAATCACGTGGGGGAATTGGGCTATCTGGTAGAAATCTGATTTGGTCTGCTGCAATTCCTGTGGTGTTATGGGGAATCTAATATAATGGTGTATCCTCTGAAGCATTGCATCCAAGAAGTCATTGAAAGAGCATGAAAGCGCACTTTGGGAGACGCCTACTGCTGCTGCTATCACCCCCTGGTATCTCCCTGAAGCTAGTAGGTGCAGTGGACATAGACCTGCACATGTTTGGGGATAGCATAGGTCCTGCGAGTCTGATGCTGCAGTAGTAGATGAAGGTCAGCTATCAGGTCTAGGATTGTAGCGGAGTGTAATCTATATTTGCCATGGATTTCGTCCTCTGTCTGCTGAAACAGGGTTAGGCACACTCTAAAATTACGTTCTTGTCTCTTCCTCCTTTTTCGTGCTGCCGCTTGAATCCTCATCCTCCTCGCTATGATGTACAGCACTGCCATTGTGAAACATTCTGAGGCCCTCTGGGCCTGTTTAAATAGTTTGTACCTGGTTACCAACTGATTGGAATAGGTGGTAATTTCCACGTGCAAAATTGTGAATTTTGGTTCATTCGCAATTTGCTAATGGTTCATACATTGGTCTGCGATTATCAATTTGCGAATTCGCATTATGAGATTCGCAAAATTGTTATTCGCAAAAAAACGACTTGCATTTTTGTGATTACTAATTTTGTGAATGCAAACCCTTTCATACATTGGGAAAGGCCATTTTGTGTTCGTAAACGGCCAATTTTTGCGATTCGCACCATTTGTGATCTCAAAATAGTTTCATACATCTGGCCCTTTGTCCAGGTTCTGTGCGTCCGGATATCCACAGTTGGCTTTGTGCTTTTTGGTGCTAGTTTTATCAAAATCTTTATTGCCTATCTCCTGTTCTACTGATTGGATTTTTTTGTTTTAGTCTTGTTCTCTTTATTAAAAAGAACTCTATTTTTGTAACGGGGGGCCCGATTCACAGAACTAACTTAAGACAAAATCCTAAACTTTCTACCATTTTGGTATTCACAGAAGGCACTTACTCATTTTGGTATTCACAGAAGGCACTTACTTACTCATTTTGAGTAACTTACTCATTTTCTGTAACTTACTCATTTTGTGTACCTTACTCATTTTGGTATTCACAGAAGGCACTTACTCATTGATGAGTAAGTGCCTTCTGTGAATACCAAAATGAGTAAGTTACACAAAATGAGTAAGTTACACAAAATGAGTAAGTTACTCATTTTAGTATTCACAGAAGGCACTTACTCATTTATGAGTAAGTGCCTTCTGTGAATACCAACATGAGTAAGTTACACAAAATGAGTAAGTTACTCAAAATGAGTAAGTAAGTGCCTTCTGTGAATACCAAAATGGGTAAGTGCCTTCTGTGAATACCAAAATGGTAGTAAGTTTAGGATTTTGTCTTAAGTTAGTTCTGTGAATCGGGCCCTATGTGTGGGATCTTTTTTGTTGTGTTTTTCACTTTATTACTCTATGAAGTGTTGCACAAATACTTTATACATTGCCTCTGAATTAAGCCGGACTGCTCTGTGCCAAGCTACCAGAGGGTTGAGCACAGGTTAATTTAGGGTTGGCTTGTTCCTTACTCTGACAAGGATTATGGTTGCTGCTTGACCAGGGCTCACACTCCAGTCAACCAACAACCCACTTTTTTACAGTAAGGCATAAAGAACCAGCCCACCTCAACACAAGTCCACCACAGCTTCTACTCTGTTGTTGTCCATTGATGCACAATACATCATGAGGCACATGCATCAAGCCTTTTTCAGTTTGCAAGTGGGACGATTCGCAGAATCGACCCGTTTGCGAATGGAAAAATGGCTTTTCCAATGCATGTAGGTTTTGTCATTCGCAATTTAGGGAATCGCAATTTTTTGCGATTACCTAAATTTGCGAATGCATTTAGGGAATCGCAATTTGTGATTCCCTAATGCCGATGCATGTAGCCTTTCCTAAATGCGAACTGTGCATGTAGGAAATGCTAATTACCATCAACTTCAAGGTGATGGTAATATGTGCATGCTTTGAAAAATGCACAAAAATTCATTTTTCAAAGTGCCATGTAGCGCACACATGCCCTTAGTGTGTGCTTTACATGTGCACACTTACCTTTTTTTGTGGGGTGCTTCAGGGAGGCCTTAGGCCCCCGGGCACCCTTGGATTTGCATACGCTATTTGCAATTATCAGTTGGTAATCACAATTAGCGAATGCAATGCCATTCATTCCTATGGGCCTGTAAGCTAATAGGAATGAATGGAGTCACATTAGCTAATAGCGATTCGGAATTTCCGAATCGCTATCAGCTAATGTTAAGGAATCGCACATTTTTGGGCGATTCATGCATGCATAGGCATTTGCGATAACTAAATAGCGATTCCTTAATAATCGCTATTTGGTCATCGCAAATTGTAACTTTGATGCATGTGCCCCTATGTTACATTAGACCATACACAATATTTTCAACCAGGCCCACGGCAGGAAGCTACAGTAGAAGGGCCTTCAAAGTATTACATTCAGCACATGAAGAAAGTTTCATTCACAATACATGAGCTTGAAGTAAAGTAACCAGTTACATCCCAGTGTCTTGTGCTCTGCGAAGACTGCAGAAACTATGGGGAGAGAAGTCACACAGGGGTATATTGAATGGGAGGGGGAGTGAGCAGGAGCAGTTTGAACAGTGCAGCAGAAACAATATACATTTTAATAAAATGGTGTACTAATGGAAAACGTGGCACCATTAAAATACATTATTAAATATACTTCTAATATGCCCGTTTGTTTGCTGCCACTGGGGGTAAGGACCATGGGGCACATGCATCAAAGGTTTTTGCGATCGCAAACGGTGCGATTCGCAAAAATCGGCCGTTTGCGATCGCAAATTGGCCTTTGGAGATGCATGAAAGTAGTTTCCTATGCAATTTAAGAATTCGCAATTAATTGCGAATTCCTAATTGCGATTGCATTTAAGGAATCGCAATTTGCGATTCCTTAAATGCAATGCTAGAAGCACTTTCAAATAGCGATTTCGCTATTTGGGATCAGCAAATTACAGACAAATAAAACTTGTCTGTAATTTGCAAAAACTTCGAAAAATGCTCTAAAATGCATTTTTTTAAGTTTTAGGTTACACACACACATGCCCTTGGGGCATGTGTGTGCTTAACATGGGTGCACATCACAATTTCAGGGTGCAACAGGGTGTTATTTTGACACCCTTGCACCCTTGAAATTGCATGAGCAATCTGCGAGTACCTACTGGTACTCGCAAATTGCGCATGCAATCTCCCATTCATTTCTATGGGCCTGTAGGCCCATAGGAATGAATAGGAAGGCATTCCTTAATTGCGACTCGCAATTTGCGAGTCGCAATTAAGGAATGTTTAGGAATCGCTATTTTTATAGCGATTCCTACATGCATAGGCTTTTGCGATTCCTTAATTGCGATTCCTTATTAATCGCAATTAAGGAATCGCAAAAGCCTTCCTTGATGCATGTGCCCCCATGTTGTCCAGAGTTCCTCGCGACCGGGAGCCGTCGCCTATGCTCTGAGTGCGCCAGGAGGCGCTGAAATAGAAGCCGGGGCTCCCGCAGCGTGGGAGGCGCACGGACATGCCCGGGCGGAAGGCGGGCCCGTCCATGTCCATCAGAGCCCGGAAGAGGCTGGGCTGGGGCTGGGACCCCCCTTTAACATCTGGATCTTCGGGAGGCCCCTCTCCTCGATTTGTTGGGTGAGTTTTATTACTCCCCCTTGCGCTGCTATTGTCGCTGGCCTGCCCTTGCCTCTGACTTTGGTTGATCTCAGGCCCAGGACTAATACATACTCTTGTCCTGTCCCCAACAACAAGAAGGTTGTATCCTAAGTACACACATTGCGCTGTGCTAGCGGGGTTATAGCTGCAGCTGTGCTTGGTAGGCCTAGGGAGAAGCAGGGTTGGATTATTCCATATTGTCTGTTCCCTCTTCACCCTCCCCCAACTAGTTGTTATGTTTCAAGCTGAGTGCTAGGCGATTGACGTTTTGCTTCTGGCCATACCCTCAATGCCATCATCTCTTCTCCACTGACAGTGGTTCTGAGAGAAACTGTGTTTCTGACATCAACGGTTACACCTATGTGTCCTTTCTGCTCTTCTAGCTGTTTTCAATTGTAGCTATCTGATTTTATTGTGAGGCTTTGTAACAAACTGCTGATTGGTTAACTGTCTCTTTTGCAACTTAAGGCCCGAACATCGGATATTTTTTTTATGAGAGGGTCTACTAGCCTAACTAACATATAAGATACATCTGATTGCATACTAAGCAAGATAAACTTAAGTTAGCCACTGTAAACAGACATATTTGTTTCCAATTGCTAAGTCTTAAAATACAAGTTGCAGGGTGCCACCACTATCTTCCCCTCGCACTAATTCACAGAAAAAGGGACTTCGGTATTGTGTTTACTAATCGTGTATCGTGTGGTAATCGCAGCTCTTTGATACCTGTAGGTACATATTGAATACTGGTGTGACATTTCTCTCACCCATACTATTGTTAATTTCATTGTTCTCTCAATTGTTAACCACACTGGTTATCGATATGGGGAAAAGAAAACTGTCTAGCTGTGAGGGAGGGGCAGGCCGGATGGGTTACGTTCCAAGCCAAGCAGAAGTAAGCTGGCTCGAAAGACCGCATCTAATAGCTGCGTCCTTGATCGCATTGACAATCTAATAGTGGAGTGCCAGGGTATTTTAGCTCCTGACAACTGCACGGCCACAACTGACATCTCACATCTCTCTGTTGAGCCACCTCATTCCCCTTGCCCCATTTCAAATCCTGCAAAGCTTATGCCCACAATGTTCACCAAGCGTAACATGTGGAGTAGAAAAACCATGTTTCCATGCACTGCTGCCGCTATACATTCCACTGATATCATTGGTAACTTGAAGACAGGTATATCGAACTTCCCATTGCAGCTGCAGCAATATCCCTAGTAGGTACTGACACTGACACCATCACTAACATTGTCTTATCAAATAGGTTTTCCCGCTTCAAGACCTGACCAGCCTCCGGCAGGGGGAAGTGCAGGAATTGGTGGTAGACCCTTCCTTGCCACGGGTCGTTACAGAACCTCTAGCGATAGATATAAATGAGCGAAGGTTGGGAAGCCCTTTTGTGGAGTCTACCTCACTGTGCGAAGATACTGCCAGGACAATTCTAGAACTGAGGACAGAAGTAAGTTCCTTAAAAACATTAATCTTAGCACTTAATGACCAAGTCAAACTTTTGATAGATAGAGGCTCTCTAGAAGAGCACCATCCAGTGCTTACAAAGAGACAAACACAGGAACCACCTCATACTTTGACTAACATAGCCCCTTTAATGTCCATCCCCACCTCTCCCCCCACAATCTTGACTGACATGAGCAGATCTAAAGTGACGCAAATTGGTGATCGTACGCAAAGAGGCTTTGGTCACCAATCAAGCGATAGGAACGATCAGGCCCAAAGCTTTGCAAGGTCCATCTACTTGACAAATGTGCCCAAAATTCCTCAACACTTGAAGTATAAGGGCACGGACTCCTTGACAAACAAATCCATTCATTGGATTCGCAAGGTGAGGGGTTGCAGATCGGTCATTAGGGAGGATATTCTATGGATAAAGAGGCTAAGACATCATACCTCCTCAACTGATTCCATAGAATTACATCTTAGGGATGCGAACTTAGTTCACAACCTTATAGCCTTAGAAGCAAGATCATGCTCACCCACCCAAATGGGCATTAGATTAAAATATAATCCCTTCAGCATCACACAGCAACTATTAGACAAGGCATCCTCTTGGGTTCTGACTCTCCCTTAGCTACCAATGATTGACTGACAAGCTGAGCTGGTCCAGCCTATCTGTCATTCCCCCCCATAAGAAAGGCTGTGTACTTAGGAACAACACCGAGGCACCACGCTGGACCATTACCATTAGCTTCAAAGCCTACCAATCTGAGGCCGCCTGATCTGCAACAGCTTAGCAGCAATACCCCCAGAGAGGGGGTTCTAACTCGGCCAGATCCCATAGTAGACCAAGAAACCGACCATGCAGGGAAAGAGATTCAACCATCCACTCAGCTCTAGCAGGAATACCTCCTAAATTGCGCATACTGTCGTGGAATATAACCGGAGAGAGGCCCGAGTTGGCGCTTACACACTGGACCCAATATATAGAGCAATTTGACATTTGTCTTTTGCAGGAAACATGGTCTCTCACTCCTGTTTTCATCCCTGGATATGTTACTTATTGCTGTCCAGCAGTAGCCAGTAGATTAGGACGACCTGCTGGGGGATTGCTGATGTGGGTAAAAATCAATCTCCAATGCAACACTAGAGAACTTAAGACCAGAAGCCTTGACATTTTAGCCATCCACATCAGGGGCAGGAATGACACAGGACTTGATCTCTTTAATGTTTACGCCCGGAGTTCCAGGGCTGGATGTAGCTCTCCCACTATTCTTGAACTGGAAAATTGCTTATCGGAGAGGGACCCACAGTCACTGGTAATAGTGGCTGGGGATTTTAACATCACCTTCGAGCCCTTGGACTCTCAAGACATAATTGATAGCGATACGGTGGACAAGATGTGGCTTGTTCCCCCCTTACAATTGCCACCTATTAAAGAATGGACACGCACAGCACTTCATCTAAATGCAGTAACTCTCGAGTATGGGCTCAGGGCAGCCAATGGCCGGACCATGTCTGATAAGATGGGGACAAACACCTTTAATAGAACGTCAAACATAAGCTGCATCGATTACATCTTACTAGACCTCAGATTGTGGCATGGGGTGCTGGACATGCTAGTCGGGTCGACCACAGACAGTGAATATAACCCCCTTGAGCTTGACATGTCACCTCTGTGGGACAAAAATCTTGGTCACTGGCATATCAGACTCTCAGCAAAGGAGGTTTGCCTGACTAACAATAACAGACGACTTAAGTGGGCATGTGTAGCCACCGATACTACAAAACTAGAAGCCATGAAGGGCAAACTGCTAAAGAGCACTAATGAGCTACTTAGCCTACTTGAGCTCTCCAAGATTACGTTAAGTTATACACACTTTTTTAATCAGTTAGCATCATTTTTTAGCATACCCTCCAGGCCTCAGAGCAACTCCAAATTAGCCAGATCACATTCCTCCTGGTTTAACCAAGAATGTAGGAAATCAAGACTTCAATTGGCTACAGGCATTTGAACAAATATTGTGATAGATCTAAAAGAAGCCAGGAGATCCCACAAGAAAGCTCAGGCCAAAGCCAAAAAGGACTGGGAGGAGAATAGATGGCTCCAGATCAAGGATGCTTGCCAAAACAAGGACTCACAACAATTCTGGCTTCTGGTGACCAGGGGAAACACTGATAGACAGATGCCTCCTACCAATAACATTGCCACTTCTACTTGGCATGATCATTTTTATGCAGTATATACTGGATCAGGAGCCTTGCCAGTGAAGGCCTGATCGCCACCCCTGTCAAATCCCAGAACCCCGAACTTTTCACTTTAGAGGAAATCTCACAAAGTATAAATTCAGTGGTTAGGAACAAGGCTTTAGGGCCTGATGGCATCCCCGGTGACGTTTTCCTCTACGATACAGCTAATTGGTCCAAGTATATCTGGGCACTTGCTAACGGAATTGCTGCGGGGCCGCAATACCACCCTCATGGGAGGAAACGGAGGTCATCCCGGTATTTAAAAAGGGTGACCGTTCACAACCTGCCAACTATAGGCCTATTAGCCTGATCGATGGTGCACAAAAGGTCTTCTCCCGTGCACTTCTCACGAAGATCACGGATTGGATGGAGGAGGCCAACATCCTATCCCCCTTCTAAGCAGGGTTCAAAAAGAGAGTCAGCACCATCGACCAGGTCTTTCGTTTCTCACTACTGGCCTGGAAAACAGTCACTTTAGAAAGGGGTAGCCTCTATATAGCATTCATCGACTTGAAGACGGCCTTCGATCTCATCCCCAGATACAAATTATGGCAGGTGCTGCAAGAGCTGGGCCTTCAGTTATCGCTCCTCACGTTGGTCATTCGCCTCCATGAGGACAATTTCGCGAGGGTCCGCTGGGGAGATTAAGGGCAGCTGACAGACCCTATTAGAGTTGACAGAGGGGTTAGACAGGGCTGCGTGCTAGCTCCTACCCTGTTTTCACTTTTTTTCAATGGGATGGTCAACTACCTAGCAGAAGTTCCAGCTGATACCCCCTCTTTGCGGAGCATCAAAGTAACAACTCTATTATTTGCAGACGATACGCTGCTGGTCTCAAAGACCCCCTGTGGTCTCCAGCTGTTGTTAGACCGCTTTGATATTTTCTGTGGGCTGAGAGGCCCGGAGGTTAACACGTCAAAAACAAAACTTCTATTGATGAACCCCCACAAATCCTTTAAAGGAAAACTATCACTTGGAGGGATTCCTCTCGAGAGAGTAATAACATTTGATTACCTGGGCGTGACTCTCTCTGATGAAATGGCCTGGAAGCACCACATAACGAAGCGGATTCTCCAACAGAAGCAGACCACTGAGCTCTGACGAAGGAGCATAGACACTCCCAGTCGAGAGACTCGAGACCAATAGCAGCGCCACTACAGATTTATGACCACAAAGTAGTGGGCTCTGCTTTGTACGGGGCAGAACTCTGGGGGTTCGAAAACTTGGAGGTCTTCCTTATCACTGAGAACAAATTCCTGAGATCCCTCTGTTCTCTTCCCCAAAGCACTCCGCTTCTTCCCTTAAGATTAGATATGGGCAGATCATCCATTGTGGACAAAGCACGACTTCGCCCCTTGCTTTTTTGGTTACGTCTGAAACTAACCCCAGAGCTTTCCTATTATGCTGCTGCAGCTGATGAAGTTTGCAAACTTGATCGCTTCAACAAAATTGGGTGGTTTACTAAAGTCAAATCACTACTCACAGAAATAGGTCTAGGGAGTTCATGGGATGTCAAAGACCCCTGTTTGCTACCAAGCAAGGGGCTGGTTAAGTCCCAATATTGGAACTGGGTCGCCCAGTCTAATGTATCACACTCATTAGGTGGCCGCCTTACATTAGAATTCATGGATTTTAAAATCCAAAGCGCACACGAGCAATATGTGGAGGTCATTACGATTCCACAGGATAGAAAGCTTTAAATCCAATTTAGATTTGGATCTCTTCCTGTTAATTCCTTCACATCTGCGTGTCGACAGCATTCACCTGTGCAATTGCATTGCCCCGGCTGCCCTAGTTCCGTTGAGTCTATTTCACACATCTTTTTCGTTTGCCCGTTGTACAACTCCCCGAAGCGCAAATGGTTGGCACCCGTTTGCTGGTCGTTGGGAACACAATGTCATCAAGAAGCGCTGCGCATCCTAAGATCTGACTCAAGTCTACTAGTTGTGTGTGCAGTAGCTAAGTTCTTTGGAAAACTGTGGATAATTAGAAGGCACACACTAAAGATGTGACTTGGTGTGCCTTACGGTTTTCACTCCATCCTCCCAAACCCCCTAAACGAGAACTAGGCAGTAACATTAGGTATTTGTAACGTAGGCCAGGGACTCACCATTTTTAATGTGATTTTATAGTGGGATTTTAATTGCACTACATCAGGGTTTTCCCCTTGGTTATCGAACTTTTTATCTTTTTTTTAACTGACCCTTTTTAATTGGTTTTCTCTTGATTGGTATACCTTTTATCAACAATTCATTGTAATTGTATTTAGTGAACCTTTGTCATGTATTGAAACTTGAAGTTCCGTACTGTTAGCACTTGCACTTTTTCGGTCATAACATACTCATTGTAATATTGCAAAGTTTCCAATCTTGCAATTTTGTACTGTAAGCACTTGCACTTTTGTGGTCGGAACGACCGAATAAAGTTTTATTTGATTGAAATACACTTCGAAATGTTTAAGGAAAATTGTTTTAAATGCAATATTAATAATTAATCGATTATAACTAGAATTCATCATAGAAATCATTAGTACTCAAAATAATTTGTCCCCCAAATCGCACATTTCAAAAAGGAAAACCTTAACCAAGACAAACAGTACTCATTCTGCTGCATGCAGTGTCAAATGAGAAATTATAAACACACAATGGACATAATGAAACAAAAAACGTATTTTTAAAGATAGATTTGAGGCCTAATTTGAGGCCTAGCTAAACCTGAGCCAAAAAATGCAGCTATAAATATCACAATATTTTTGTTTCAATTCCAATAGATTCATGTTAATATACAATTCTAACCAGAAAACCCCCTATGATGATTACATCATCACCGAAAATCCCAATAACACATTCATAATACAGTATGCATCACTTTCTGTCTCTAGCATTGCGATTCTTACAACATTTTGATGTACTTGTAAACTTGCACTTTCATATCTTCCATCCCAAGTGTAGGAAAGTAGGATCTGCTTTCATGGTCGCCCCCACTTTTTGCTGGTGTCATTCTCAGTCAGTCAGAAAACTTTATTGGGTCATTACGACCATAAAAGTGCAATGCATACAGTACAGAGATTCATATTATGTGCATGGCAGTAATTCATTGTAAACATAGCAGCAGCTGACATATTAAAAATGTGCCCACTAGATGTAGAAATTAGAACCTAAGTTAAAAATACGAGGATAAAAGACATGGTACAAATGGGTTATGACCCCAGTCATTTCGCATGAAAGTGCAAGTGCATACAGTGCAAAAATGCAATGTTACGTCCAAGACGATGATTCTTTGTGTGCACAGCAACCATTACCAAATCAAATAATGCCTACTGAATAAAGAGATTTATAACATCATTTCAGAAATAGGAGAAAAAGATAAAAGAAAAAAAGAAAAACGTAGTGTCATTAAAATTAAACCCCCTTTGGTTGTACAGAGGACCCACTGTTTAATCACAATGATGTAGGAGCAAATCAACAAAATCCTTATATAATAAGCATAAAATATAACTAAAAACAAGCTAAAAATAGGCAATAAGAATTCTGAGGGTACGCCTTATCTGTTCTTTGTTGCGTAACTTCTAATGATCCACATTTTAACCAGACATTTGGCCACTGCACAAAGAACTAGTGGCCTGGAATCGGATTTTAAAATGCGTAGTGCTTCTTGGTGGCATCGAGTTCCCAACAGCCTACAGACAGGGGCTAACCATTTCGTTATCGGGGATTTGTACATTGGACAGACAAAAAGAATGTGTTTGATTGTCTCATCAATACCGGGGCAACCTGGGCAGAGCTGAGTTGTGGCAGAAGGCTGCTGCCATGCCACTGTGAAAGAATTCACAGGGAGGGAGCCAAATCTGAATTGGATGTAAAGTTTCCTCTCATGAGGAATCGTGACAACCTCCATGTATTGCTCATATGCACATGACAACTTGAAATCCAAGAAATCTAGTGTGAGACGGCCTCCAGACGAATGGGTGGCAGTTGTCTGTGCCACCCAGTTCCAATATTGAGTCTTGACCAATTCTCTGCTAGGCAATCTGCTAGAGTCAGAGGCTTCCCACAGGTTTCCCAGGCCTATAGCTGAGAGAAGTGTCTGGACTTTGGTGAACCAACCAATTTTTTTGAAGCGGTCAAGTTTGTGGACATCTTCGAGGGCAACTACATAGTGAGCAAGCTCAGGGGTTTGTTTTAGGTGCAACCAGAAAAGAAGGGGGCAAAGCCTTGCTTTGTCCACTATAGTTGTTCTGCCCATATCTAGCCTTAGTGGAAGGAGCGGAGTACTCTAGGGGAGAGAACAAAGAGATCTTAAAAACTTGTTCTCAGTTAATAGAAGGCCCTCTAGGTTGTCAAACCTCAGAGTTCAGCCACATACAAGGCAGAGCCTACCACCTGATAGTCATATATCTGAAGGGGAGCTGCAAACGGTCTAGTTTGGGAGGACCTATGCTTCTTTAACAGAGCCCCGTGGTTTTCTTCTGCTGTAGGATTCGCTTCGTAATATGATGTTTCCAGGCCATTTTCTCCAAGAGGGTCACGCCCAGATAGTCAAATGTGGCCATTCTCTCCAGTGGTGTCCCCGACAACAACAATTTTCCATTAAATAATTTGTGTGGGTTCATCAATAGGAGCTTGGTTTTCAAGGTATTAACCTCCAAACCTCTCATTTCACAGAAGGCCGTGAAGCGATCAAGAAGCAGTTAGAGACCACTGGGGGTCTTAGAGACCAATAGCGTATCGTCAGCAAACAATAAAGTAGTTACTTTGGCACTCCCCAATGTGGGGGCATCGGCGTGGACGTCCGCTAGATGTTTGACCACCCCATTAATAAAGAGCGAGAACAGGGTGGGAGCCAAAACACAGCCCTGTCGGACCCCCCTATTAATTCTGATCGAGTCTGTCAATTGCCCTTGGTCCCCCCAGTGAACCCTTGCATAGTTTTCCTCGTGCAGATGGATGATCAACGCGAGGATCGCCGGTGGAAGCCCCAATTCCTGTAAGACGTGCCATAATGGTGGAATTTTGGGTACGTTTGTCAAGTAAATGCTCTTGGTGGAGCAATCGGTCAGTTCACGCCTTTGTCTATGATATCGAACATTGTCAGCTGGGGTTTTATCACTGCTACCCGCTATCTAGAGGACATTCGAATTAGTAGGTTTTATAGGGAAACGAGTGGGGATGGACATTAAAGGAACAATTCTACTCGTGGACATGGAGGGAACAGTGCTACCTGGGGAATGGTTAGGGTTTGCTGGGGGTCCAAATACCTGTCTGGGGTTATACACTTTTGCTTGATCTCTCTCCAGGAGAAGTTTGACCTGGTCGCTAAGCACTAGAATTAGTGATTTTAGTGAGGTGACTGCAGCCCTTAGGTCAGTGATAATCCTGAACGTGCCCGGCCCTACTGCTGCTAACTCTTCTGGAAGACCCTCGCCCCTTCGCTCAATTAAATCGTTCTCTGCAGGCTCAATGGCTAAGAGTGGTGGAGGGAGATCCACCTCTGGTTCTGAGTTTCTTCCCTGGGAGTTATCAGACAAATCTTGTAGTGGTAGAAACCTATTAGCCAGGGTGATGTTGATGTTAGTGGTAGTAGTATCATCAACTAAAGCTTTATCAACCACCACATTGGGAAATAGGAACCTCCCTGCCTCTAAATCCTCGATGGCAGCTTCAGGTTGCGTAACAGTGTTATGTCTCTGGGACCTATTCTTAACACACCTTGTGAGTCGATTAGTAAAGATAGAGGGAATGCGTTCAGCAGGTTTGGGATTTGGGTTGTGAGGATGGGGTGGCTCAGCAGAAGAGTGCAAAGTGACGGGGGTGTCTGGGTTGGTGTCGGGAGCTAGAATACCCTGGCATTCCAACAGTAGATCATCAATACGATCCAGAACACAGTTGTTGGCTGCTGATTTACGAGCCATTTTGCTTTTGCTGGCTTTCAGGCGGGGCCCATCGATTTTCCCACCCCCTTCACTTCCAGTTGATTGTCTCTTTCCCATACCAATGAGCACTGTTATGCAAGAATGAGTGTTACAGTAGCAAGAAGATTGGGATAATAGGTGCTGTCATAAAAACAGGTAAGATGCTCTTTCTAATGCAATATAAGTATCTAATAAAAACACACAGAGTAATTCTCAAGAGAGGGAAACAAGAGGGAGATTCAAAGTCGGTGTTAAAGCAACCACAACTCACAGTTTGTATCGTGGCAGTCCACAAGTCCCAAGGAGAGAGTCCACAGAATCAAGAGCGGTAGCCCTGCCCTGCCTCTTCCTGGCAATGATGCGCTAAGGACGGGCCCGCCCTTGGCCCGGGCTTTGCCCGGGCGCGGCTCATGCAGCGGGGCCTTGCAGGTGATTATAAGGGCCTCCGAGCGCAAGAACCAGCATCAGCAGGAGTGAAGGCTCTTGGGGGCTGTGGTCCAATGCCCCAACGCAGCAAGCGGCAACTCGTGGGTCCCGCGCAGCGGGCCTCCAAGGTGAGGATAAGCGCCTCCGGGAGCAAGAACCAGCATCAACAGGAGTGAAGGCTCTTGGGGGCTGTGGTCCAATGCCCTATTGCAGCAAGCGGCAGCTCGCGGGTCATTCTGTCATTCTGTTTTCTGACTAGTCTGACTGGGATCCTGCTAATCAGGACCCCAGTCTCTGTGCTTCCTGTGAGAAGTTGGCCTGGCATATGCTGTCCACTAATTATAGTGGGCACCTTGCACCAGTCCAAACAACCCCTTATTGGAGATAGGTTAAAGACAACCTTTATTGAAAGCTATCCTAGTGGTAGCTATGGAGGCAGCCTTCAGGCTAAGTCTTGAAGGAATGTAAAGCAGCTTGTTTTACCAGTCTATAATCTCTTGAGTGACCAAATGAAAGAGGACCACACCAGGTATATATTCAAAATATATGTATTTATTACTAAACACACCCCTCTAGTCTCTTTATGAGACTAGAGTTCGAAGTACATAAATTATAAGTTAGTTATCTACAGTAATAGCACAAATACACGTTTGAGCCCCAGGGGCGTACCAAACCATATACCAATAAAGTGGTATAAGAACCACGACTGAGCTAGACACAAGGCCTAGAGCCTGTAGAAGTGCTTGGACCACAGGGACCCACCCAAGGCAGTGACACAGGGGACCCACGGGGGACGCGTGCAGTGTATGAACACAGCCGCGAACCACCGTTAACTTCTATGGGGAAAGTCGTGATTAGAATTTAAAAGAAAAGGGACACTTAGAGGAGGACTTGGAGCAAACCCTTTGAGAACTAGGCTGTTCTAGTGTCAATACCCACGGGAGCACCGGAGTACTCGAGTTACCTCACCCAGGGGAGCAGGGTGCATAGGTGTCTTTCGGGGTCGGGTTTCGTCGTCGCTTTCAACGGCGATCTGCTGCAAAGTGCTGCTGGCGGCCAAGTCGAAAGTGTTCGGGTGGAACCAAAGGTGGATCGAAGATCTGAAGAACCTGAAAGCAGAGGGGACAGAGTCTGGGTCACTAGCCAGTGACCAGGAAGGCGATGAGCAGATGCCCACCGATGTTGAGGGCTTCAGGTAGGTTGACGGTCATCTTGACTCTTCAGCCACAAGGTCCAGCAGGCGTCGACGACAACCAGGAGCTGGATTCGAGCTGTTCCATGACGTCTGTCGATTGCAGGGGTGTCGGCGACCGGATTGGACCCAACAAGCCTTGGCAACGGCAAGTCTTGTGGAAATGGAAGAAGGACGATGTTGCAGACCAGCAAGGTCTGTGGGACTCACCCAGCAAGGATACGTCAGGGCACGCCTGGAGCAACCAGGGAGCCCAAGCAGAAAAAGATTGGCCTTCGGGAGGGCCTACTAGCCAATGGACTAGCAACCGCGAAGGAGCCTCGAGACGAAGCACGTGGAGCTGGCTCACAGGACACTCGTGGAGTGGAGGCCAGTGATCTTCGGTGCAGTCGGTGCTGGAGGCTGGGGCTACTCGGAGCCCAAAGAACGACTTCGTGGGAGACCCAGAAGAGGATGCACTTGCAAATGCGATCGGTATCCAGGGGTCATGGTTCCACGTTACCCACGACAGCTACGGGCCTCAGCTTTGCTGGGGACTCAGGGCAGCCTCGGGGAAGTCTGGAAATCTACCTCTGGTGATGCAAAGTCTTCGGTGTCCGACGGGAGCTTCAGCGATGCAGACAGGACAATTGCTTCTTTGGTGCCTGCCAAGCAGGGGAGTCACTCCTTGACCCCAAGGGAGATTCTTCAGTCCTCTAATCTTAAAGTAGAGCGTCGAAGGTCCAGGATTCTGTGTCAGAGTTTCGTCCAGGTAAATCTAAAGTCCTAAGGACTGGGGTCCCCTACTTATACTAAGGTAGGGGGTTGGACATACTCTGTGGCCCCACCTATGAGAGGGTCAGGGCAGAGGGGTGGTTACACCCCTTTCCCTTTGTCCAGTTTTGCGCCAGAGCAGGGGCTGGAAGCCCCTGAGCCGGTTTGAACTGGGGTATGCACAGGGACACCAAGTGTGCCCCCAGTGCAGGACTTCAAAGCACCCGAGAGTGCTCCCGCCCAGCCCCAATACACACTATCCTGTCTGGGGAGGTGGTCACACCTCCCTGGGACAGGAAACCTATTGTCCAGGCCTCCCTGCCAGAGTTTCGGTCAGCAGCAGGAGGCCAGACTCGTGTCTGTGGCAGCGGCATCCATTTTGTGATGCCAGGGCTCTGGAAAGTCAGTACCGGGCATACCGGTGTGTACATGTCTTTCCTCTAGAAGGGTGGAATGCTACCCCCGCCGCCAGAACTGGTGGGGGTAGTATTCCAAGATGTTTGACACCAAACACGACATGTTTCCGTGCAGCCATCCCAAAGTTAGCATTTAACGCGAGGTTATAATGCGCTTAAGAGTATATGGTCGGGTTGCACTACAAACAGCATCAGAGAAGGGTCTCCGAACGCTGCAGAGGGGCCCAGCTCATGCAGGGGCACCCTCTCACATAGGAACCACGCACTCTGCCTTCAGGATTGACAAGGCCTGCCATAGGAGTGACTTATAGGTTTATATGTGTGTATGTATGTAGTGATATAGGTAGCCTATATCACAGTAAAGGGTGCAGGCACCACCTTACCCAGGCTGCAGTAGCAGACCTGTGGTGTCAGTTTGGATGGCCTTCCAGGGGTGGCACAATACATGCTGCAGCCCCTGGTAGGCCTCTGAGGTACCTATGCCCTGGGTACATAGTATACCATATACTAGGGACTTATAAGGGCCCTCCAGATTCCAATCAGAGATGTGCCTAAGGCACATGGAAACCATTTTAAAGAGGAAGCAGCTAGGCTGGGGTTCTGATTAGCAGGGCCCCAGCCAGACTAAGGTCGAAAAACAGTGAAGCATCGGCAAAAAGTGGGGGTACCCATGTGAAACAGATCCTACTCTCCTACACAACCCCCCCCCCCAAACGTAGGGACATTAAACTAACCTTGCCCAGTTAAGTCTTCATGTTCTAAGTGGAAGTACCTAGAGAGTCCATCTGCATTGGCATGGTTACTCCCAGGTCTATGTTCCACTCTGAAGTCCATCCCCTGTAGGGAAATGGACCACCTAAGCAGTTTGGGGTTTTCACCCTTCATTTGTTTTAGCCATAAGAGGGGCTTATGGTCTGTTTGAACAAGGAAGTGAGTACCAAACAAGTATGCCTCAACTTCTTCAGAGCCCAGACCACAGCAAAGGCCTCCCTCTCAATGGCTGAGCAACGTTTCTCTCTAGGAGTCAGCCTTCTGCTAATAAAAGCTACTGGCTGATCCTGACCTTCATCATTCAATTGTGACAGTACAGCCCCTACCCCCAATTCAGATGCATCAGTTTGAACAATGAACTTCTTGGAGTAATCAGGACTCTGTAGAATGGGAGCAGTGCACATGGCCTGCTTTAGGTCATCAAATGCCTTTTGACAGCTAACTGTCCACTGAACCTTTTGGGCATTTTCTTGGAAGTTAAGTCATTCAGGGGTGTCACTATTGATCAATACCCCTTGACAAATCTCCTATAGTACCCAGTCAGGCCTAAGAAGGCTCTCACCTGAGTCTGGGTAGTTGAAGCAGTCCAGTCCATGATGGTCTGGATCTTGCTCTGCAGTGGTTGAACCTGGCCTCCACCCACAAGGTGGCCCAGGTACACAACCTGACTCTGCCCTATCTGGCACTTGGTGGCCTTGATAGTCAGGCCTGCTTTCTGCAGGGCCTGTAAAACATTTCTGAGGTGGACCAGGTGATCCTCCCAGGTGGAGCTAAAGACAGCAATATCATCTAGATATGCTGCACTATAGGCTTCCAGACCTGTAAGGACTGTATTCACCAACCTCTGGAAAGTGGCAGGTGCATTCCTCAGACCAAAGGGCATCACCACAAATTGATAATGCCCACTAGGGGTTGAGAATGCTGTCTTTGGCTTTGCATCATCAGCTAGTCTGATCTGCCAGTAGTCAGCTGTCAGGTCAAATGTGCTTATATACTTGGCTGAGGCCAAAGTGTCTATTAGCTCATCTGCCCTTGGTATTGGATGGGCATCAGTCCTAGTGACTTCATTGAGACCCCTGTAGTCCACACAAAACCTCATCTCTCTTTTCCCACCATTGGTGTGAGGTTTTGGCACAAGGACCACTGGACTAGCCCAAGGGCTATCTGAGGGTTCAATAACTCCCAAATCCAACATCTTCTGGACTTCTGTCCTGATACAGTCCCTGACATGGTCAGGTTGCCTATAAATCTTATTTTTAATAGGCAGACTGTCCCCAGTGTCCACTTCATGAGTGCACCAGGTAGTCTGACTGGGTGTCAGTGAGAATATGTGTCTGAACTGATTGAGCACCTGTCTGCAATCAGTCTGCTGCTGGGTAGTGAGGCTGCCTGCCAAGGCTACACCATCCACTGACCCATCACCAGGGTTCTGTGAGAGCAGGTCAGGGAGTGGGTCACTCTCTTCCTCCTGTCCCTCATCAGTAGCCATGAGCAAGCCCATGTCTGCCCTGTCCACATATTTATTTATTTATTTAAAAGTTTTGTAGAGCGCCTGAATCACCCCCGGAGGGGTATCTCTGCGCTAAGCGGACCAGCGAGCGAGCAAGACAGACTAAAATAGGGAGGCTTTAAGCAGTTTCCTGAAACGTAAATAGTCCGGGCATTGTCTAAGTTGTAGGGGGAGCTCATTCCAGTAAGATGGGGCGAGGAGGGAAAAAGATTTCCCACCAAGTCTAGCTTTCCTTACCCTTGGAACCTGTAGAAAAAATTTACAACTGGATCTCAGTGTCCTGTAAGGAGAATATGGCTTCAGTTTGCACGAGATGTAAGAAGGGCCCTTGTTATGGGTGGCTCTATAGACTATGCAGCCGGTCTTAAACTTTATCCGCTTACGGACTGGTAGCCAGTGAAGTCTGCGAAGCAGCGGCAAAGAAGGGGTTCCAGGCAAGGAATTCGTGAGAAGCCGAGCCGCAGTATTCTGGACCACCTGGAGTCTATCAAGGGAAGACTCGTTTGCAGAGAGCAAAAGAGCATTACAATAATCAAGGCGGCCCAGAATCATGGTCTGAATAAGAGGTTTCCGTGTATAATCCGGCAGAAGAGGGAAAACTCGGCGTAGCATGCCCAGCACATGGAAGCAATTGCTAACAGTTCGGGAGACATGCTCCTTAAGAGTAAGAGTCTGATCAAGATAGATGCCCAGATTCTTAACTGAAGTTTTGGGAGTAGGCGGTGGCCCGAGAATGGGTGGCCACCAATTCGGAGACCACAGTAGAGGGGCTTCTCCGAATAGCATTATTTCGGTTTTCCCTGCATTTAATTGGAGGAAATTTTTTCTCATCCAAACTGATATGGCAGTCATTCCTTCGGCAAATGATGCCAGGGCATATGTTGAGGTTTTATCAAAGGTGAAGAGAAGCTGAGTGTCATCTGCGTAAGAGATGGGCAAAAAACCATGACTCCTGAGTAAGTCCTCCAAGGGGGCAATATAGATGTTAAAAAGCGTAGGGCTTAGACATGAGCCTTGTGGAACACCCTTGGTCAGTTCCGTGGTCTTAGAGCGGAATGGGCCCAGGTTGACGGTCTGAGTACGAGATGACAGAAAGCTGGTCCTCCACTGAAGGGCCGAACCCTGGAGTCCGATCTCCCTCAGTCTCATGAGCATAATCTGATGGGATATAGTGTCGAATGCCGCAGAGAGATCCAATAGCACAAGTATGGTGGACTGGCCACTATCCAGAGTCATTCTGATGTTATCCGTGACTTCCAGTAGGGCCAGTTCTGTGCTATGATTAGGCCTAAAACCAGATTGCGAAGAGTCCAGGCAATTATTGGTTTTAACCTGTTGACATGGAGAACCCTGTGGGGACTCCTGGGTGTTCCTAGGTCTACTAAGTAGGTAACCTCACCCTTCTGTTCAACAATGGTATGGGGTCCACTCCATTTGTCTTGGAGAGCTGCTGGGGCCACTGGCTCCAACACCCATACCTTCTGTCCTGGCTGGTAAACAGTCAGTACAGCCTTTTGGTCATGCCAGGCTTTTTGAAGTTCCTGGCTAGCCTCAAGGTTTTTAGTTGCCTTTTTCATATACTCAGCCATCCGGGAGCGGAGACCAAGTACATAGTCCACTATGTCTTGCTTTGGGGGCTTGAGAGGTAACTCCCATCCTTCCTTCACCAAGCACAATGGACCCCTGACAGGGTGACCAAACAAAGTTCAAAAGGGCTGTAGCCAACCCCCTTTGAGGCACCTCCCTGTATGCAAATAAAAGGCAGGGCAAGAGTATGTCCCATCTTCGCCTAAGCTTTTCTGGGAGCCCTTTAATCATGCCCTTCAAGGTTTTGTTGAATCTTTCAACTAAACCATTGCATTGTGGGTGATAGGGTGTGGTGAACTTGTAAGTAACTCCACACTCCTTCCACATTGCTTTTAAGTATCCAGACATAAAGTTTGCACCCCTGTCTGATACAACCTCCTTAGGAAAGCCCAGTCTTGAGAAAATTCCCAGGAGGGCCCTTGCCACCACAGGTGCTGTAGTGGTCCTAAGGGGAATAGCCTCTGGGTACCTGGTGGCATGATCCACTACCACCAGGATAAACCTGTGCCCAGATGCTGTTTGGGGATCCATGGGACCAACAATGTCAATCCCCACCCTTTCAAAGGGAACCCCCACCACAGGTAGTGGTATCAGGGGGCCTTTGTAGTGCCACCTGCCTTGCCACTGGCCTGGCAGGTTACACAGGAGCGACAAAACTCCTTGGTGTCTTCAGACATGTGGGGCCAGTGAAAGTGAGGGACAATTCTGTCCCAAGTCTTGTTCTGGCCCAGGTGACCTGCTAAGGGAATATCATGGGCTAGGGTCAATAGGAAGCCCCAGAACTTCAGAGGTATAACCAACCTCCTGGTAGCACCAGGCTTGGGGTCTCTACACTCTGAGTACAAGAGTCCATCATCCCAATACACAGTATGGGGACCACTAGCTTTCCCAGCAGCCTCAGCAGCAGCTTGCTGTCTGAGGGGTTCAAGAGAGGGGCAGCTCTGCTGCTCCTGGCTCAGATCTGCCCTGGAAGGGCCCCCTGTCCCCAAGAACTCAACCTGGTCAGGTTCAAGCTCCTCTGGGACAGTTCCTTCCTCAGGACTGAGATCATCCCCCTCAAGGGACTGATCTTCCTTCTGAGCCAAGGGGGAAGGCACTGCCTTTACCCTACTACTCCTCTTCTTGGAGGGCACTTGGTCCATTATTCCAGAATCCAAGGCCTGTTCAGTGTTAGACATTTTGGCTTGTGACCTGGTCACAGCAAACACATCTGCAGGGATGCCCAGCATTTCTGCATGGGTCCTGAGCTCCACTTCTGCCCAAGCTGAAGTTTCTAAGTCATTGCCAAGCAAGCATTCAACGGGTAGGTCTGCACTTACCACAACCTTCTTAAGGCCAGTTACCCCTCCCCAGGAGAAGTTAACAACTGCCAGAGTATGGTCTGTTCTGACGTTGCTAGCATTGGTCACTTGGTACATTTCACCAAGTATAATCTGCCCAGGACTCACAAGGTCTTGTGTCACCATGGTGACACTTGCCCCTGTGTCCCTAAATGCCAAAGCCTCTCTTCCATTGATTAAGGGCTGTTGTCTGTACTTGCCCAGATTACTGGGACTCACAGAGGAGGTCATATCCATGCCTCCATCACAGACTAGGACAGCCTGAGTGAGTTCTCTGACTAGGTCAGAGCTCATCTCTTTACCCAGGGTCAACCCTACTAAACCCTTGGCTTGTGTAGTCCCACCACCAACTGTAACTGCACTAGGGGGAGCAGGTGCCTTAGGGGCATTGGTGGGGGCTGGAGTCGAGTCTTTGGACTTGGTGCAATCACTGGTCCAGTGGGTCTTTTGCTTACAGACCTTGCACCATGGTTTCCTTTGGCCTTTCCCTTTGGTAGACTGTGAATCCCCACCTGAAGAAGATTTTTGGGGGCCTTGTGAAGACTTTTGATCTTTACCCTTCTCCCCACCCTTATCAGAGGTTTTCGAATCTTGCTTCTTAGGGTCACCACCTTGGTTCTGTACCTTCTGCTTCACCCTGGTTCTGACCCATTTGTCTGCCTTCTTTCCCAATTCTTGGGGAGAGGTCAGATCAGAGTCTACCAGGTGCTGATGCAACAGCTGATTTTGACAGTTATTAAGAATCTGCTCCCTCATGATCAGATTGTACAATCCTGTGAAGTCACATACCTTACTGCCCAATAACCAACCTTCCAGAGCCTTGGCAGAACAATCAACAAAGTCCACCCAGTCTTGAGTCTGTGCTTTTTGGGTATCCCTGAACTTTAACCTGTATTGTTCAGTGGTTAGGCCAAACCCATCAATTAGAGCACTCTTCAAGACTTTGTAATTATCAGCATCCTCCTCTCTAACAGTGAGGAGCTTGTCTCTACCTTTGTCTGCAAAGGAGAGCCACAAGATTGCTGCCCACTGCTCCTGAGGGACCCTCTGTACTTTACAGGCCCTCTCTAGAGCAGTTATCCATTTGTGGATGTCATCCCCACTCTGGTAGGGAGGGACAATCTTGCTCAGGTTTCTATGGTCATAAGACCTTTCCCTATCTTTGGGGAAACTGCTGCCACCATGGGACTCTAGTCCCAACTTTTGTCTCTCTCTATAGAGATCTAGGGACTCCCTGTCTATAGCCAATTGCTGTTTCCTGAGTTCAAGCTGAGTTTGCTCATACTGAATCAGTCTCTTTCTCCTCTCATGAGAGGATTCCCTCCTATGAGAGGAGACAGAGGTCCCTATTGAGGTGTCAGAGTGGTTAGACTCCTGAGAAGGAGACCTAGACCTTCTGGGCACACTCAGAACTCTTCCTGGGGGACAAAGGGGAAGTCAGTCTGATCCTCCCCTCCTCCTCCTCCACAGGAGGAATTGGGTTTTCCAGGACAAGGTCATTTTCACCTTCCTGGCCAGTTTCAGAGGGGGGGCCTGGGTTTCTTCACCCCTGGCCCCTTCCTCATCTTCCGCCCCACCCTCTTTGCCTACCACTTCAGACCCTAGGGGCCTGCTGAGATCATCAGCTAGTAACACCTCCCTGAGGTGTTGGGTGCTGGCACTTTTGCCTGCCTTCAACTTCCTAGTATTGCATAATGCTCTCAATTCCAAGAATGGGAGTTTATCATACTTGGAGGGAAGAAGCCCACTGGCTTCTGGCAAGGACTCACTGGGTCCTGGCTTTGAAGACATTACTAGTGAGGTGTGGTGTATGCACTACCTACTCTAGTGTGGCCTACTAAACTCTCTTGAGTTGTAGAAAGGGTGTGCTGTCCCTTAACACACAACTCTAAGTTCAGTAGAACTTACTGTATTACTAAGCTTGATTTATATGTACCTTAGGTACCCTTAGTGGTTTTCAGTTGATCAATTCAATTGAGATTATCTGGTAAAACAATAGCAAGCTGGAATCCCACACGCTGCACACCAATGTGAGAAGTTGGCCTGGCATATGCTGTCCACTAATTATAGTGGGCACCTTGCACCAGTCCAAACAACCCCTTATTGGAGATAGGTTAAAGACAGCCTTTATTGAAAGCTATCCTAGTGGTAGCTATGGAGAGCAGCCTTCAGGCTAAGTCTTGAAGGAATGTAAAGCAGCTTGTTTTACCAGTCTATAATCTCTTGAGTGACCAAATGAAAGAGGACCACACCAGGTATATATTCAAAATATATGTATTTATTACTAAACACACCCCTCTAGTCTCTTTATGAGGCTAGAGTTCGAAGTACATAAATTATAAGTTAGTTATCTACAGTAATAGCACAAATACACGTTTGAGCCCCAGGGGCGTACCAAACCATATACCAATAAAGTGGTATAAGAACCACGACTGAGCTAGACACAAGGCCTAGAGCCTGTAGAAGTGCTTGGAACACAGGGACCCACCCAAGGCAGTGACACAGGGGACCCACGGGGGACGTGTGCAGTGTATGAACACAGCCGCGAACCACCGTTAACTTCTATGGGGAAAGTCGCGATTAGAATTTAAAAGAAAAGGGACACTTAGAGGAGGACTTGGAGCAAACCCTTTGAGAACTAGACTGTTCTAGTGTCAATACCCACGGGAGCACCGGAGTACTCGAGTTACCTCACCCAGGGGAGCCGGGTGCATAGGTGTCTTTCGGGGTCGGGTTTCGTCGTCGCTTTCAATGGCGATCTGCTGCAAAGTGCTGCTGGCGGCCAAGTCGAAAGTGTTCGGGTGGATCCAAAGGTGGATCGAAGATCTGAAGAACCTGAAAGCAGAGGGGACAGAGTCTGGGTCACTAGCCAGTGACCAGGAAGGCGATGAGCAGATGCCCACCGATGTCGAGTGCTTCAGGTAGGTTGACGGTCGTCTTGACTCTTCAGCCACGAGGTCCAGGAGGTGTCGACGACAACCAGGAGCTGGATTCGAGCTGTCCCATGACGTTTGTCGATTGCAGGGGTGTCGGCGACCGGATTGGACCTAACAAGCCTTGGCAACGGCAAGTCTCGTGGAAATGGAAGAAGGACAATGTTGCAGACCAGCAAAGGTCTGTGGGACTCACGCAGCGAGGATAAGTCAGGGCATGCCTGGAGCAACCAGGGAGCCCAAGCAGAAAAAGATTGGCCTTCGGGAGGGCCTACTAGCCAACGGACTAGCAACCACGAAGGAGCCTCAAGACAAAGCACGTGGAGCTGGCTCACAGGACACTCGTGCAGTGGAGGCCAGTGATCTTCGGTGCAGTTTGTGCTGGAGGCTGGGGCTACTCGGTGCCCAAAGAACGACTTCATGGGAGACCCAGAAGAGGATGCACTTGCAAATACGATCTGGTGTCCAGGGGTCACGGTTCCACGTTACCCACGACAGCTACGGGCCTCAGCTTTGCTGGGGACTCAGGGCAGCCTCGGGAAGTCTGGAAATCCACCTCTGGTGATGCAAAGACTTCGGCGTCCGACGGGAGCTTCAGCGATGCAGACCGGACAATTGCTTCTTTGGTGCCTGCCAAGCAGGGGAGTCACTCCTTGACCCCAAGGGAGATTCTTCAGTCCTCTAATCTTAAAGTAGAGCGTCGAAGGTCCAGGATTCTGTGTCAGAGTTTCGTCCAGGTAAATCTAAAGTCCTAAGGACTGGGGTCCCCTACTTATACTAAGGTAGGGGTTGGACATACTCTGTGGCCCCACCTATGGGAGGGTCAGGGCAGAGGGGTGGTTACACCCCTTTCCCTTCGTCCAGTTTCGCGCCAGAGCAGGGGCTGTAAGCCCCTGAGCCGGTTTGAACTGGGGTATGCAGAGGGACACCAAGTGTGCCCCCAGTGCAGGACTTCAAAGCACCCGAGAGTGCTCCCGCCCAGCCCCAATACACACTATCCTGTCTGGGGAGGTGGTCACACCTCCCTGGGACAGGAAACCTATTGTCCAGGCCTCCCCTGCCGGAGTTTCGGTCAGCAGCAGGAGGCCAGACTCGTGTCTGTGACAGCGGCATCCATTTTGTGATGCCAGGGCTCTGGAAAGTCAGTACCGGGTATACCGGTGTGTACATGTCTTTCCCTCTAGAAAGGTGGAATGCTACCCCCGCTGCCAGAACTGGCGGGGGTAGTATTCCAAGATGTTTGACACCAAACACGACATGTTTCCGAGCAGCCATCCCAAAGTTAGCATTTAACGCGAGGTTATAATGCGCTTAAGAGTATATGGTCGGGCTGCACTACAAACAGCATCAGAGAAGGGTCTCGAACGCTGCAGAGGGGCCCAGCTCATGCAGGGGCACCCTCTCACATAGGAACCACGCACTCTGCCTTCAGGATTGATAAGGCCTGCCATAGGAGTGACTTATAGGTTTATATGTGTGTATGTATGTAGTGATATAGGTAGCCTATATCACAGTAAGGGGTGCAGGCACCACCTTACCCAGGCTGCAGTAGCAGACCTGTGGTGTCAGTTTGGATGGCCTTCCAGGGGTGGCACAATACATGCTGCAGCCCCTGGTAGGCCTCTGAGGTACCTATGCCCTGGGTACATAGTATACCAGATACTAGGGACTTATAAGGGCACTCCAGATTCCAATCAGAGATGTGCCTAAGGCACATGGAAACCATTTTAAAGAGGAAGCAGCTAGGCTGGGGTTCTGATTAGCAGGGCCCCAGCCAGACTAAGGTCGAAAAACAGTGAAGCATCAGCAAAAAGTGGGGGTACCCATGTGAAGCAGATCCTACTCTCCTACACTTCCTCCCTAAATTGGACCATGGTGAGTACTTAGGTATCCGCCAGATTGGCTACTGGTGTACCCTTGTAAGTCCCTAGTATATGGTACTAAGGTACCCAGGGCATAGGTACACCAGGAGTCCTCCATGGGTTGAAGCATGTATTATGCCACCCATGGGAGACCACTCAAATTGTGACTACAGGCATGCCATTGCAGCCTGTGTAAGCTGGTGCTAGCACCACTTACGACAGATATAAGTTTCCTTATATCTGAGGTCACTACACTTAAAACCTATAAGTCACCCCTAAGGCAGACCTTTCATTCCTGAAGGCAGGGTGCTTGGTTATAAGTGTGAGGGTGAACCTGCATGAGCAGGACACCCCTACAATTCCTGGAGTCCATTCTCCAGGCGTTGTAAATGCATCAGCCATAATGATACATAGAGTGGCCATACGTCATTACGCAATGGCTAACTCTAAACTGGCTGTAGCGAACCCTGGGATGTTTGATATCAAACATGTTGGAATCATGCATCCAACACCGTAAATGGTGTTGGAGGTATGATTCCATGCACTGTGGGGCTTCTCCGGGAAGCCCTCTGTGCTCTCGGTCCCAGTCTTCCAGAGTCTGACAGCATGCTATGGCTGCTGCCGACCACAGACACAATTCTGCCCTCCTTCTGCTGAGCCAAGCTCAAGCAGGGGAAGGTAGGACAATAGGTTTACTGTCACAGGGAGGTGTGACCACCTCCCAGACGGGCCTTAGTGTATTGGGCCAGGGTGGAGGTGCTTGCCAGAGCCACTAGACTGCTTTGAAGGGCGCATTTGGTGCCCTCCTTGCATACTCCAGTTGGAACCAGTTGTGGGAGCTGTTTGCTCCTGCTCTGGCGTGAAACTGGATAAAGGACATGGAAGTATCCTCCCCACTGTCCAGCCCCTCCTCTGGGAGGAACCCTTGAATCGTCCCAACCCTTTCTTTAAGGTACTTAAGGGCTTACCTGTGGATGGTTCTTTAGATTCGTCATGGGACAAGGTTCAGATCTGAAACCACTTCATCTTCAACAATATGGGCACTTTGAACTTCGTTTGACTTAGCTTTGGGAACCAAGACTGCAACTGGAATACTCCTGCTGCTCCTAGTCTCATCGTCCTGCAAGTCTTCTGCATCATCTGTGCCTGTGCACCATACAGGTTCTTCTCTAGACCTGTGGGATCCAAGACACCTGAAGGAATTTCCCTTGGAGTGAAGGAGTCACTCCCCTGCATCTGCAAGCACCGCAACAAAGCTGACCGGTCTGCTATTCCTGAGCTCCCACGGACTCTGAAAGGATCAGCAACACAGGTGGTGGTTCTGCAACTCCCTCAAGGCCAGCACTATTTTCACAGGAAGTCTGAAGTCAGTATCCCTGTCGGAACTGCTTGAGCAGTACCCCTGTGCACCGCGGTGACTTTGCGTTGCCAATACGTGTTGCCTCTCTTCTCCTGGGATCTTAACGCTCCAAGAACCTCCACCCTCCAGCATGTCTTGCTTCCAAGATCTTTGTCCTCACTGCATCCTCTGCACCGTGAGCCTGCATCATTGGTGAGCTGCTCAAGGTCCTCTTGCGACTCCTGTGCCTTTGGCCCGTGGGTTCTCTTGAGGGTCTTTTTTGGTTCCAGTGGTCTCTCCTGTTTCCTTGGGGCCTGCTCTGACTTACCTGCACTGTTCCCTAGAATGTGCGCGGGTGCGTGCGTGCGCACTGAAGTCACCCCGAGCGTGCAGTGTCCCAATTGTAGCACGCACACACACAACGCAGCCTTTGGTTCGCGCCGCCGCTTTTAAAACGCGAGCGGCGCAAAAAACGGTTATTTCCTGGTTGTAGGAGGCAGAGCTGGAGACGACGGTGGAGAGGACACAGCCGAGCTTCAGGAAAGTGTCTCCCTTATGTCCTGTATGGTTAGGGAGGGCTCGGGTTTACGAGCAAGTGGCGCCTGCACGTGCTGCATTTTTTTCTTAATAGTGCACTCCAGCGGGCAGTTTGTGGGCCTTTGTGAAAGTATTCATGTTAATTGCAGCGCCGTCATGTGCTGCAATTAACATGAATACTTTTACAAAGGCCCACAATCTGCCCCGCAGACGTGCACTATTAGGAAAAGGAATGTGACAACCTAAAGCGCGACTTGTTCTTTCAGATGATTCTGAAAGAACACGTCATGTTTGACTCTGGATTCCTTTGCTAATAGTGGGCATCTGCGGGGCTGAATGTGGGCCTTTGAAATAGTTTTCATGCTAATTGCAGTGCACACGGGCGCTGCAAATAACAAGAATTCTATCTCAAAGGCCCACATTCAGCCCCGCACTATCAGCAAAAGGAATGCAGAGTCATACACAACGTGTGCTTTCAGAATCATCTGAAAGAACATGTCGTATTTGACCCTGCAGTTCTTTAGCTAATAGTGGGCAGCTGCGGGGCTGAATGTGGGCCTTTGAGATAGTATTCTTGTTAATTGCTGCACTGGTGTGCACTGCAATTAACAAGAATACTATCTCAAGGGCCCACATTCAGCCACGCACTATGAGCAAAACAAATGCAGGGTCAAACACAACTTGTGCTTTCAGAATCACGTCATGTTCACCCCGCATTTCTTTTGTTAAAAGTGCGTGGCTGAATGTGGGCCTTTGAGATAGTATTCTTGTTAATTGCAGTGCACACGGGCGCTGCAATTAACATGATTATTATCTCAAAGGCCCACATTCAGCCCCGCAGCTGCCCACTATTAGCAAAAGGAATGTAGCAAATGTAAAGCAGGCCGTGTGCTTCATAGCTGCCAAGGTTTCAGATTGCCATGTGGGACATTTTCATATGTTTCAGTGTAATATGAGTGACATTTTAAGGATCATGAGAACATAGCTGCCAGGGTTTCAGATTGCTATGTGTGACATTTTCATATGTTTCAGTGTAATATGAGTGACATTTTCTCACGAGCAAAATCAACACACTAAAATTCACGGTTTAACAACCGCCACGGTAAACAGCTAAGGGGCATTAATTGAGGTGCAAGAGAGGCTGAGGGGCACACATAGCCGGGCAGCAGCGGAGTGAGCAAGGGCGCTGTATTATTGCAAGTACGTTGCACGGTTCGTGAAAACTATCGACCACTAGAAACTGTGAGGTGGACTCTTTTTCATGACATTTACAAAATCACTAAATCATAGGTCTTGACTAAGTTCCCCTTCATTTCCCCTTAGAGTCAAAACACAAATTAGGTGCAAGGCGACATTATTGATGCATTCGCGTGCACATGGCATAAGTAGAAACAGGGCCAGCTTTACCACTGGTGGCGCCCTGTGCGACAATGTTTAGTGGCGCCCCCCCAATGACCACCTCCGCCACAGATTCCCACACTACCACCATTTGACAGTGCTCCTCAAGTCTCAATAACCACTGTCTCTTAGATTAATTTCGTTTCATAGCGCGACTCATACCAGTTTAAGGTGTCAGAACACTTTACATCACACACACATTGCACAGAGACAATCATACATGTGTAAATGAGTGTATAGGAAATGTTACATAAGACAAAGGCCTACAAGGTTTAGGAGTAAAATGTCATCCATTCTGGTAGGCAGTATAGTTTGAGTCTTTGGTCTTGAAAAATACAAATTCAGAATTTAAAAATGTTACACCAATGTTGGGGGTTTTCCTAAATAATAAGAATTGATTTCTACATAAATTAACCCTTTTTGCAATATTAGGATAACAAAAGACTTGCAAAAACACACATAGCTTTTAACACATTCCTTGCAGTTTGCATGCAGCTCTTTGATGACAGTTAATATATTAGGATTTTAACTTATACAAGTAACAACAGGATCTCTCTGACAAAAGCGGTAACGCATTGACCAATTTATATTTTATGCACTTTGTGATATGAATGGGACACGTTATTTGCAGCAGACATATTAACCCTCTGCACTACAAGTCAACATTTCTTAGACAAAGCTCCGGTCTCTCTCCAGGAAGAACATTAATCAGATGAGTTATCTTGACATTTTTATTGCTGGAACTAAGAACGCGGCACCAGCTGCCTCTAAAACAATAAACATGGCGCCCCCACCCCAAGTCAGCGCCCGGTGGGATGGCACCGATCGCACCGCCCTAGAGCCGGCCCTGAGTAGAAACACTCATTTTGGCATTGAAATGCCCACACATGAGGAGGCATGGCCGGCAAGATGTTGACAAGAAGTGCTTCATCCTGGACACAAACTGTAATTTTTAATCCAACGCTGAATCCTGCAGTCCCCGCCACCTGGGTTAGGACAGAGAGCCGAAAGAGGGGGCTAACGGCAGATACAAAGTTGTGTGAGGCCTGCAGCAAGGCACTGGTGCAGAGGCCCCTGAGGAGAAGACTCCGAAGTGGAGGCTGCGTGAAGGAGGGCTGACCCAGTGGAGGGCGGTGTCTTTTTGCGGGGGTGCCCTGGGGGGGCTGAAGTGCCCCTGGCAAGAACCGGCTGCGCTGCGGTCAAGACAGGCGATCGGTCATAGCACAGGGGCCTGCCTGGATCACCCTGAGGGGTTCTGGTAATTGCCAGCCGCGGGACGTGTTTGCAATGAGGCGGCAATGGAGGCAGCCTAAAACAGCCAGACTGCAGCATAAGAGGAGAGGGTGCCTGGAGGGGTTCTGCTGGTGCCACTGGTGGAGAAAGTGGGCTGTGGGGAGCAAGATTTGAGATATAGAAAGACAATAAAATATTCACCAGTGCAGGAATAATGTTAAATACTGTTAAATGTTGTCTCCGCTTCAGGTATAGGAATGTTACTGCAAAAGGTCAAAGGGAGCACCCCTCGCATGTTAAAGTCTTTGTTCGCTCTCCACGGGAGGGGGCACAGAGTCAGTGACTGGCGGCCCTGTCCTCTGGCTCCGCCGGCATTGAACTGGGGCACTGATCGCCCCACTAAAGAGCTAGCTGGATCGATAAAAATTATACACTTGTGATTAGATATAGATAAGGCTGAAGTCGGGAATGTTTTCAACTCCAAGGCACGTTTTTTCTCTAAATACCATGAGCTTAAGTATGCATATTTATTAAAATCATGCATCTTAAAAGCGAGCACACTTACCAACAAGCACTGACGCGCCTATTTTACCAGAGCTTTGCCCTCTCTCGAATCATAGAAACCAGAGTCCTCCTGGCCACAACGAATGACTCCCTCGGCAAACGTGCCACCCGGGCTGCATTCAGACTCAGAATCTGCACAGTGCATGCTCTGGACTCCAGCGGCCGACACAGGTCCGTGGCATTGGGTCTCGGCGGTGGCAGGGATCATTCATGATTATGCTTAAATTACCGCGATGCGGTGTAAGCACTGCCCTGGCATTGCCATGTCCTGCGTAATGCCGCACGCAGCCATGAGGATTACTTCCTATTTTAACTAATACATTGTAGCCAGCAGCCCGCAAAGCCTACCAGGAGCAGCGCTCTCGCACAGGCCTGCTGCCACTCCAGTTTCAGCATAGTGGCGTTATGGCTTGACAGCCAAGGCAGGTGCTATGCCTATTGTGCGTGAATTTGCATTTCAGTGCGGACCACCACACTGAAATGCGTTAGTCTAACACCTGATGCGTGGTCCTTGGCAGGGCTGTGAGTAACACTTTCTCGCCAGCAAAATCAAGCCATAAAGAGGAGGAAAACATATATAGAAATTACATGCATAGCTGTCAAGGTTTCACATTGCTCTGTGTGACCTTTTCATGATTTCAGTGTAATTATTAGTGACATTTCAACAACTATGAGTGACGCTTTCTTTCCAGCAAAAGATAGCTGGCAAGTTCCATTTTCCTTATGTGACATTTTCATATTTTCCTTGTGTTTGTGTGACATTTCTATTCTTATGTCTGATGCGTCTCAATATTTTGCTTCCCAACAACATTTTGATCCATAACCAATATAACAGTGAATTAATTAACATAGTCTTTAATCCCTATTAGCACTGCACCTTAAACTGTAGAACTAGTGATTTCACATCTGATTTTAGTGTGTGTTGCCTTTGTATACTTTACAAAGCTTGTATTGCATTTCATGATGTTTCCTTTTTACATATAAAATTGTTCTGAAATTAAAAAGGCATCTACATAACACTTCAAGCATACCGAATAGTGACCAATTCCTTTGCAATACAAGGTGTTGCAGGATTTTCTTTGAAAAAGACGTCTTCACATCTACCTTCAATAACCACAGTTCAACTACTAACACTTGAACATGAGTGATCACTGGTACTAGGCAGCAATTAAAAGGTGTGAACCTTTTATCGCTCACAAATATACAGATTCAAGAAGAATCAAAATTAAGCAAAACAAACTAATATGAGCAGAGAACCACATTAAATCACAATAGACTCTTTCCTTTCTGAAATCCGCCACTCTTTCGACCTTTTCCATTTTAATGGGATCAAGCACAACAAATACACTTTCCTGATAGTGACTCGGGACAGAATTGTGTCAAAGGTAATTTACTGTATTATTGCTTGAAAGGGTGTTCTAACTTTAACCAAACACTGTGTAAGGCACCTCATTGACAAGCTGGGTGATGCTGGGTCAGTCTCCTTGTAATTACTACACACTCCTTTGGCATTGCAAGCCAATGTGCGGGGCAGTATTGGAACACGGTTTTATGCAACTCTGTGTTTAAGCTCAGTAGTTTCAGGAGCCGGAAAATAAGAAAAGGTGCCGGGGTCATTGTGAGGCTAGACCCAGTGCTTGCACTTTGTGTATTTAAAGGCTTCTCCAAGCCGCCCACAGCCAGATTCATCTAGTGCCATATCCATGTGTATTGTATATATGTGATCTTTTATAGACTCCCAACATTTTCCCACCCTATGAACAGTGCTCGAGTTGAGGATCTTTAGTAAAATCTTAAGGTACCATCGTTGGAGTCCTATGCTTTTCTAAACCCGAAGTGTACTTGCCTGTGTAACCAATTCATGTCATGGCGTGTGTATCTAAATTGAACACCTGCCTTTAGACCCTTCATGTGGTGCTACAGGTGTGGAAATGCACCGTCCTTTCACTTTTTTAAGCAAAAATTTGGAGTGATATTTGGCGCTGCAACCACACGAGGGGTCTGGTTCCCGGTGCACATAACCTGGGCTGCAGTGCACAGAGACCTTACACTGCCGCACACAGAGGAAATAAATTAGAGGGAACATTGCTTACCTGTACTGGGTGAGTCTCTTGGACCTTGCTGGTCTCGACACTGCACTTTTTTTGCCTGCCACATTTGTTGCGCTGCCAAGGCTTGTTGGAGCTCCTGCCAGACACCAACCCCCTGGATCTCACCATCTGAAATGGGATAGCTCGTGAATGGCTCCTGGGGTTCCACAGCATCGCCTGGTCCATTCAACTGCAGCACCAAGTTCACCGTCAACTCTCCTGCATCTCCTGAAATTGGTGGGCATTCGTCTTCTATGCCTCCTGGTCACTGCTGAGTGACATAGACTCTGTCCCCTCTGCTTGCAGGTACTTCTTCCACCCTTGGATTCCACTGGACTCTCTCAGCTTCTTCGCCAGCAGCATCTTTACTGAAGTCATCCATTGGGGTCTACGGCGGTTTCCAATGTCACATTGCACCTACGCACCCGCCTTCCCTGGTGTATGTATTTTGGTTCCCGAGGGATCCACGGGTGGGGTGATTCTCCAACCTTCCATCTTTTACAGGGTTTCTCCAGGGTCCTCTGGGAAGATCCTTCTTCTTGAAAACTGCAACTGCGACTTTCCCATTGACTTGTACTGAGCATGTGGTCGTGATTCCACTCTGCACACGGCCTCCATGGGGTTCCTGGGTACTTACCTGAGTGGTTCCTTTGGTCCCCGGCTCTTCTAAGTTTTCTGGGTCCAGTCTCGACTTAGGTCCTGGGTCGCATTCCACGTTTTTAGTATATGGTTTGGTCTCCCCCTGGAGACCACTATGTATTTGCCCTATTTACATGTTCTGTTACTGAAGTATTGTGTATATTGTGATTATATCTCCGGGGAGGAGATATTGCAATGTGTTAGTGAGTGTTTATAATAAATACATATTTTCATAACTACACTGTGTGGGTCTTTTTCACTTAACCTACACCATATGATTGGTACTGGTAAAACAAGCTGCTTCACACTCCTTCTAGACTAAGCCTGAAGGTTGCTCTCCACAGCTACCATTTAGAGAGCATTCTAAGGTTGTCTAAGACCACTAAAATCACCATAAGAGTTGTCTGGATTACTGCAGGGTACTCCACTTAAATAAGTGTGCACCATATCCTAAGCCAGCCTCCTACACCAAGGAGATCTGTTTCCTCTTATTCCTAAACGTTGTTCACATCTTCTTCTTACACTCACAATGTAATCCCATTTTAGAAAAGATTACTTCAATGAATTTAAATAAAAGTATAAGATCAATTGCACACAGTTAGACTTGGCATCTTTTGGCATGTTTCCCCTGAGTTTTTGCATTCTGACCTCCCGGTTTTGACTCTGTTTTTGCTGTCTCTGCGCACTTTTCTAACTGTTGATCAGTGGTAAAGTGCAAGTGCTCCTGTTGTAAATTGTGCTATGGATTGGTGTTTCCTTGATTGGCATATTTGATTTATCTGTCAGTCCCTAGTAGAGTGCACTGAGAGTGCCAGGGCCTGTAAATAAAATGCTGTTAGTGGGCTGCAGCACTGGATTGTGCCACCCACACGAAAGTGTAACTCTGGCCTGCCATTGCTGAGCCTGTGTGCAGTCTGGTACTGCTATGTCGACTTGGCAAGTGCACCCACTTGCCAGGCCCTAACATTCCCTTTTCTTACATTGCGTCACCCCTAAGGTAGTCCCAAGGTACCCCTGTGGGCAGGGTGCAGTGTATGTGAAAGATAGGACATGCCCTGGTGTATGTGGCATGTCTTGATAGTGAAATACTGCCAAATTCGTTTTTCACTGTTGTAAGGCTACCTGTTCCCATAGGACAGAATTGGGAGTTTGTTTATAACATCTTAAACACATAACTGGCCCTGGGAACTAGGTAGAGAAATGAAGTTTAGTATGCCTAAACTCAGAATCTAAAGATGCATCTTTTAGTGAAGGTGATTTTTACATTCTGTGTTTGAAAATACCACTTTTAGAAAGTAGGTATTTTCTTGCTCAGCCATCCAGTAGGCCTCTGCTGGGTTTGTGAATTGACTGTCTGGGTTTTGGATGGCAGGGGCTGGGGAGGAGCAGTGGCTTCAGATAGTCTAGATGGGTCAGGGAAGGACTGAATAGACCTCGGCTGCATTTAGAGTAGGGGGAGGAGATTTCCTTTCACCTGAATGGGCCTGGTCTGCTTCTGACAATGCCGTCTCAACCTCCTGCCAGGAACCGACACCAGAGAGGGCAGAACTGGTTCTGGCTGGGCACAGACACTCTCTGCCTGAGAGGACAAAGGATTTTGGGCTATAAAAAGTGGAGCCCAAACCCCTAAATTTTAGAACTCAATGGAATCAAGGAACCTGCCAAGCAGAAGAGCTGGAAGAGCTGCCAGGAGGAGTACTGCCCCTTTGCTGTGTTGTTGCTTTGTTGGGTTGGCCTGCACTGGCTGCTTCTGCCTTGGGCAGTGAAAGGACTGGACTGAACTTTCTTCACTTGTGCTGAGTATCTCCAAGGGCTTGAAAAATGAGCTTGCCTCTTGTTCTGAAGTCTCAGGGACTGCAAAGACTTCACCAACCTCTGGGTACCGCTTCTGGAACCGCTGTTTCAGTTGCCACAGAGAAGGGAAAGCAACCGTCTCCGTCACCGACTCCGTCGCTGGCTCTGTGTCTTGACGGCACCGCAGAAGGCACTGTCCGCATCTTACACCGCAACCCTGGTCTCACTGACAACGCCGCTGCCGCCACCGAGCTGCTGCTTGCACTGCGACCTGTGGGCACCGCACTCCGCACCGCCTCGCTTCACTTCGCCACCCTGGTCTCACCGACGTTGTCGCTGCTGCTGGCTTTGACCCCATGACCGCATCGTAGTTGGGGGCACTGCTCGTAAGTTCCACAATGCACCGCCTCGTCCCACACTGCAGTCCGGGCCGACTGACGCCAGCTCCCGCCAACCGGCTCTGTCGCTTGCACTGCAACCTGCCAACACTGCAATGAGCACCTCCTCGCCCTGCACCGTAAGCCTTGGTCTCACCGATGCCATCTTGACGATCGTCACCGAGCCGCTGCATGTACCGCATCGAGAGGGCACCGCACCCTGCACCACTTCCATCTTGCATCACAACCTCTGTGGTTGCCTTGACCGGCTCGCACCCACGTGTCAGCCGCAACGAGAAAGGTACTGTTACCAAGTCTGTTCACACTTTTGTTGGCCTGTATCGACACGGTCGGCTGGAACTGTTAGACTCTGTTGTTTTCAGCATCGCAGTAGCCCCGGACGGAGCTACCGACTCGAACGAACTGTGTTTTTGAGGTATTTCTGCAGTTTAGAAGACATCTTGCAAAGTATCTATTTTTCAAGTACTGTATTGTGGATTCTTTATCGTTTTTGGTCTTGTCCTGAGTATATAAAAATATTGGTTATTTTTCTAAACTGTATTACTGTTGGTTATGTGCAAACGCTTTACACACTGCCACTAAGATAAGCCTGACTGCTCATGCCAAGCTACCAAGGGGGTGAGCAGGGGTTATTTTAGGAGTGTAACTCCCTTATCCTGACTAGGAAGAAGGGTCCCCTTTTGGACAAAGGTACCTACCTCTGCCAACTAGAGACCCCCATTTCTAACATTGGTTGTCAGCGGTGAGGATAGGACTTGCATTTGCGCTTGACTTACAGTGATTGGTGTGCACTACTTCCATATTGCAGACCATTACGTACCACATACTGTTTTTTAGGTCTATTTTTGCCTTTCCATTGGTCTTGAACTTGAACTTTCCAGTACAACATGCCTGAATCAATTGCATCATCTGCTGCATCCTTGGAAGTGGCCTTTGAGGAGGAGAGGTTAGAAACCTACAATGTTAAGGAATTGAAGGCGATCTGCAAAAACCTCAAAGTGCAAATCAGGGGCCTCACCAGAAAAGAGGAGATACAAAAGGCGCTGAGGGCCTGAGTAGCAGCCAGACATGCTAGTGAGCAGTCTGGGGATCTTGGCATGGAGACAGAGGAGCCTATTCCAAGGGTGGATGTGCTGTTGGGAGGGGGGGCACCCTCTAAACCAGGCAGCGGTGGCTTGTCCCCAGAGGAGCTGGAGGACAGGCAGGAATTAAAGAGAGTTGCTGTAGAACTGGAGAAGCTTATGTTAGCTATGGAGGAGAAAAGGATGATGTTAGACCATGAGATCAGGATAAAGGACCTGGATCAGAGGAGTAACACCAGCTCAGATGGTGGCAGCAATTCGTCAGGGCAGTCATACAGAATTTTGCACATCCCCAAGAATGTAGGCAAGGAATTCAAGAAGGGGGATGACATACAAAGGTGGTTCCAGGGGTATGAGGCGTCTAATCATATGAATGGGGTCCATGATAGGAATTGGGGGGCAGGGTTGTGGCTTCTCTTACCAGAAGAAGCAAGGCATACTCTGATAGCTTTGGGTAAGGGGCAGAACCTCACCTGTGCTGATATGAAGGACGCTCTCCTTACCAGGTATGGTCTCACTCCTGAGAATATAGGGATCAGTTTAGGTCTAGCAAGAAAACTGATGCCAACACTTGGTTGGAATGTGTAGATTCTTTCTGCAGGTCTCTGGATGGCTGGGTGAAGGGTAGTAATATAACAGATTTTCAGGGGCTCTACAAATTGATTGCATGGGAGCACTTATCTAGTCTATGTTTTGCAGAGCTGAGCCAGCACTTCGTTGATAGTAAGCTAACTGACCCCAGGAAGCTTGCTATGGAGGCGGACCGCTGGGTAAGTACCAGGGTCCACAAGAAAGCGTTTGGGGGAGACTCAGCCAAAGGTGGGCAGGGTCCCCAGCAGAAAAGTGGGGGGGACAAGGGTAAAGTACAGGAGTTCTCTAAAGGGCCCCAAACTATTACCCAGGGTAAAGGTTCCCAACCCCCAGGAGATAAGAAGCAGGGGGTCTCTTCAGGAAAGCCTTCTGAGACCGGCCCCCGCAAGTGTTTTTCATTTGATCAGGTGGGTCACTTGAAGGGGGACCCCAAGTGTCCCAAGAGGGCCTTGCCACCCACCGGTGGGCAGGCCAAGGTTTGGCTAGTGTAGCGCTAGGGGAGGACGGGTACCCACAGGAGGGTGGGGATCCCGCAGAAATGACCCTCGTCTCACTAGGGGACAGTGAGATGGTCTCAGGAAACCAGGTGCCCCCTATCACAAAGAAATACAGCACCTGGGTGACCATCAATGGGAAAAGGGTAGAGGCTCTCAGAGATACTGGAGCCAGTGTGACCTCAGTCCGGTGTCACCTGGTCTCTGAAGAGCAGGTAGTCCCAGGGGCATTCCACCAAATAGTTGCTGTGGACAACTCAGAGTGCCAGTGTATGGTGGTGCAGGTTCCCTTTGAATGGGGGGGGTCTCAGGTCCCTTGAGGGTGGTTGTGAGCCCTACCATGTCTATAGATTGTCTGCTAGGTAACGACCTGGAGCAGTCCTGGTTGAAGGATGTTGAGCTCAGGTCTCACTTGGAGATGCTTGGGTTGCTAGAGTGGGCATGCTTGTCCACTCAGTCAATAGCAGCCAGAAAGGGTGATCAGAAGGACCTGGAGCCTGAAACAGTGGGCCAGGGGACACCCCGGTGCCTACAGGGGAACAGGTAGCTGAACTGGGGGACATCTCTCAGTTGACCCATTGGCAGCAAGAAGGTGGTCCCACCAGGGAAGAATTCTGCATGGAGCGGAAAGAGTGCCCTTCTCTGGAGGGTCTGCGGTGGCAGGCTGAAGACCAGGCAGCCGGTAATCAGTCTGGATCACATTGGATCTACTGGGAGAATGATCTCCTGTATAGTGAGCCTAAGGTCGCTGAGCCTGGGTCAGCCCGTACGCTGGTGGTACCCCAGCGCTTCAGGACCTTCCTACTGGGTCTGGCTCACAACTGGCCTTTGGCAGGACATTTGGGGCAGGACAAGACCTTTGACAGGTTTGTCACCCACTTCTTCTGGCCCCAAACGTGAAGGCTGTCAGATGGTCATTGTAGGTCTTGCCAGACTTGCCAGGCAAGTGGTAAGAGTGGGAGGAAGGTCAAAGCTCCTCTCCAACCTTTTCCAGTTGTTGGAACACCCTTTGAAAGGGTATGGATGGACATTGTGGGGCCACTGCATCCCAATACAGCCATGGGCAACAGGTACATCCTGGTCTTGGTGGACCATGCCACCCCACACCCGGAGGCTATCCCTCTCAGGACAACAATGGCACCAGTGGTGGGCCAGGCGTTAATGGAGATCTTCTCCCGCGTGGGGTTCCCCAGAGAGGTGGTTTCTGACAGGGGGATCAATTTCATATCCAAGTATATGACATCCCTGTGGAAGGAGTTTGGTGTAACCTACAAGTTCACCACTCCTTACCACCCACAAGGTAACGGTCTGGTAGATAGATTCAACCAGACCTTGAAGGGCATGATTAAGGGTCTAACAGAACCCATGAGGCGTAAGTGGGATGTCCTCTTGCCATGCCTTCTCTTTGCATACAGGGAGGTGCCACAGAAGTCTCTTGGGTTCAGTCCCTTTGAGCTTCTGTATGGTCACCCTGTGAGAGGACCTCTGAGTTTGGTGACGGAAGGCTGGGAGGCAGCTCCCAGGAAAACTCCACAGGATGTGATAAGTTACATGCTGGCCTTCAGAAACCAAACTGCCTGCTTCAGGAAACTCGCTCAGGCGAACCAGGAAGCAAGCCAGGAAGAAATGAAGAGGTGGTATGACCAGAATGCCACTCTGGTTGAATTTCAACCTGGGCAAAAAGTGTGGATCATGGCCCCAGTGGAACCTTGTGCCTTGCAGGACAAATGGACTGGGCGGATTGATGTGGTGGAGCGCAAAAGTGATGTCACCTATCTGGTGGATTTGCGGACTTCAAGGAACCCTTTGAGGGTCCTGCACGTGAACCGCCTCAAGCCCGACTTCAAGAAGTCCGAAGTGAGCATGCTCTTGATGACAGATGATGGGGTGGAAGAGGAGAGTGAACCTCTCCCTGACCTCCTGTCCAACAAGGAGCACGATGGGTCAGTGGAAAGTGTGATCCTCTCCCCTACACTGACCCCAGAGCAGCAGAGTGAGTCTCACCAGTTGTTGGGACAGTTTGCCCCACTGTTCTCTCTGACCCCAGGTATTACTCACTGGTGTACCCATGACATGGACACGGGTGACAGCCCTCCTGTAAAACCCAAGATTTATAGGTTGACTTATCGGGTCAGGGCCAGCATCAAAGAGGAGGTCTCTAAGATGTTGGCGTTAGGGGTGATCGAGCCCTCCAACAGTCCTTGGGCCAGTCCAGTGGTCTTGGTCCCAAAGGCTGCTGCACCCGGTGCCAATCCAGAGCTGCGGTTTTGTGTGGACTACCATGGACTCAATGCCGTCACCAGGACTGACGCGCACCCCATCCCCAGAGCTGAAGAGCTCATTGATCGGTTGGGAGCTGCCAAGTTCCTCAGCACGTTTGATTTAACGTCTGGGTACTGGCAGATTGCCAGTACCCAGATAGGGTCAAGGAGAGGTCAGCATTCTCAACCCCAGAAGGACATTACCAGTTCCGGGTGATGCCCTTTGGGTTGAAGAATGCCCCTGCCACCTTTCAGAGGTTGGTCAACCAGGTGTTGGCTGGACTGGAGGATTTCAGTGCCGCATACCTGGATGACATTGCAGTGTTCAGTTCCAGCTAGGAAGAACACTTGCTGCACCTCAGGGAAGTGTTGAGGGCTCTGCAGAGGGCAGGCCTCACGATCAAGGCCAGTAAGTGCCAGATCGGGCAGGGTTCTGTGGTGTACTTAGGACACCAGGTAGGAAGCGGCCAGGTGGCGCCCCTACCGCCCAAGATTGACACCATTCTGGCTTGGAAGCCCCCCAAGACCCAGACAGAGGTGAGAGCCTTTTTAGGTCTCACCGGTTACTACAGTAGGTTTGTTAAGGGCTATGGCACCATTGTTGCCCCTTAACAGAGCTGACTTCCAGGAAGCAGCCCAAGAAGGTGATCTGGACTGAGTCCTGCCAGAAGACTTTTAACCCCTTGCATGCTGCGTACATTCTCCCGCTGTGCAGGAGAATTAATGAGTGGGCAGGATTCGGACGGCCCCCGGCTGTCCTCCGCACATGCCCACCGTGACGTCGGACGGCAGGGGGCCGTCCTAAGCATGCAAGGGGTTAATGCCCTGAAGGCCGCCATGTGCACGGCGCCCGTGCTCAAGGCACCCGACTTCTCCAAGGAATTCATCGTGCAGACCGACAATTCAGAGCATGGTGTTGGAGCGGTGCTCTCACAACTGAACGAAGAGGGCCTAGACAAGCCTGTAGTCTTCCTTAGCAGGAGACTACTCCAGGGAACAGAGGTAGAGGGCCACAGAAAGGGAAGCTTTTGCTGTGGTCTGGGCACTGAAGAAGCTGAGGCCCTACCTGTTTGGGACTCACTTCCGGGTTCAGACGGCCCACAGGCCCCTCAGATGGTTGATGCAAATGAGGGGTGAGAATCCAAAACTGTTAAGGTGGTCCATCTCCCTTCAGGGAATGGACTTTATGGTGGAACAGCGCCCTGACACAGAACACGCCAACGCAGATGGTCTGTCCAGGTTCTTCCGCCTTAGTGAAGAGAACTCCCAGGAGGTTGGGTAGTTCTCCCAACTTTCAGCTGGTGGGTACATGTGTTAGACTTGGCATCTTTTGGCGTGTTTCCCCTGAGTTTTTGCTTTCTGACCTCCCGGTTTTGACTCTGTTTTTGCTGGTCTAGTGTCTCTGCGCACATTTCTCACTGCTGATCAATGGTAAAGTGCAAGTACTCCTGTTGTAAATTGTGTTATGGATTGGTGTTTCCATGATTGGCATATTTGATTTATGTGTCAGTCCCTAGTAAAGTGCACTAAGAGTGCCAGGGCCTGTAAATCAAATGGTGTTAGTGGGCTGCAGCACTGGATTGTGCCACCCACACGAACAGCCTGTAAGTGTAAGTCTGGCCTGCCATTGCAGAGCCTGTGTGCAGTCTGGTACTGCCATGTCGACTTGGCAAGTGCACCCACTTGCCAGGCCCTAACCTTTCCTTTTCTTACATGTGTGTCACCCCTAAGGTAGGCCCAAGGTACCCCTGTGGGCAGGGTGCAGTGTATGTGAAAGGTAGGCCATGCCCTGGTGTGTGTGGCATGTCCTGATAATGAATTACTGCCAAATTCGTTTTGCACTATTGTAAGGCTACCTGTTCCCATTGGACAGAATGGGGAGTTTGTTTATAACATCTTAAACACATAACTGGCCCTGGGAACTAGGTAGAGAAATGAAGTTTAGTATGCCTGAACTCAGAATCTAAAGATGCATCTTTTAGTGAAGGTGATTTTTACATTCTGTGTTTGAAAATACCACTTTTAGAAAGTAGGTATTTTCTTGCTCAGCCATCCAGTAGGCCTCTGCTGGGTTTGTGGATTCACTGTCTGGGTTTTTGATGACAGGGGCTGGGGAGGAGCAGTGGCTTCAGATAGTCTAGATGGGTCAGGGAAGGACTGAATAGACCTCGGCTGCATTTAGAGTAGGGAGAGGAGATTTCCTTTCACCTGAATGGGCCTGGTCTGCTTCTGACAATGCCGTCTCAACCTCTTGCCAGGAACCGACACTAGAGAGGGCAGAACTGGTTCTGGCTGGGCACAGACACTCTCTGCCTGAGAGGACAAAGGATTTTGGGCTATAAAAAGTGGAGCCCAAACCCCTAAATTTTAGAACTCAATGGAATCAAGGAACCTGCCAAGCAGAAGAGCTGGAAGAGCTGCCAGGAGGAGTACTGCCCCTTTGCTGTGTTGTTGCTTTGTTGGGTTGGCCTGCACTGGCTGCTTCTGCCTTGGGCAGTGAAAGGACTGGACTGAACTTTCTTCACTTGTGCTGAGTATCCCCAAGGGCTTGAAATAGAGCTTGCCTCCTGTTTTGAAGTCTCAGGGACTGCAAAGACTTCACCAACCTCTGGGTACCGCTTCTGGAACTGCTGTTTCAGTTGCCACAGAGAAGGGAAAGCAACCGTCTCTGTCACCGACTCTGTCGCTGGCTCTGTGTCTTGACAGCACCACAGAAGGCACCGTCCGCATCTTACACCGCAACCCTGGTCTCACTGACAACGCCGCTGCCGCCACCGAGCTGCTGCTTGCACCGCGACTTGTGGGCACCGCACTCCGCACCGCCTCGCTTCACTTCGCCACCCTGGTCTCACCGACGCTGTTGCTGCTGCTGGCTTTGACCCCGTGACCGCATCGTTGTTGGGGGCACCGCTCGTAAGTTCCACGACACACCGCCTCATCTCACACTGCAGTCCGGGCCGACTGATGCCAGCTCCCGCCAACCGGCTCTGTCACTTGCACTGCAACCTGCCAGCACTGCATCGAGCACCGCCTCGCCCTGCACCGTAAGCCTTGGTCTCACCGATGCCATCTTGACGATCGTCGCCGCTGCCTGGACCGCATCGTGAGGGCACCGCACCCTGCACCACTTCCATCTTGCATCACAACCTCTGTGGTTGCCTTGACCGGCTCGCTTCCACGTGTCAGCTGCAACGAGAAAGGTACTGTTACCAAGTCTGTTCACACTTTTGTTGGCCTGTATCGACGCGGTCGGCTGAAACTGTTAGACTCAGTTGTTTTCAGCATCGCAGTAGCCCCGGACGGAGCTACCGACTCGTACGAACTGTGTTTTTGAGGTATTTCTGCAGTTTAGAAGACGTCTTGCAAAGTATCTATTTTTCAAGTACTGTATTGTGGATTCTTTATCGTTTTGGTCTTGTCCTGAGTATATAAAAATATTTTATATTTTTCTAAACTGATGTGGTGTCCTTTTGTAGTGCTTACACTGTATTACTGTTGGTTATGTGCAAACGCTTTACACACTGCCTCTAAGATAAGCCTGACTGCTCATGCCAAGCTACCAAGGGGGTGAGCAGGGGTTATTTTAGGAGTGTAACTCCCTTATCCTGACTAGGAAGAAGGGTCCCTATTTGGACAAAGGTACCTACCTCTGCCAACTAGAGACCCCCATTTTTAACACACACATTAACACAATGATTATAGGGGTTAGTTTTGTACACAAGACACTTCCACCTAAGCTATCAAACCACTTACCATCCTTACCAAATCCCTTTCCAGGCTCACTAAACCAGGAACCAAATGATTCCCCAAAAACATAATCTTACAGAGCTTTTTTCTTCACAACAGATATTAGTAACATTCATTATATAAGCGTTAATAAGCTTACTGTTATCAAGAATAAAGGTACAGCATTGTTGTACTTTCAACACATTATAGACTCCCCCCTCCTTTGCGAGAAATATATCTAATGCAAGGTTTTGCATAATCGGGGGCGCTAGGTGGCGCACATCCAAGATGGCCGCACACCCGTGAGGCTCTGGAAGCCTGACAAACAAATCCGTTATTTCTCCTGAGTTCTACCTCTGCTACGGTAGATTTTTCGTAACCTAGCTGCCCATTGTAACTTCCGCTCTCAGCGGTGAAAAAATGACCACTCTCGCAGCACCGCAGACCCGCCTGTGAGCTGATACAGATTGCGGCGGTTAGCCCTGCTGGAGGAGGAACCGGGTGCTGCGGCTACTCGAGCCCGCGGCTCTACATGTGTACACTAGGCCTCACCCATCCGAGGTCGGTCTGAGACTCTGCCGCCGACGTCACTGCTCCTTCATACTGGTTCCCTGCCCGTGACACAGCTGGAGCCTCCTGTTGGGCCTGGAGCGCCGCTCGAGGGCTGCAGACGCGGGCTGCGGCTGCGAGGACTGTACCCTTCGTTCTCCGCCCTCGGAGTGAGTACCGCTTGGCGGATCGCACCCCTGCTCCGCGCTCCCACACAGAGACTCTGCCTAAGTCCACTACATCTCCTATCTTCGGGAGCCGGCGGCACGACTAAACACGCCATCCTCCGCCCTCGCGGCACCGCGGACCTGCCTGTGAGCCGATACAGATAGCGGCGGACAACCCTGCTGGAGGTGGAACTGGGTGCTGCGGATACTCGAGCCCGCGGCTCTACACATGGACACTAGGCCTCACCCGTCCGAGATCGGACTGAGACTCTGCCGCCGCCGCCGTCACTACTCCTCCATACTAGTTCCCTGCCCGTGACACAGCTGGAGCCTCCTATTGGGCCCGGAGCGCCGCTGAGGGCTGGAGACGCGGCTGCGGCTGCGAGGAATACACCCTCGTTCTCCGCCCCCGGAGTGAGTACCGCTGGCGGATCGCACCCCTGCCCGCGCTCCCACACAGAAACTCCACCTAAGTCCACTACATCTCTTATCTTTGGGAAGCCGGCGGCACGACTAAACGCGCCACCCTCCGCTCTCGCGGCCCCGCGGACCTGCCTGTGAGCCGATACAGATAGCGGCGGACAACCCTGCTGGAGGTGGAACCGGGTGCTGCGGCTACTCGAGCCCGCGGCTCTACACGTGGACACTAGGCCTCACCCGTCCGAGATCGGACTGAGATTCTGTCACCGCTGTCACTACTCCTCTACACCGGTTCCCTGCCCGTGACACAGCTGGAGCTCTCCTATTGGGCCCGGAGCGCCGGTTGAGGGCTGGGGGACGCGGGCTGCGGCTGCGAGGACTGTACCCTTCGCCTCCGGCCTCTGCGGGTTGCCGCTGGGCGGATCGCACCCTGCCCGTGCTCCCACACTGAAACTCCGCCTAAGTCCATTACATCTCCTACCTTTGGGGAGCCGGCGGCACGACTAAACGCGCCATCCTCCGCTTGTCACCGGGATCAATCCGTGCTGTCGGCACCCCATGCTGAGACTGCCCCGGAACTGGCCCCCTATCGGCTGTATGTGCTGGAGGCCTGGGGGTGAGGACCTTCCGCCGCCACTTCAAGTTACTTGAGCATTATTGCACTTGACCTATTCGCCAGTTCCCTGCTTGTGGCCAGGCCCATCGACTCCGAAACTTTCATGCCCTGTTGTTGGGCTCTGGCTTTGGTCTTGCACCCTCCGCCTACAGAACCAAGACCCAATTTGCCTGGAGGCAGTGACAGATCCGGGAATTAGTTGTGGAGACCATACTCTTCTGGGGGCCATGCTGCTGCGGCCCGTTCCTGCCATCTGCGGGTTACTTCTCTCGGTGCTGACCCACGCAAGATAATACATCTATCTCGCCGGCGCTGCGTGGGGGCCCAGGTGACTGGTGAGGTGCAATGGGAAAGACAGATAATCGTCAGCCACGACTCACATTTGACGTGCAGAAAAAAGCGGCGACGAGATCGTCATCCGTGGAATCCACTCCTGCTGTCATGGAGCAAGTGCAGCCATCTACACAAGCCCCAGAAAATGACGTTAAGGCTATCCTCCTGGCCGTGCAACACAGCATCTCGGATCTCTCCGGAAAAATGGACACTATGAATAACTGCTTGGACTTCCTAGTGCAAAAAGTAGACAAACACGATGGGCAGCTAAAGGAGGCAGAGCAGCGCATATCCGATAATGAAGATGCTACTGCCCAGATGCAACGCAGATAGCCCAAATGGGCTGCTGAAGGTAATTGCGTGCCAAGAACGAGGACATTGAAGCCAGAAGCCGCCAGTAATAACGTTCGCATTTTAGGTATTCCTGAAAGTACGAACACTGGACGCATGGAGGATTACGTTGAACGCCTCCTAAAAACACCTTCGGAGACACCTCCTTCTCGACACACTTGGTGGTGGAACGCGCGCACTGCTCCCTGGTCCACGCCCTCCCGGCGAAGTCCCACGGCCTATCATCGCACGTCTCCTCAACTACCGTGACCGGGATGTCGCACTCCAAAAGGCCCGGGAGCTGAAACCGCTACAATTCGAGGGGAATACCTTCACCATCTATCCAGACTTTACCCTAGCGGTACAAGAGGCACGCCGGAAATTCCTCACTGTCAAGCAGAAACTCAGAAAAGCCCAGATAGAATATGCTCTACTGTACCCAGCAAGGCTCCGGATCACGCAAAATGGTACACATGTATTCTGTACCAATCCGCAACAAGTTGAGGACTTCCTGAAAAACACTGCTAGACGTTCTCCACGACATGATCAGGACTCCGGACTGGCATCATCGCCCAACGACTAGGCAGAGGCTATTGTTCATCGCTGCTTTCCATCCACTCCAGACGGCCTCTGCCTCGGCTGGCATCTGCCTATGCTACACTGAGGCGCTATCGACTGACACCCCATTTTTCAGGGGCAGCTGACACTCCTATCACTACATCTAGCATGGTTTTGTCGCTCCTGTTTAGAAGCACGGACAGATAAGTGGCTGAAAGGCTCTCTTAATTGACTATGACTCTATTTATATTTCTATGTAACCTGATGTGGTATGAGTAGAACATTAATGGCTTGTCAGGCACCCTTCCCCCAGATGCCGCTCCCCCCCGGTCACGGGTTGCCACCCTGGGACTGCGTTGTAGTTTGCAGCTGGTTGAGGGAAGGGAACACTGCCCCCCCTGGTGCCCCCCCCCTATGGGAGATCCCCCCTGGTGCTTTTTGTTGTTTGTTCTATATTGTTTGGACCTTCCATTGGTCCACTGGCCTAAACTCTGGTACAAAAGTATGGCCTTGTTTTTGGGTCTGTTGGGTGGGCAACGAATTACCGGCACGATTGGGGTGCTGTTGTGGGTTGGGGGTTTTGGGTTTTGGTATTACAATATTGAGACGATATATTGAGGCTGATAATACTGAGAGGCAATGTTGGGTCGGATACTGTTCCCACCGCTCTGTCCTGTGCTGGTCACTCACAATTCATCACACTCGTCATCACGGGCGGGCACACCCTACTTTAAGCAAGCAGCAAATTCACTCTATACCACTACTACTTATACAACGCCAATGCAGACCAGTCCACTCTGCATTAAAGTAATCACATGGAACGTCAGGGGTCTACGTGATCCTCGAAAACGAAGACATGTCTTGGCATACTTAGACAGGCACCATATACAAATAGCCATGTTTCAGGAAACACATATAGACCCTAGGTGACCGTCCTGTTTTGGTTCCCGGTGGGCCTCGGTGCGGGTATTCTCTTCTTATTCCACATACTTCACGGGCACGCTTATTTTAATTTAAAAATACGCCGTTCATACTGGGGGCACGCACTGCGACCCTCAGGCCGCAGCTGTCTACTTTGGGGCATATTGGCCACACAATCTGTCACCCTTGCTTGTAGCTATGGCCCTAATTCGGTCGACCCCGGGTACTTCACGGCTCTCTGGGGACGCATATTAAAAATCGGCTCTACACATGTTAAATGGGGCGGGGACCTTAATATAGCTCTGCACCCCCCTGTTGACCGCTCCAACCCCCAACCACACCATTACACACATGCTCGAGATCCCCTCATCGAATTGCTTGCAGACCACAGCCTCGTGGATGCATGGAGACACGTACACCCTGCCACTACGGAAGGCACCTACTACACAGCAGGACATGCAACGTGGTCTAGGCTTGACTACTGGTTGTGCTCTCGCGGCGTGGTCCCTTGGATTAAAACAGCCACTCACTTGGCGCGTACCCCTCAGATCACGCGCCAGTGTGCCTTGAATTGCTACCTCCAAATGCTGTTACCACCCCTAGGTGCTGGAGACTCACGCCGGAGGCCTTGCTGGATGCAGTGTTCCAGGCCGAATTGGGTGAAGAGATTGAGGATTTCTTCACTAGGAATAAGGGCTCGGTCGATAATGTGGGGCTTCTCTGGGAGGCATTCAAGGTCACAATCCGGGGCACTTGCATCTCCAAGAGCTTTGGGGTGCTCCGAGACATTAGAAGGCGCCTACAGCACCTTGAACTCGAACTCAAGCGGCTCCGAGACAGAAATGTGGGCAGACGACGCTGGGGCCACACGTGCTGCGCTTCGTGAGAAGCTCACAGATTATATTGACACTGCACATCGGGAGGTAAAATTTAGGGGCAAATACTTCACTGCCCGTCGATATGGAGAGGGGGAACGTCCGGGCCGTGCGCTCGCAAATGCTATTAAGGCTCCCCGGTTTTTGAACTACGTCTTGGATGTGGTGGACAATGACGGGGAACGATACCGGGATAGCCTTGACATCCTACGAGTATTCACGGATTATTATTCAGATCTATACAGCTCACAACGAACAACCCCCCCTGATTTCTCTCCCTATCTACATGACATAACGTTGGGATGGCTTGGGGATTCTCAGCGAGCATTCTTAATGGCCCTGCTCGAGGATGACGAATACGAGAGGCCATCATGCAGATGGCATCGGGTAAGGCGCCCGGCTCTGATGGTCTACCCATCGAATTATATAAAATGTACATTAACCAATTGCTCCCAGTGCTTAAGGAGGTTTTCCTCGAGGCCCACGAGACATCAATTCTACCCGGCTCCATGAGGGAGGCCCTCATTACGTCGTTATTGAAACCCGGCAAGCCAGCAGAACGCTGCGAGTCCTATAGACCGCTATCCCTCATTAACACCGACGCAAAAATCCTGGCCAAGTTGGTGGCAAATAGGCTTAGCTTACTTATGGATAAGCTAGTTCTCCCTGATCAGGCAGGGTTCATACCGGGAAGAGCCACGTCCCACAATCTTAGAACTCTATTTTCGATCCTGCAGGCAGTAGACCCACGATTGCAACTGGTAGCGGTCTTTCTCGACGCCACAAAGGCTTTCGATTCAGTGGAATGGGACTACCTATTCACTGTTTTACAATGCATGGGGCTCCCCGAGGGCTTCATAACATGGATCCGCCTGTTGTACACTTCGCCTACAGCGAAAGTTCTAATTAACGGACATATGTCCCCTTCTGTTTCACTCTCACGTGGTACGCGGCAGGGATGCCCACTCTCACCCCTTTTATTTGCTCTCATCATGGAACCCCTAGCTTCAAAGATCAGACAGAATTATAGTCATATAGGCCTTCGCTGCTTCCTTCATCCGATACTCATCTCCTTGCATGCGGGACGATGTGACCCTCTATGTTAAAGACCCGCAACACAATCTCAACCCAATACTGCGCGAGTTTGTTAAATTTGGGGGGCAATCTGGAATTCACATTAACTGGTCCAAGTCGTAGATATTCCCGTTAACCAACTCGGTCATACCCTTCGCTCCGGACTTCCCACTCGCGTGGTGTGGGGAAGAGGCTAAATATCTGGGGATCTGCGTGACGTCAGACCGGGATGAATTGATGCGAAGTAACTATGGCCGTACAATGGAGCATATTACGGGCTGCATAACTCGATGGATCACCCTTCCCTTAACCATGGCCGGGCGCATATCCCTGATTAAAATGGTAATACTCCCCAAGTTCTTATACCTCTTTTTAAACATACCCTACGACCCTGGGAGACATTTTTTTGCCACCCTGCGTTCGGAACTGATTAGACTTGTGTGGGGCGGAAAACAGCCACGCACACAATGGAACGTTCTGATGCGGCCCTACTCCCAAGGTGGCCTTGACATTCCTAATTTCGAGCTCTATTACCTTTGTGCCCAAGCACACTACGCTCACTATTGGTTTCATCCCCCTCGATATACACCTCACGTTGCCACCGAGCACTGGCTTGCAGACCCCATCCCGCTGGACGGTGTCATCCTCTCCCCTACCACATCTCACGACCGAAGCCCGACTTCCGTGGATTGTACACTCAGAGCCTGGTCTCGTCTTCTGGAACGCATGCATGCACCCAGTATCTACTCCCTTTGCTCCCCTCACATACCACCCAGAAATATCACTGCTGCAAGAAGGGCTTTTCAAAAACACAGCGCGTAAACGCAATCTCCGCTGCTGGGGGGACCTATACAGTAATGGCAAGTTTCGTACCCTCCCACAACTCTGCCCTGATCCACCTCCGTCCCCTATGGAAACGTTCTTATACGCTCGTCTTCGCCATGGCATTCAAGCCAGCAATGATGCTTTCCTTCCGAACCTGCCACATTTGCTCCTTTACATGCTGTCCTGCGAGCCCCTACTGCTTCACATTTGGTGTCTATACTCTATCATGGCTTATATGGCGGCATTGAATACCCTACGTGCCCAGCGCGCGCTAGGTGGTCGGCTGAACTGGGTCAGGAACTCACTGATGAACAATGGCTTTATTGCTGTAAACAGACGCAACAGATCTCGGCCAATAGCAGGCTCCGAGTTATCCATTATAGGTTCTTGCATCACAGCTACTACACCCCGGTCACGTTGCACAAATTTGGCCTGAGAGATACACACAGATGTGATAGATGCAAAATGGAACACGCTGACTTTCTGCACCTAGCCTGGGACTGTCCAGATATTCATACTTACTGGAGTGATGTCCTTGCGGCCTTGGATTCTATGATTACATCGCCCCTCCCGAGATCCCCACTTCTGGCTCTTTTATGGTATTCCGAGCAACTCCCCGCCAAACATCGGAAATTTGTTTCCTTCTGCCTCGCCCTGGCTAAACGACGCATAGCCTGCCGCTGGGGTAGGGGAAGAGCACCCAAATTCAAAGATTGGCTATCGGATATGATCCTCTGGCAAGATCAACTCTGCACTTATGCGGAACTACTCCCCCGCTCCTCTCGCCCTCGGGACATATGGGGCCCACTACAGACATATCTACTGGAGCACCCATATACAGATGAGACCCGGCCTTGAACGCCAACATACATTCCCTAGGCACCTTCCCCAACTGGACTACTCCGATGCCCCCCACTGAGACCCCAGCCAGGCACCACCTCTCTCAACATATATTGTTGGAAGCCTCTGACGTAATTACTCTACTGCAATCTGTAATGACAAATGCACGATGCCCTGACTATTGATTGCACTTTTATGAATAATTGACGGTGTATAACAGTCCACATTGCCAATTTATGTACCCATTGAATTGCATTTCTGTATCCCGCTATGTTTCTTACTGTGCACTCTCAGATGCCTCCATATCGTCCCCTTTACAGATATTGCAGTTTGAATGTCTGTTTTTGATTGAAAAATTACAATAAATAAAGGTTTAAAAAAAATAAATAAAAAAAAAGGTTTTGCATAATCATAGTATGCATTGCAATTCATTCTCAATAATAGTTAATGCTCCTGCTGTGTTAGAAGCAAGGAAATCTGCAAGTGTAGATGATCTTCTAATCTTCACATCATTCAAAGCCATACCAAGAGATGGAATCATAGCACCCAGAATGTCCAACACACTTTGTCCAAATTCACGCTTCACTCTTTTCAGGCTAACAGCATCATTTATTTAATTTACATGGTAAACCTGTGAAAATACCAAAGCACGATAGCAACTCCCTACCCAATTATGGGGTAGGTTAAAATATGCAGTCCTACCACAAAGAGAATACATTTTTCAAAATATTGGCTTTTCACCAACCAAAAACTCATAATCTACAACCTAACTTCTTTCACACCCACTCTCTCAATCTAATTCCATTGAACTAGTACCTTGAGACTTCTTACGCATGATACACAACACTCCTTTTCTCTCATGCTCCAATCTCAATCTCGGATGCACATTTGAATTCCTAAATTTCTCTTCAGCTTTAAGTTGTATCCTAATTTGACTTGCATCTTCCCAATTTCTCAAAAATGTCAGCCTTCTCTGAATATACTCTTAATAAACTCATGTCCTTCTTCACTCAAACTATATACAAATTCATGTTAGTCCAGTTAATTTTCAAGTTAGATTGGGCAATTGTTTTCAAGTGTCTCAAAAAGGTTAGACAATTCCCAGAGTCTTCAAATGGAGGTAGTTATTCAAGCGCAGCGTTGAAGTCTGAAAGATATGGTGACAAAAACTCTCTTTTGTAAAATATATAATAAAATAATTGCAGGAAAGAACATAGGAGAGGGGCAGTTGAGAATAGGCTGCACCCACTTTGAAGAAGGTAAAAAGATGCACAAACAAAACAATTTCTTACTTTCATGATTTATACATATTCCTCTAACATGTTCAAATATAGGTTTGGTTTATAACTTCCTACTTAACTGTCCTTATGTGTTAACTTCATGTGTAATATATCATTGTGTGTAGTAGTTAATTTAACTTGTGCTTGTGAAATATATCTAACTGGAGGTATCAACATAACAGACCAACTAATATGATTAATACTATTATCAACAAAAATATACCAAATATTTTGCAGCAACTTCTACTAAGTAAAAACAAAAATTAGAAAAGAAAACCCAACTTCTGAAAAGGCACAAAATCAGCAATCATTTTGCTTTCTCAAAATGTTTAGTTGATTAACTCAGTTCATAGAATTCAAAGGCACCCTACTATTCTCTTCTGGATACCTAAGATACACAACAAACAAAATATCAAATTCAGTTCTTCTTTTTGTGTATTTCAAAAATAATTCAAACTTCCGCCCTAGACCCATCAGAAATCTTAACTAAAAGTTCGAAGTGGCAATTCTGATCAGTCTTCAAAAATGAACTGGCAACAATTTGTCAAATTGTAGACTTTCACATCTCATTCTTCACCTGCAGTGATTAATGCGAGCTATGTCCATTCAGGAGCTATGTACTTGTCAGTTTTTTGGCTACAGGTGATTAACTTTCACTATAATCAGAGTCAACTTCAATTTTCTCTGGCTCTTCTCTAATTAATTCTTGTCACTAGGGTTCCAGTGCACTCTTGTCCCCCTTCTCATAGATTCAGGCTACTTATCTCCTTGATTGACACTTTCGTTTTCTGCTACTCTTGTAACTACTACTGAATCTTCTTTATGAACAGATGACCTTGTGTTTTGATCAGCAGCAGCAACTTGACTCACTATGAACTGCTTTCCTTCAGGAGTTATTGAGACTCATATTTAGCTTCACTTTCTCACAAATTGGAGATTCAGCCTCAATTTCTTCTTGTTGCTCATGACTTTGCAACAGTTCTTCTTCTTGATTTTGAATGTAGTTTTCTTCACCCCTTCTAGACCTTCTGGAGCTGCTTCTGAGCTGCTTCACATTTGCCTATTCTCTAGTTTTACATAGCTAGCTCGAGCCCTGACTCTGTGTCACCACTTTTTCATCTGTAGTCTTTACTATCTTTGAGTGAGCTTCATAGATCCACTGTGAGATTCCAGCACATATCAAAGTAGTCTTAGTCACACGTATCACCTGATGTGGCTTTTTCCACTGAGGTTCCAGACAATTCTTATGAGCATGATTCTTTATCTTGCAAAATTATATGAGGCAGTCCTGTATTCCAGGAAAGCTGGTTGAATTAATAGTTAAACATAGACAATTGTCCCCTTGAAAGAAGTATAAAGCTAGACTTCCTTGACTAATCATTTACCGACCTCAAATGTTTGAAAAATGCAGTTACATTTATTCACTGTATTATTTCATTAATAACATTAAAGCACATTGCATTGTAAAACAAGTGTCTCAACAGAATGGTGCAGTGAATAGTGATAACTGCGAAAGAACGTGAGCTGGTGCTATATGCAAGCATATGTACAAAACTGGGGCTGATATGGATAGATATCCGAATTACAGTACCTTGGGTACGTTATAAAAATTAGTAACATTCCACTAGTAGAATTAGACAATGTTTTTACCCTAGGAAAACAAGTTGGGAATGGTTCATCAGGATCAAAGGTGGGGTACTAACCTAAAAAGAGAAAATGGGCCAAAGTCATTACCATTTCCCTACCATCTCCCTAAATACAATGTGTTAAAATAATCTTGCTAAATGAGAATGAATATAGTCATACCAGTACTAGAGTATTGAATCAATGTGAATTACTATGGACGTTCTGGTCCCCCAATGTCAGGAAACTCTTAGATTGGCTCTAAAGAAAACTTATATACAAAAACTGGTCTTTGAGAGCAATAAAATTTGAGGAGCTGGTACACCCCCGTGGATAGTGTAAAGGTGACCTCATGTTTATATTCAGGCTAAAATGCAGTCCATGAGGAGATGGTAAGCCCCGTAGAGAGAATGGAGGTGACCCCCTGTTTATAATCAGGCGAAAATATAGTCCATGAATAAAGAGAAAAAAATGAGTGAGAGTTCACCCACTAAAAAGAACACAAAAATTGCCACTGTTGAAACAAGTTTAAAATATACACACGATTAGCCCCAAATGACAGATGGACTGTCAAAGGCTGACGTTTATAGAAACAGCCACAAAATGGTGAAGAGCCCCTAAATGGGTACTCAGAATGGTGAGCTGTAAGTAACCAATGTACCTTGGTGAGGAAACAAATCTCATCTTAGTAGTGTGCCCTTTATAGAACTCAAACAAGAGACAAACTCATCCTTTGAGTTAGAGTAGTTATACTGCCAAAGTACTGTCATCAAATGCTGACAGCAGATAGTTTGAGGGCAGCCCACACTTATCTGAAAAGTGCAATGCAATGTATTGAGTGAGACGAGGCAAAAGTTCAAAAATGTAAATGTTCCATCCATCCAGTGAATGCAGATCAGTATTTTTGGGTGCCAAGAGCAGATGCTTCAGGTCGGAAATAATTGCAGCTCAATCTTTGTTTAATTTTTATTGCTGTAAATAGAGGTTTCAAAATCTTGTTTATGAAGGCAGTACCTCTGTCTATCTCAAGAGAAGTATGCAAGCCAAACCTGAGAATCAAATCTCTTAACGGTAGCTTGGCCACGGTCATGCTATTGTTTTGCTGGTAAGATAGGCTGAAGTTACATTTCACAAAATTGCTCCAACAATTTCATAAATAGAAAAAACTGCATAAGCTTTTCTCAGTATCCCTTGATGGCCTCTCAGACAAGAGCCATCCACAAATAGAGTCAGATTGGGCTTTTCAAGAAAAAGTTCTTTGATGTCTGGTCATGGCTTGGTACACAATTTTGTTACATCTTTGCAAATGTGATCGGGGTCTTCATCATGTTCATAATTGTTTGGATTCGGCATCAGCGTTGCATGATTTAAATGTTGCTCCTTGTTATTTGGATGCTAGCTGTTGCCAAAATTGTTTGTTCATACTTTATCAGGTGGCTGTTTGTCAAGTGCTGAGTACAAGTCAGCAAGATCTCAACTTGAATGGACAAAAGCAATCAGGGGATGATTTATCATAGTATTGCATTAACCTTGCATCATGCATGAAGTCGCATCGGCAACGCAATACTAAAGTCATATATACCAAGCAACACTAGGCCACCTTGTGTGGCCCTGCGTTGCTTGGTAAATCTGGGGTAACACAAGGCACCACAAGTTGCTGCCTTGCGTTACACTGCCTTGGGAAGGCGTTCTATGGGTGAAACACGGATGTTCCCACACATCCACCCATGGATTTTGGTGCATTTCCAGACTTATCAAGACTGGCAATCCTGAGATTGTATAAAAATGCAACGCCTTCCTAGGGGAGGCACAACATGGAGACATTTCTTTATTTCTCCTTGTTGTTACCTTTTCCTAAGTGTGCTGCATTCTGTAGCACACTTAGGAAGAGTAAAAGGCCTCAGAGGATTTTTTCGTGCAGGAAGATTTTCCATCCTGCACAAAAACAATTCTACACAAGAGTGCCAGCGCATTTAGAAAGCAGGAATGTGCCATTTATTGGTAAATATGGTGCATTCCTGCCCTGTCCCTTTCACGCAGCAGTACTCTTGCTGCTTTGGGTGATTGATTGATAAATCTTGCCTTCAGTGTATAGCCGATTACAATTCCCTCACGCTGCTCAATTGCAAGGCAAACAGCTGAGTAACAGACTGCTTTACTTCACCATGCCGAGAGAGAGAACAGATAGCACACTGTGGCAATCCAAATATGTTGCCCCATAAATAACACAAAGAGCAAAGGGTTACCAAAAGTAAGTTCTTTTATTCTTAAAAGAAGATCCCATCCATCCATCCACCAGTTTCGTTGAATAACTGTCACTGGTCCCTCAACTCTCAACACATTACATCATCTGGTTATGACATGCTAGGTGACATCATGGTGCTCTAACAATAAACAAGTCTGACAGCCACCCAGCTACCCAGTTACCACACACCTCCTTTGTTTAATAAACCAAATAGATTGTAGTTCTCTTTTTTAACTCTACACATAACTTAAAACTGAGAACACTTCTAACAGTACATGAAGTATAAGAGTGATGGTTCAAATAAACCATATGGCACTCTAATAGGTCTAACATATTCTTTCAAATATCCTGTTTTTTTCCCAGATCTACCAGATTTATTTTATCTCCATTCCCTCATTGCATTCTCCAGCCATGCCTTTCATCTTCTTATTGTTCAAAGTTCCTTTGTACAAGACAACTCTGACGTTCCTTGTGCAATAGTCCTGAGTTTGACAGCATTGTTGAAAGTCTTGATAGCTTGAATAAGCTTTGTGAATTTAGGAGCAACACCCCCCTTACTAGGTTGTTTGATCATAACAAAATCACCTATTTGCACCTCCATTCTCTTCACAGCTTTCTGAATGGCAAACCCTTTCTTTCTGAGTTTCACCTTTTCCTCTTCTCTCTGACACCAAACATCATCACTTTTACCCTTCCCCTACAGGGGTGTTGGGAAGCCTTCATCGAAACAGTTAAAAAGGCGTTTTTCCTGCTGTACTATGTGGTGTGACACTATATATTTCAACCTTCTTTATCACTTCCTCTTTCCAAGTCAAAGAATTTGACTTTGCCAACATGATTTTTTCTTTAAGCATCCTATTCAACCTCTAAACCATTCCATTCCTTTCCGGGTGATATATATATATATATTTTTTAATCTTTATTGCACATTTTCCAACTATACAATACACATATAATACCCTCACACCCACCTCACCCCCACAATCAGGGAATAAATAAAGACAAATGAACAATACATAATAACCATCAAGATGATAATACATATGACGTACTGGAATAAAACCATCATCAAAAGACGTCCTGTAATTGATCCGGGAGTCATAAAATACATCATTCAACCAATCCAGATAAAACACATGTAAACATCAGACCATTATTTAAAGTGCAATGTGCAAAAAAGAAGGAAAAAGAGCAAAGGAGCTTTACCCAACAATCCATCCTGTTGTTCCATAAAACACCAGCTTTCCAATCTAGATAAAGGTGCACATATTAGCTGCCCTTTTTTCTTTGCTTTGGAGCCTTTTATAAGATAAATCGCTTTCTCCAGGTTGGAAATAGCTAATAGGCGGGCCAACCATGTGTTGAAACAGAGGAGGCTGTGGGTCGAGCCAGGCTGTAGCATTTACAAGTCTAAAAATCGCCATTGAAACAGCAAGAAAGTAATCTATATCTGGGGTCTGTTCCTCTTCAAAAACTAAAATTAGTTTTGGAGTCAGGAAGACTTTTATATCCAATTTACTGTGAAAAAATGTTTGTATTTCATTCTTAAAGGAATTTAAAGAGGAACAAGTTGCAAACATATGAACAATGTCAGCACAAGAAGTAGTACATCGAGGCCAATTGGTTCCCTGGCCCGAACCCCACTTCACAATTCTCGCAGGTGTATAATATAGCATAAAACAAGTTTTAAAAAACTGGACTTGTAGATTGGCCGACATTAAAACAGTTCGGGATAAGCTAAGAGCCTTTGCAAATTCATTTTCCGAGCTCACCATCTTCTCTTGCCACTTAAAACACACTTTATCGAGATCATCTTTCATTTCATTGTTCAAGAGCTGATAAATTGTCCTAATGCATATATAATTCTGCGCTATTAAATTTCCACCAGAACTTTTTTATCAAAACCGCTGGGACCGCCTGCTTTACGCTGAAGGTAATCCCTAATTTGTAGGTACTTACAAAACTTCTTGTTGTTAATACCAAACTCTGCTTTTAGTTCATCGAACGAGTTGAAGCTGAAAGAAGAAAAAAAGTACCTAATTTATCTATCCCTGCCAAGGGCCAAATTTGCATATAGCCATCATTAAAGATTTAGGTAGGTTTGGATTATTCAAAATCGGAGTATAGAAATGTAATCTCCTCAAACCCAACAATTTCCATATAGCAGCCCAAACCTTAAATGTGCCCCAAAGACACTTAAACCGTACTTTTTTGTAATAGCTATATTCTACTTGTCTCAGAAGGCACCCCCAAGCCTCCTTTCCTATCAGTAATTCAAATATGGTAGGAGTAGAATTTGGGTGAGCCTTTGGCGTAGGTTCCATTAGTAAAATCCGGCTATATTGCAGCATAGTGGCCCATATAAAATAATTTAAGGTTTGGGAGAGCCCACCCTCCTCTCTCTTTTGGGAGCGATAGATACCTCAACGCTCTCCTTGGTTTAGAATAGGCCCATACAAATCTAGAAAATATGGCATCGAAAGCTTTTAGGCATTCATTGGGGAAATCTAAAGGAATTACTCTAAAAAACAAGCATTTGCAATACAATCGGTCTCGCCTTTAGGACCTTATATGTATTTAGCTATGCAGCACATTAGCCTGGGTGCTGAAACATCTACTGTTCTTCAACATGGAGGGAAAATAAGCACCAAACTGCGTGACGTGCCAGGTAAGGGAACACATGGAGAGAAATATTGCCTTTCAGCGGGAAATGTTGTAGTCCAAAGCTCTGTTTTTAATATAAAATCAGGGCATTTGGTGGTCATATCACTGAAAATACAAGATTTGAAAAAAATATTATCGTCTACGGGTGCTCGTGGAAGACAATTTTTATGGACTGGAATCTAGAGAAGGCTAAAGTGATTCTGGTATTTTACTGACCTCTGCTGGTCGTTTTCTATCAAGAAAGTTAAATAGAGGCAGTCGCCAGAAAAATTAAAAAAGAAAGTCCCTCAGCAGAAAGCAATTCTGGTATTTTACTGACCTCTACTGGTTGTTTTCTATCAAGACAGTTAAATAGAGGCAGTTCAACAAGCAGAAAGCAATTCTGATATTTTACTGACCTCTACTGGTCGTTTTCCATCAAGACAGTTAAATAGAGGTAGTTGAACAGAAAAAAAGTCCCTAAGCGGAAGCAGACAAGTCCTAGGGCTGATCTCCAGAGCCCACAAACTACATACACATATAAGTATATACTAAAGTATATACAAGAGGTCTCGAATGCTCGACCTAATAAGTATATACTAAAGTATATACAAGAGGTCTCGAATGCTCAACCTCAAAAATGCTCCTCATGTATTATGAATGGAGCACTTGATACGAGGTGGAATGATGGACCAGATAGCCCACAGCTGGAGAGGAGAGGTTTGCCCTACTGCAGCTCATTTTAAGAATATTTGATAAAAACCAGTGGCAAGAGCTCTGGCAGACAGCTACACTGTCAAGCCACATGTAATGCAGCGAGCAGCACAAGCCTGCAGTGCACAGGCTGCTACTGGATATCCCGAGAATGAGATGCACAAGCTTGAAGTGCAAATGCAGTACCAAAGGCTATCACTAGCATCCTGCAAATGAAACAACGCAATACATGCAGTTTGTTACAATGGCACTGAAAAATAACAGTGATGTAATTTAGAAAATATTTATTACAATAAAACACTAACAGCAAGACTGGATTTATCATTTCTGTGGAAGTATTATATTTAGAAGAACTACATTGGCACTAACAACAGGAGACATAGAACAAGGACAAAAGTGACACATTCAACCAGCAACACTGAAGAACCACGACAGATAGAACCAGACAGAAAACAACAGTAGCACATGCAATCTTTGTGAGGGGTGTACTCACAATAAAAAGAAAATGGATGATCTGACCTCGGGAAGGAAGTGGAAGCAAAAGTTAAGAAATGAAAGATCTCGTCAGGATGAGCATGTGTATATGGGATGAAATTTAACAGGTGATCTGGTCTTCGGCAGACACACCTCCCTCTGGAATAACCCCTGGTGGGAGCAAGAGTTAAGAAATGAAAGATCTTGTCAGGATGAGCATGTATATATGGGATGAAATTTAGCAGGTGTTCTGGTCTTCGGCAGACACACCTCCCGCTGGAATAACCCCTGGTGCCCATCGGAACTCGGACCCACCCTCACTCCAAAAGACCACGCCCGCAACCTCGGCATCTTCCTAGACAGTGAACTCTCCATGAAATATTTAGTCAACGCTGTCTCCTTAGCCTACTTCCATACACTCTGCATGCTCTGCAAAGTCTTCAATTGGCTCCACATCAGCACCAGGAAAACTGTGACACAGACCCTAGTCACCAGCCAGCTGGACTACGGCAACCCACTCTATGCAGGCATCACCACCGAACTCATAAAAAGACTCCAGATGATGCAGTACACAGCAGCCAGACTGATTCTCAACCTGCCCAGGAGGACCCACATCACCCAGCACCTGGTTCCCCATCCAGAAAAGATGCGGTCCCCAGGGATACCTATTAGGCAAGAAGGCAGAGGACGGTCTTGAAGGTGTGACTACAGGCCCCCTCCTCCCTGGCGATACCATGACGCTTTAGCACAGCGTCATAAATATACGGATTAACGATTTCAGTTACCGATGTATAATAGGGGTATGCGCATGGCATGCTATCCGTTGTGTCCTTATTAAAGGATCTTGAAGAGTGGTACCAATAGGGATAGATTTCCTATAGGTCCTCATGAAGAGCCAATAGGGGAAAGGCTCGAAACATGTTGACTGACCAGTTCTGAAGAGAACAGACTCATTATGGTCTACCCCTTCAGACACTACCCCTGATTTTAACCATACTGACTAGAGGGGGGAATAAAACAAATAGACCTACTAGCCAGGTATTTTTAAACCTACCAGCACTTAATTTCCACTCCCTTCACCAATACTGTCTTTATCATACACTCCATCTGGTAAGTGCTCCCGCGTAACCGTTTGGTTGCAGCACGCATCAATCCGCAGCGGATTGGGATGAACCCCAATGATGAAGCATACCACCAAGGGGCAACCCTGGTGGGTGAGGGGTCTCTAGGAAAAACTATTCTTTCCTACTAACTATTTTGGTGGAGATTCATTGCTTCATTACACACTGTTTCCCATGGCTGGGTTTCCTTCGATTCTTTCGAATTTTGTGAATAAATTCAAGCTTCAGATCCATTCCTACAAAGCCCTCCACGACCGAGGACCCACCTGCATGAACGGTCACCTGAATTTCCACTGTCCTCCCAGGAACCTCTACTTTACCTCGCTCTCGCACAGATACCATGCACCCGCCGCTGCCGCACCAGAGGTCGCTCCTTCTCCCACCCTGCCATGAAGTCTAGGAACACCCTTCCCCTCCACTTGCGCACCTCACCCTAGTTGACTCACTTCAGGAATGGACTCAAGACCTGGCTCTTTGACTGATACCTGCAGCAGAGCACCTGGGTTCCCTATTGGGGGATTAGTTGCGCTTTATAAGTACTGCTTGATTGATTGAAGTGACTCCGATTAAGCGTTTAGAGCAGACATAAAAGTTGTCTGAAAAATATGCACAAAATGAAGAGAAATGTATTTGCTATAAAAAAAGAGTTTGTCTTGACAGATGTTTATTTCCATTTCTTCACATTTGATAGCACACATTTACATATTTCAAGGCATTTTATATTTTATGCATTTTTAAAATGGTGCACAAGCATTTCCTACTTTAAAGTCTCTTTTTTATTGTTTAACTCCACAACTTTCATACCTGAATTCCAGACTGAAAACATGTTTGCCAGTTTTTGGTGGTGCACATCTTCATTTGCCTGGATGGCAAATGAATACGCACTGAATTTGAGTGAAAACTTGGCGGTGAGAGTTGCCATACAAATATGGATCTGACTAGGATGGAATGTGTCACACTTGATTTAAGATGCGAGCATATACAAACCGTGTATGGATGTGCATTCTAATCTGTGTGTAACAGCAAAGCTTATGTTCAATTTGGTAAAAGGTGAACATGTGCAAGAGACCCAGAGCCATACAGGTCTGTAATGAGTGTGCAATGCTATATTCTGTGAGGGTTAAGCTACTCCTGCACTAAGGTAACCGTAAAACTCAAGCCCCTGCCATGCACAGACATCTCAGCAATGATGTTATTTCAAATGTTGCAGTGATATTATCAATGATGTCATAGAAGATGTTATGAGTGATGTAATAAGTGGGGTACTTAGCAGTACATGGCGAGGGCACGAGCTATAGTTAACTTAGGGCATGAGTTATAGTTAAAGAAAAATCTATAACTGATGAATTTCAGTGTTTGTATTTTTTTTTAAGTTTAACACGTTATATTGTCACTGAAATTCTCACCTAACTATAATGTTACTTTAACCTTTGTTTTTTTCAGTGAATTTCTAGTTTTTTTTGTTTAATGTTCATCACAACCATCTTGACTCTCTCCAATCAGGGTTCAGAAAAGTATGGAGCACAGAAACAGTCATCCTAAATGTAGCTAATGACATTCTCTGGGCGCTGGATACAGGAAACTCTTGCCTTCTAATTCTCCTTGACCTCTCAGTGGCCTTTGACAGGGTCAACCACGAAACACTACTAAGTACCATAAAGCAACGCATATGTGTTGGACGTCCCGTACTACAGTGGTTCGCCTCATATATCCAACATCTGTCCCAACTAATGAAACTAAACCACTCCCTCTCCAATCCAGCACGTATGTATCAAGGGGTCTCCCATGGGTTAATTCTCTCACCCACCATCTTCAATTCATACATGGAACCCCTTGTCTATATACTAAAACAAGCTAATGTTAGATTGCACAAAGAAAGAACAACAGCTACTTCAAAATGTAAACTAAACAGTAACTATCACCAGGTTTCAATAATATGCTTGCTGCCAGACCTGCAGCTTCATAACACCACGAAAACCAGGGATTATCGTTTCCCACCTCAATAGTGACCGTTTAATAGAAAGAACAAATTATGACAGAAACATGCTGTGAATTAAACATCTAGGGGCAGATCTACAAGAAAGTGCCGCAGCGTGGCGCTGCAAGCCCTTTGGCTGCGCCACGCTGCGGCACTTTCAGAGCACAGGAATGCGACATATTTACAAGAATATGTCGCATTCCTGTGCTCTCCCTGCGCTGGCGCACAAACAGCAGCCAAGCGCCGGCGCAGGCACCCTTGCACCATGGTGCAAGGATGCCTGCGCCATGGGGAGATTGTTTTTGTGCAGGAAGGGGCACCTTTCTGCACAAAAACAATCAGTACAGGCTTTTCCTCTCAATGCGTGCTGCAGAATGCAGCACGCATTGAAAGAAGAAACGAGGAGAAATGAAAACATTTCTCCTCGATGCGCTCGCTACGCCACCTCTAGGGTGGCGTAGCTTTCAGACGCATCTCCAGATTTACGATTTCTCGTAAATCTGGAGATGTGTCTAGTTCCATGGGTGTTGCGTGGGAACACCCACAGCAACACCCATGGAACGCCCCTTCACCGCAAAGTGCTGCGTGTGAAGGGACGGTATTTACAAGGAGAGGAAAAGTCACGCAGGGTGGCTTTTCCTCTCCTTGTAAATATCGAGGAGCTTCTGCGCCACCAGTACGTCACGAAAAGTGACGTACTGGTGGCGCAGGGGCTTGTAAATCTGCCCCCTAGCCTGCAGAAAACAAAGACTTCTTGTCCATCTCATTCCTTGATCCCAAACAGAATTACAAGCTTCAACACTCCTTAATGATGCAATCACTGTACAACACTTCTGCCCTATGCTCATGTAGGGAACTACAGACATCAGCTCCTGGACAATAAAATGCCATCACGTTCTAAACGTATATAACGCTTAAAGCTGTCTAGAGTGTGAAGAGGCAAAGCAAGTATATAAAGGGGATAGCAGGCAGAGGGGCTGACCGGGCAATGCGAGCAGACGACTGCAAGGGAGGGCCATTTAAACTGGGGGTGCAGGCAGTGAGTATGACTGGTGGTATCCTCTCATTTATATTGTGCGCTTCTTTTCATAGTCAGTACATAAGTCGTAATATATACATATCTATGGTGGGGAGAAGGGGGGTTGATGGTGAGAAAGGTCGTCGGAGATAAAAATAAAAAAAAGGACGGCAGGTTGCCCGATAACTTAGTGTCAGCAAGGCGTCATGTTTCTGAGGCTTGGATATCAATCAGAGGGTTTTGATAGCTGTAGTCTTTAAACACTTCAAACTAACAAGACGGAAAATATTTATTTACAAAAGGAAAGTCAGGGATTAGGAACGTGTTGTCCGACAGATGTTGTGATATGGAAACTCTAAGGGGTAGTAGGGTCGACGGTGCAGACATTGAATTGCAGCGGCACAGCGAACACTAGAAATGCAGACCACTGTAGTAGAGTGTCAGCGATTAAAGTCCCATGACGCCGTACAGGGGCACCTTCTCTGAACTGAACAGGTTACGCCTGCCTCTCCACCAACTCTGCTAGTTCTGCCTCCTGCCTGTGCAAGTGCCATGTACGGTTCTGGACCCCAAGCCCCCATATTTACCTTCCCATGTCACGTTGTACATGTCTGAAACCTTTGCCATCTTTCCACGGCTTGCCAAAGCGCAGTGCGTTTTAACGAATGAACATACAAACGCGTTGACGTGCCCAGTGTCTGTTCAGTTGCATGTAGTAATAGTAGTTCGAATGGGACAACAGTGTGAACGCCGTGACAGGACGTTTGCGGACTGGAACTGGGACTTTGCCTGCACCAGACGCTTTATTACGCGTAGACTGACTCATCCCTTAATGTAATTGTCATTAGAGAAAAACCAAGCATCGTTCTGCAGTCTACTGTCTACAGCGCACACTCAAACCGCGCACAATAGGCACATGCTCCCAAATCGAGAAACAAGCATTTGCAATGCAATAGGACTCGCATTTACGCGAGACCTATTGCATTGGAAACGGGACGACGGGCAAAAAGGCACGAACGGGAGTGCGCGGGGGCAGGGGCCCGAAAAGTCACGGACTGCAGGAGGGGAGGGGGGTGTAGGAGAGTAGGATCTGCTTCACATGGGTACCCCCACTTTTTGCTGATGCTTCACTGTTTTTCGACATTAGTCTGGCTGGGGCCCTGCTAATCAGAACCCCAGCCTAGCTGCTTCCTCTCTAAAATGGTTTCCATGTGCCTTAGGCACATCACTGATTGGGATCTGGAGTGCCCTTATAAGTCCCTAGTATATGGTATACTATGTACCAAGGGCATAGGTACCTCAGAGGCCTGCCAGGGCTGCAGCATGTATTATGCCACCCCTGGAAGGTCATCCAAACTAACACCACAGGTCTGCTACTGCAGCCTGGGTAAGGTGGTGCATGCACCCCTTACTGTGATGTAGGTTACCTATATCACTAAATGCATACACACATATAAACCTATAAGTCACTCCTAAGGCAGGCCTTATCAATCCTAAAGGCAGAGTGCATGGTTCCTATGTGAGAGGGTACCCCTGCATGAGCAGGGCCCTCTGCAGCATTTGGAGACCATCTCTGATGCTGTTTGTAGTGCAGCCTGACCATATACTCTTAAGCGCATTATATCCTCGCGGTAAAATGCTAACTTTGGAATGGCTGCACCTAAACATGTCGTGTTTGGTGTCAAACATCTTGAATACTACCCCCCGCCAATCCTGGCGGCGGGGGTAGCATTCCACCCTTCTAGAGGGAAAGACATGTTAACTCTGGCTAGCCCGGTAACTTCTTTCCAGAGCCCTGGCATCACAAAATGGATGCTGCTGCCACAGACACGAGTCTGGCCTCCTGCTGCTGGACGAAACTCCGGCAGGGGAGGCCTGGACAACAGGTTTCCTGTCCCAGGGAGGTGTGACCACCTCCCAGACAGGATAATGTGTATTGGGGCTGGGCGGGAGCACTTTCGGTGCTTTGAAGTCCTGCACTGGGGGCACATTTGGTGTCCCTAGTGCATACCCCAGTTCAAACCGGATCAGGGCTTGCAGCCCCTGCTTTGGCGCGAACTGGACAAAGGGAAAGGGGTGTAGCCACCCCTCTGCCCTGACCCACCCATAGGTGGGGCCACAGAGTAGTCCAACTCCTATCTTTAGTATAAAGATAGGAACCCAGTCCTTAGGACTTTAGATTATCCCTGGACGAAACTCTGAAACTGAATCCTGGACCTTCGACGCTCTACTCACGATTAGAGGACAGAAGAATCTCCCTTGGGGTCAAGGAGTGACTCTCCTGCTTGGCAGGCACCAAAGAAGCATCTGTTTGGTTTGCATTTCTGAAGCTCCTGCCGGACGCCGAAGTCATTGCATCACCAGAGGTGGATTCTCAGACTTCCCGAGGCTACCCTGAGTCCCCAGCAAAGCTGAGGCCCGTGGCTATCGTGGGTGACTTGAGACCGTGACCCCTGGACACTGAGCACATTTGCAAGTGCGTCCTCTTCTGGGTCTCCCAAGAAGTCGTGCTTAGGGCTCCGAGTAGCCCTAGCCTCCAGCACCACCTGCACCGAAGATCACTGGCCCCCACTCCATGAGTGTCCTGTAAGCCAGATCCACGTGCGGCGTCACAAGGCTTCTTTGCGGTCGCTAGCCCGTTGGCTAGTAGCCCTTAACGAAGGCTAATCTTTTCTTAACTTGGCATCCTGGTTGCTCCAGGCCTGCCCTCACTTACCCTCGCTGGGTGAGTTCCGCAGACCTTGCTGGTCTGCACCATCGACGATCTTCCTTTGCATCGAGACTTGCCGTTGCCAAGGCTTGTTGGGTCCAATCCGGTCGCCGACACCTCAGCACTCGACAGACATCGTGTACCAGCCAGAATCCTGCTCCTGGTTACCGAAAACGCCTCCTGGACCTCGTGGCTGAAGAGTCAAGATGACCGTCAACGCACCTGAAGCACTCGACATCGGTGGGCATCTGTCCATCGCCTTCCTGGTCACTGGCTAGTGACCCAGACTCTGTCCCCTCTGCTTTCAGGTTCTTCAGAACTCCGATCCACTCTTGGATCCACCCGGACACTTTTCACTTGGTCGCCAGCAGCACTCTGCAGCAGATCGCCATTCAAATCGACGACGAAACCCGACCCCGAAAGGCACCTATGCACCCGGCTTCCCTGGGTGAGGTAACACGAGTACTCCGGTGCTCCCGTGGGTAGAGACTCTTCAAAGTCCTAGATCTCAAAGGGTTTGGTCCAAGTCCTCTTTAAAGTGTCCCTTTCTCTAATTTCCCGATCACGACTTTCTCCATAGAAGTCAACGGCGTATCGCGGTTGTGTATTTACACTGCACGCGTCTCCCGTGGGTCCCCTGTGTCACTACCTTGGATGGTTCCTTGTGGTCCAAGCACTTCTAGAGGCTCTAGGCCTAGTGTCTAGTTCAGTCGTGGTTCTTATACCACTTTATTGGTATATGGTTTGGTACGCCCCTAGGGCCCAAATGTGTATTTGTGCTATTACTGTGTTTAAATAACTTCTAACTTATGTATTTCGAACTCTAGCCTCATAAAGAGACTAGAGGGTGTGTTTAGCAATAAATACATATATTTTGAATATATACCTGGTGTGGTGCTCTTTCATTTGGTCACTCAAGAGATTATAGACCGGTAAAACAAGCTGCTTTACATTCCTTCAAGACTTAGCCTGAAGGCTGCTCTCCATAGCTACCACTAGGATAGCTTTCAATAAGGTTGTCTTTAACCTATCTCCAATAAGGGATTGTTTGGACTGGTGCAAGGTGCCCACTATAATTAGTGGACAGCATATACCAGGCCAACCTCTCACAGGGGGGAGACATGGGAAGAAAATAGTGTTGAAAGTAAAGGGGCCAGTAACCATGGAAGGATACAAATGACGACATGCTCATCATAAGGAGGGACTGAAAAGCCTAAAGCCAATCGGAAGGCAGCATTTAGGACCTAAGCCATTGAAAAAGATGGGTGGAGAGTGGGCGGAGCTTCCATGAAGCTTCTACGCTATACTGAATACTGCATTCCTTGCAAAGCGAGCAGCGCATGCGCTGCAACGCTAGGCTCAACCTAAATACAAGATTTTAGGGAAAAAGATAAGGTAACAACGACCAATCATTGTGAGATGCAAATTATTTAACCTTGCTAACCCTTTCCTAGTTTATCTATCAAGGGTTCTAGATTTAAATTAACAATAGCCTCCACATTAGAAGAAATGAAAACACCTAGATATAATGCTTTTTGCACTACTCTTCTGTCCGCCAATACAATCTTGTCATTAATAATGATTTGTGTCTTTTCTTTATTTAGCTAGAAGCCAGAAATGTTCCCAAAAACAGATGCTTCTGTCTCTATTGCCTTAATAGCAGTTTTAGTGTAAGGAGCCAATACCGCAACATCGTCTGCATATGCCAAGATTCTACTTTCATGTCCATGCATAATTATTGCGGGGATTGCAATGTTTTGTGCTTCTTTTTCTTACAAATGGATCAATATACAACGTGAACAGGAATAGGGAACAAGGGCACCCCTGTTGAGTTCCTCGATTAATCATGACAGGTCCTGTCATACCTCCTCAAATACAAACCTTTGCAACAGGCTTGCAATATAAGGCCTTAATTCCTTGAATGAACCTTGGGCCAAAGTCCCTTGCATACATTCCGTGCCATAGGAACTGCCTGGAGACCCTATCAAATGCTTTTTCCGAATCTAATAAAATAAAGGCCATAGGGTCTCCTGACACTTCCACGGCATCAAAAAGTGAGATCACTCTCCTAGTGTGGTCGGTGGTGTCCCTCCCTGCAATAAAACCATGCTGCTGGTTCACAACCAAATTGTTTATGACCTGAGCTAACTGTACTGCTAATACCTTAGAATAAACTTTTGAATCTTCATTTATCAATGTAATTGGCCGATATGAACCAAGAGTCTGGTGGGGTGGCTCCATTAAATATATGATTGAAAAGTGTTAGCATCTGACCTTTCAGCTGGGGAGCAAAAGTTCTGTAGAATTCTGAAGGGATTGCATCCACACCTGCAGCTTTACCAGAGGGGAGATTAGAAATTGCAAGTGAGATCTCTTCCCATAATAACTCCTCTTCAAGGGATTCCCACTCGTCTAAAGATAATCTACTTGCGGGCACTGTTTCAAGAAACTCTTCAATTTGCCGAGGCCAGTCCCTGATTTCTTCGGTATGTAGGGTTTGGTAGTACACTCGAAATGCATCTCTAATTTTTTTTGCATCAGTGACAGCCCCAAGAACGGGGTCCCGAACTTCTCTTATCTCACTATTTGTGCACCTCTGCCTTGCTCTTACTGCCAGATGGTGTCCAACCTGCTTGCTACACTCATACGTTCTTTCTTTCCAAGTAACGTACTTTTCTGCTGCCTTATTTGCGAATATCACCTCTAGTTCTGCCCTTGCAATTGTTACCTTAATTTGTGCTTTCCCTTATATACCCCCCTTGTTATATTACTTTTATTACATTTTCCTCTGCTACCTCTAGATTATCTTGTTCAGCTTCTATCAATTGTCTCTCCTGCTTCCCTTTATTCAGAAAAACCTTAGGGTCTCCCCCCGTAGGCAGGCCTTGTATGTATCCCAGATCGTACTCAAAGAAGCGCTACCATTATTCTCTTAAAAAAATAATTGAATCCACCTGCTAATATGCTTACAATAATCTTCGATGCCAAGGAGGGTACGCTCAAAGCTCCATGTGCTTGGTGGTTTCCCCCCTATTCCTTGTAATTCTAGTATGAGTGGATTGTGATCCGACAGGAACCGTGGGTATCGTTCAATTTTACAGGTTTTAATAAACTTATTGGACACAAAGAAGTAATCGAGATGAGCGTGTGTGGAATGCGGAGCAGAGAAATAAGTGTAACCGTGCCCCATCAGATTCTTTTTACACCAAACATCTACCAAGCCATGATCTTTACACACCCCTTTGAGAGTTTGAAACACTTTAGGTTTTCTCCCGGTATACATTAGTTGTGCCCCTATATCAAAATTACCTGGGAGGCTAATATTAAAGTCCCCACATAAAACTATAGGTAGAGGACGATGCAATAACTCTTTAGATATCTGATTGATAATGGAGGGATCATCAAGTATGCTACCGTAGACTGAGCACAACGTAAATTTACCTCCACAAGGAGAATGACAAACAGCTGCTACGCATCTACGTTTGGTATCGGACCCTACTTGAGTAAATTTTAACAAGCTACCTCGGGCCAAAACTGCGACACTCCCAGAACAAGTACCTTGTGAGGTGCCACATTTAAGACTATAGCCCAAGGAGTTTAAGATATCCCTCTGCGAAGCTCCAATATGTGTTTCTTGTAGACAGACAATGTCTGCCCTTAAGACTTTTAGGCCTAGGGAAGTTCTAGCTCTTTTTTTAGGATCATTTAGGCCACAAATATTAATAGAAGCAATACGAATTGTCTGATTATCAATTATTATCTTATTTTGACCAACATCCTTGATTCCTTACCCTCAGCATTATAATATCGGTGCGCCAGAAGCGTTGCTTTTCCACTCCCTATTGACCATCTCCCAGTCTCTTGAATTCTTTCCCTTTTCACCTTGATCGTGTAGGTTTCCCATACACCTCCCTCCCACCCTTCCCCAGCCTGACATCTACTAGTGGTGGCCACTCCCTCTACCTGGGCAAGCCAACCCCCCACCCCCTCCCCCACTGCCACTCCCAACCAATGAGCAACCAGGCCTAGCCTGAATGACGCCATCTGAAGAGTTAGACTCAATCCACAAACCCCCACCACCGACCCCCATATAACACAATGTTCTTACAAACTATATATTATTATTTTTTTCTTTTAAGTCGCACCACTTTTTTTTCCTTCCCTTACAAATACATTGGAAACCCCTTATTTTATTGCCTTTTTTTCCCTCCCCCAGAATATATATATTATTTTCCAGAATATATATATGTTTTTGCTTTCCATTTTTCCCCCTTCTCAACTGCCCCCACCAGTTAAGTATTTTTGAACAATTCAAGCATATTTAATTCCACTTAACCAGCTTTGCCTTTCACTTTTAGCGCTTAACCCTATAGATCAGACTCCTCCCTGCAGCTCTGCTAGGTATTCCTGGGCCTGAACCTCAGAGAAAAAACTATGGGTATGCCCCTCAAAAATCACTTTCAGTTTTGCAGGGTTTTGTAGGGACACTTCAGCACCCAGCTTCTGGAAGGGAGCGAACATCTGTCTTAAACGCCATCTTCGTTCCACCATGGCCTGGGCAAAGTCCGGTCGTGCAAAGAAGGAAACTCCCTCAAACTCATCTTAGAATTGGGACGTGCCAGATCGAAAATGCACTGCCTTAATAAAAAGTTTCCAAAGTAGACCAAGGCGGACCGAGGGTATGCAGTATTGTCTGCTTGTTGTTTCTTGAGGGTTAGGGGGAATCGGTGTACCCTCTGTATTTCCTTTTCCCAGTCCAAACCCGTAAGGTCTGGGAATGCACCCTCTAGGAGCTTGACTACATAGTCTCTAGGTTTCCCTCCCTCTGCCCCTTCTGGAATACCCAGCAGTCTCAGATTATTTCTCATTTGTCTGTTCTCATGCTCCTCAAGCTGCCACATCATATCAGTAAGCTTAGGATCTTGGGAAGTACTCAATGTTTTTAGTTCTGTAACCTCAAATTCGAGGGTTTCCGTCTGAGCCTCCACGCTGGTCATCCTATCGGAGATCTCAGAACAGGTTTTACTTATTTTACTGACTGCACCCTAAAGTTTCTTGGAGGCCTGTCGAACCCGACAGTTATCTGTCTGGACCTCCGCCTGCATCTGCTTGATAGTAGCCAAGATCAAGGAAGGTAGGGGTTCCAGCACAGTTGTAGTTCCAGGCTGTCGACGCTGATCCCCTGGGGGTAAGTCCTCCATACTCTGCTCTGGCTGATCAAGAAGTTGGACGACGGAGTAATCCCATTTGAGTCTGGGGGGTTTCTTTTCGTGGGGAGTCTTCATGGCTTTTACTTGCTTTTTTATCACTTGCCGTCTGTTTCTTTCTTAGGCTTGTAGATTTCCTCTTTCTTTTCCTTGCCCCCGATTGCTTCTTCCGACCCTTTCAGGGTGATAAAATGCATAATTTTTGTGGTTTACTCCCTATTACTTAGAAACTCTTCCATTTCCTTGGACGTTAGTTGTACCCCACTGTCCATAAATAAGTTGCCTGGAATCCCTTCCCTCGCTATGAGCTCCTTCAAGAATATGATCACATGCTTGCTCTTTATAGTGCTTGTCAAACAAATCTCTTGCCATCTTGAAAACATGCCTATTACAACTATTACATATACGTGTTGTCCTTCTCTATGGATTGCACATTAAATGTCCTTCCATGGTCCATTGGGAAGTTCGCTGACCACCATAGGTTGCATCCAGTCTGTTTAGACTTTTGACAAGTGCATAGGGTAAGCAATCTTGCACCACTCTCTCAACCTGTTTGCCCATTCCCCGTAACCAATATGAGATCACAATCTCTCCTTACTTTTCGACATTCCTTGATGCGGCTCATGAGTTAGAACAATCAATTCCTCTCTAAGACTGCACAGTGGTATCAGTCTAGTTCCTCTAAACAGTAGATCTATACTAGTACACAAGTCATCCTTCATGCCCCAATAAGCTTGACAACCATCAGACCCTTGTTTTTTACTAAGCCACTCCTTCTGCACCAAATTTAGCACCTCATCAAGTATTTTGTCAGTTCTTAACTACTCACATCATCTTTCCTCCGAAATGATATTGAAATCCACTGTGCATACAAATTCAGTTTCCTCATCCAACAGATCATCCACAACTAGTTCATCACTACAGTCAGGAATCAATATGGACAGTCTGTCAGTTGTGGCATTTTTTACACCCAGTAAGTATTCTATATCAAAATTGTACTCCAGTAAAGCAATTACCACTTTGCTATAATTCCTGATACCAAAACCACCCCTTTCTTTTTGAAAACCTCACAAAGGGGCATGTGATCAGTTCTTACTGCAAAGTCCGAGCCCCACAAGAACTTTTTCAATTTCCTCACCACACTGTACACAGCAAGGGCCTCTCCCTCAATAACTGAGTACCTAGGATCCTTTAAGCCGTGTGAGATGAACATAATGGCATTCATGCCATGCTTCCCCTTTTGTTGTAGCACTGCACCCAGTCCTTTAAAACTGGTATCCGTTGTTATCACAGATCTTTTCTTAGGATCAACATTTTTTAGTTTTGGAGCTGCACTGAGCTGTCTTTTAACACCAAGAATTCTCTCTCACAGATGTCATCACAGATAAACGCCACTCTCTTCATTAAAAGGCTCCTCATACTTACACTTAATTCAGCAAAATTCTTAACAAATTTGCCAAAGTACTCTACAGTCCCTAAACATTTCATTAACTCCTCACAGGATGAAAGTGAGCTCATGTGCAGGATAGTGTTCACAAACTCTGCTTCGGGAATTACACCCTCCCCAGAGATCGTTTGTCCTAATTAATTGATAGTTTTAGTACCACATTTGCATTTCTCTGGTCTTATAGTGAGATTGCAGTCAGCTAATCTTCTCCACACATCTCTCAAGCGAGTACCATGTTCCTCAGAATCCCTGCAAAAAACTAGGATGTAATCCTGGTAAAACGCAAACTCCTTTGAGCCTTGCAAAACCCTCTCCATTACAGGTTGAAAGACTGAGGCTGTAAAAATCAACCCAAATGGACCCCTAACAAAACTAAATGCCCTAAAAGGTATTATGAACACATTGTAATCTCCAAAGGCCTTCTTCAATATGATCTGATGATAAGCTGAGGTGAGGTCTATGGTACTAAAAACCTTAGCTCCACCCAGCAACAATAACAATTCCATAATATTTGGAAGGGGATACTTATCGCCAATTACATTCTTGTTTAGATGCCTCAAGTCTTCTCATAAGCGCAAGCTTCCATTAAACTTTCTAGTTGCCATGAAAGGTGCAGGCCACTCAGTTCCCTCAACTTCTTCTATAATCCCACTCTCTTTGAGTTTATGATTTTCTCACACATCTCCTCTCTGACAGTAAGGGAACATTCCTCACTTTGCAACATGCAGGCTGTGCTCTAGAAACAAAATGTGTCTTGTGCTTATAATTTGCCAAACATCTTAGCTCTTTCCTAAAAACCTCCGGAAAACCTTTTTCGAGTTGTTCTTACTATCAGACATTGGGGTCGATTCCGATCTGGGTCGGAAAGCCCTCCGACCGAGCCGGATCCGGAGCGTTTTCTGACCGAGCCGTACCCCTGGAGTCCGACCGAGCGAGTACGATGCTGCCGCATGCTGGCGGACTCGGCTCGGTCGGATTCCCATTGAAGTCAATGGGAGCCGGTCATACGACGCGTGCATGGCCTTGCATCAGCTGAATCGGTACGTCTCGCAAAAGGGCACCCCCTGTAGTGGGTACGCGTTGGTGCCATCCGCACCGTACATGCATGTGAAGGGGGGACCAAGGGTCCCCCCTGTGTTCGACTCGTTAGGCTACGGGTGAAGGGGTCCGGCACCGACCCCCAAAGTCCGCTTCCCATAGCTTTTTCGCCCCGGAGACTCCGACTCGATCCGGCTGTCCAAATCGTGCATTGTACTGGCTCGGTCGGAAATTGACTCCATTGCGCGGTACGGTTCGTCTACGACCGAGTCGTACGGAGCGGTTCAGACCCAGAAACGAGTCGGTCGGCGATTTCGCGTTCATTCGCATCGTACTTGGGCGTCCGGACCTCTGTACGACTCGGTCGGAAACAAAGCCTCCGACTCGGATCCGGTAAAGCCGAATCCGATTCGGAGGCCTTCCAACCGAGATCGGAAACGACCCCTTAGTCTCAACACTGCAGAGTTCTCCCCTCTCCTTTAAACAAATCCTTGAGTCACTGCCGGGATCTAACAAGACACCCAGGTCACCTTGATGTATCCAACTGATGATACAATCCCCTCTCTTTGACACATATATTTTCCCTGCAACCAAACATTGTGTATTTTCTATTAGAGCTATGAAATATCTATGCAACTTTATGGATTCACCCCCATAATCACAGGGTATAATATTAGTTTTACATAAAGTGACCTTATCCAGCACTTACTACGATAAAATCTATCAGAAATTATGGTGATTTTTGCACCTGAATCGAATAATACCATAATGGTTTCACCTTCAACCAAAATTGTATCCACATGACTGGGTCTAACTGTGCCTTCAATATTTATCTGAAGAACAATTTGCCCACACTCAAAATCTGTGCCATCTCTCTTCTGATCATCCTCCATACACACTTCCTTGACCTTAGGTTTGAATTCTCTCATTTTGCAAACTGTCCTTTTTTTTACATTTTGCACAAGCAGCCTTCAAAGAAGGACACATTTTATCGTTGGCTATATGACCAGTTTTGTCACACCTGTAACATCCGCATCCAGCAGGTTTACTTTCAAGTTCCCCCTCTTTATGCTTTACATTTATTTTCTTTAACTTCTCCATCAAAACACTCACACTTCGTTCCTTCTCTTTCTTATTTTTTTCAACACACTCCATAGAATGCTCCACACATTTCGCAAGCAATAGAACTTCCTCAAGAGTGCGCTCATCTTTTAACCATAGCTCCTCCCTCACCCTGAAGAATCACCTTCAAGATGCTCACCCATGCACACAAGGCCCTCCACGGCACCAGACCAGCATACCTGAACACCCGACTCAAATTCCATGCACCCCAAAGGACCCTACGATCAGCCCAGCACTCCTACGCCGTGGTCCCCCGCACCAGAAAGACCAGATCAGGAGGCCGGTCCTTCTCCTTCCTCGCGGCCAAAGCATGGGACGTCCTTCCGCTCCACCTCAGACAGACAACATCGCTCCCCATCTTCGCAAGAAACCTCAAAACCTGGCTCTTTGACAGACCCCCTCCTTGATGGAATGGAACCTGCACCCCCCCACCCACCCCTAGCACCTTGAGTTGCGCTTTAACAAACCCCTGATTCATTGACTCTTTCAATTCCGCATCCTACCATGAACTGATCACATATGCGTTCATCTACCATTCCAGCAAATGTGAATAGTGAAGCAAGCCTTCTGAACTCAGTGACATAGCATTCTATTGATTCTCCCTTCTTTTGAAGACTTCTTGCAAAATGATAGCGTTCTACAATTTTTCGTTGATGCATAACTCATACTCGTTCAAGTCTCCAGAATCAGATTCAGAAATCCCTGGAAGGTGATCGAAGATTTCCTGACCCTCTGAGCCTAAACAGTGAAGACATATGGGTGCTTTCCACTAGGTGCTCAAAGACGCACAACACACCTGTGCATACCTCTCAAATACCTTCTTCCATTTTTGCCCTTTCAGAGGGTGGGTTTCCGGACTTGTGAGAAAGAAAGGAGGTGCAGTAATATTCTAAATTTCTATACCAATAGCCAACTACACAATTTAATAAACAAATGTCTGCTCCCCAAAATTGTACCCTTGAAACAAATGCGGAAAATACAACTCAATTCACAGAACTCACACAGTCAGTAACTGTTATATAATATAAAACATTACCACAACATGACAAGATGAAAGAAGGCCTTTATCATACAACACTTTCCATTCTGTAAGTTCTGACTGCAAATGTGCACTTAACTGCACCATTCTCGAAAGTGAGTAAGTGTGAGAATCACTGCAAGGAAATCAGCAGAGACACACTTCAAACTATTAGAATATGTATATCAGTGTGTGTATCACTGCAAAGCTTCAGAAATGTGAAATTCAATGTGCATATCACTGCAAATGAAAACAGCAGTGACAAGCTCCAACAGTGTGCTCATCACATGTAAAGAAAACAGCACTCTTTAAGATTTACTTCGTGTATCACTAACTGAAGGAAAGAGTGGAAGAACACTGCCTGGAGGTAAGTGTGCATATCACTGTCATGGAAACAGCAGGGAGAGCTGCCACAGAGAGCAGGTTGACGTTCTAGCTTGAGCATCACTGCAAGGACAATTTGCAATGAAACAGCAGGGAAATGCTGCAACAGTAAGCAGGTTGGAATTCTAGTGTGCGTATCGCTGTGAGGACACGCGGCGCGATGCTTTGAATCACAGCATGTATCTGGATGCTTCCCAGCAAGTGCTCTCAATGCACCAGGAAGCACTATGCCTTCAAGTCTTTCGGAGGTTAGAAGAGGAGAGCCACCCCTGAAGAAAGTCCACCACTCAGGAGGTGAGTAGGTCAAATGAGATCCACTGGTGCACGCTCTGCTAGCAGTACCCTGGTACGCAGCGCAAGTAGAGCCAGCCGTGCTCAGAGACCCTGCCCCTGAAGCCACGAGAAGGCTGGTGCGTGAACACCAACGACAACCCCACCAGTATTGCACTGGCCTGAGCCCACAAAACCAAAGATTGGGAAATGCAGGGGAAAGAAAAGTCACAGCACTGTGGCCGTCACAGGACACAACACATCAGCATAACAAAGCCCTTACAATTAACGCAGTGATTATAAAGTTACGTCCCTTCCTCAAAGGCAGAGATGGGAAAATGGCAACCAAGAGAGTTGCCCTTAACGGTCCAAACAAGTACTGATTTCACTCAATCAAGCCTGCTGAGAGGCAGTCTCACTGTAGTGGAAATCAAGGTGTGGAATCACAAATTTCCAGGCCCACCAAAGGTGTTGAGATCTTCTTTTATCCTGCTGACTATGCCAGTGTGGCAATCCAAGTCTGTTGATCCATAAAAAACACAAAGAGTGCAGGGTTACCTAAAGTAAGTTCCTTTATTCTAAAGAGAAGATACAATCCATCCATCCATCTATCAGCTTCCCTGGAGTAACTATCACTGGTACCTACATCCTAAACACATTCCATTACCTCGTTATGACATGGTAGGTGACATGATGGTGTTCCAACAATACACAGGTCTGACATCCACCCAGCTACCAAGTTACCACACACACACACCCTTCTTTTTTCATAACAATACAGGTGAAACTCTTCATCATAATTCAGCATTCCTAGAGCTGGTGTGTTGTGGAGTTTGTCTCTGAGTTTAGAAAGGCACTCATGTACTCATCATCAAATGGCACCAGATCCACTATGTTGCTGGGAGTAAGCTTTACTAAAGGCTTTGCAATCAGGAAGAAGTTTGGAATTCACTGACAACAGTAACCAACCAGTCCCAGAAACACCCTCACTTCCCTCTGGCTAGTTGGAGGAATAATTTTCAGGACTGCAGAAACACATTCTTCTAACACTTTCCTCGGCCCTTTTAATGTGGTGACCAGGGTAAACCGCTTCTTTCTTACACTACTGCATCTTTGTAGGTAAGACTTTATGCCCATTGTCAGCAAGATGATTCAAGAGCAGTATTGTATCCAACTTACAATCTTCTTTTGTCTATGAAACAACTAAGAGATAATGAATGTACTGCACCGGCAATGAGTTACAGGACAGTTGCAGATTTTCCAAATCTTTTTTTGGAATCTGACTAAAGATTGAAAGATTTTCTGTATACGCTTGTGGAAGTCCACACCAAATGAGGACTTCACAGAGGAACTGAAATGTGCATAGATTTTGGCTATCTTAATGTAGAGGAATGGAGAAGAATGTTTGGCACAAGTCAACTGGCTACCATTCTGCATCCACAGGAATTTGAAGCAAAATTACAGCAGGATTTTGTCCACCGGATAACATGGAACTACAATTTAATTCATTTTCTTAAGATCTTGGACCACCCTCAATTTTCTGCTTGTTTTTTTAATGCCCAGGAGATGACTACCAAGCACTTCTCGTAGGATTCCCTGTTCTATCCTTTTTCTATGAAGGGGTTCATTCCCTCTACTTCATGTGGAAGTTTATATTGTTGAGTTCTGGGGTAAGCTGCATCTTGTTTAACTGTAATGTTTACTGGCTCTGCACTCTTTATCAATCCAATCTCTTTACCTGTAAAATCCCATACCTTTTCTTTTAATGTGTGTCAGAGATAAACAGGCAGGTCATCTTATTTAAGAACTGGAAACATCTGAACTCTGGACTATTGTCATTTTATTTGGAATACTGAATCCTAATCTTGAGTCTGAATTGTGACACGATCTGGCATACAGAAAATCATGCTATTCATTTTCCAAAGTAAATCCCTGCCAAGTAAATTAACAGGACTCGAATCACAACAACATGAATTGGTGGTCATTTTCTATAGACACCATTTTAACTTGGACATTTCATGAAATCTGATGAGTAATTTGTTTATTGCTTATTCCTACAACTTGGACTTCTTTTCCTGAGAAGGGTAGATTGTGGACCGCCATGGAATGAACCCTCAAGTGGGTAACAACGCTATCGATCAAAAATGATACATGGTGGCCATTCACCCCACCATGTACATATTAACCACTTGAGTCTACCTCCAGGACTGCACCAAGTATGCAATCCTCCTCCCCATTAGGCACTGTCATTGTAAGGTTGTCACCTTTTAGTCTGAACTGTAGGAAATCACTATTTAAAATCAAGGGACTCTGGTAAAAACCTGAATTCTGTGGCATTTTATTTCTCATGTTTTGCTGCAACACTGGAGCAAGAGGTATATTTGAAAGGAATTTTGCCTGATTCTGCACATGCTGCATAGAAGATAGTTGGGCTGGCACAGCAAACTGTGTCATGTGATTTGCATTCTGCTGCATCCGAGGAATAAAATAATTTGGAATTTGATTTGGATTCTGTCTACATTTGCACTTGTCATGTGGCACATACTGGCATTGTCGTCTTCCCTATGTTAGCATGAGCACGTTGCTGAATGTCCGCTGCTTTGGGAACGTTACTTCACGAGTTTATTTTGCGTGTGCCACGCTGAAACTGTTGTTTTTGCACTTTGTTCGTTCCTGGGATTTAGTCTGAACATTGGGAACAAGGTCAAACAACAATGCCCATTGTTATTACATTCTGGTCAGGCCCTAGCACCTAGACAAAACATGCAGATGCAGCTGTTGTTTAGGAACACGCACTTTGGTCATATGAGGATACACGAATAGGTAGCACACACTTGGAGAGGGACCTTTCCATGGAGAAGACCATGACAGGACCTGTGATGTAGATCCACCATCTATAGACTGAGGTATGGGGTCTGCTGATAACTCCCAGAGATCTTCTAGTATATAATCATCTTGCTTCTATATAAGGGGAGGGAGTTTAGGCTACACTGTCAGTCATAATGACAGCTCCTTTTATGATTTACGGACTACTTGCTATGCTGACCGTATTTGTGTTAGGCATTTCTCTACTGATTGTGGCACGTATACTGCATACTAGAGCATGTTAGTTAAAATAAATATGTTGAACTTGTTTGTGTCTCTGTCAGAGCTTATTGTGGATGAGTACAAGAGCGTGAGCGAAAGGGTGTGTCTTGCAACCGCGATTCCTGAGAGAGTCGAGAGTGTTGTGTTCTGGGGTGTCTATTTACTTGTTCCTCTGTGAGTGAGTAGGAAGACAAGTGAAACACTATAGCTAGTCGGTCCCGGGCTCATGGGTACTAAGGTAGTAGGATAACTCAGTTCCTATATACTAAGGTCCCATAATCCCACGCATAGTTCTGTGTTTGCGCAGAAACCCTGCAACATGGTGCCGCCAACGTTTGGTGTGGTACTTATACACGAGATCACTGAGTAGTGCTTGTGTTCATCCACGATACACTCTCACCGGTTTCTGGAGACGTACGTGGTGGGAGGGCTTTGCCTCCTTTGGCTATAGGCCATTCCTATTACTGTAGGTTTTTCAAGCTTGAATTCAAAAAGGTTTTTGACCCGCCTTGCGCTACCGTATAGTACTGTTCTTTGCTATATACAATGGCGCAACTGATCCCGATTCGGCACATTGCTGTGCGGCGGTTACATACCATTTGACGCAGCATGGGGTCCCCAATACGGGGTCTACACTTGTTTTTGTTATTGAGGCGGATCCAGCATACCGCTTCGAGGTTTTTTATTCCTGGGTTACAATTCCCGCAGTTGATGCTAACGATAATTGTTTTCATGCTTACAAGGTCGCTGCTACACCGGTGGCGTATCGTCCTTATGCGGTGATTGAAGTTCCTCTTACGTCCTGGGAGCACCAGGTTTGTTTTAATGCTGCCCTTCCTCACCCTATCTCTTTTGTTCGTATGGGCCCCTTAAGTATTGATGGGGCCACATGGCTGGTATTGGCTGGTTTTACACCACATCAAATTATCTTAATGCTAATGTGGCGGATGTATGTTTGCTATACGCTAACGTCGTTCTTCTCTATAGAGAAGAGATCCAGTTTATTTCTCGTGCTTTTTTGGTAGCTCCGCCCGGAGCTGCGCCCCCTCCTCCTGGACAGGAGTTGAGCGGTAACTCTCCTTGATAGTGCGGCGGAAGTTACGATAGTTCGCCAGACACTCCACCAGTTTCTGGAGGTGAAAGCAACTGACACTTTTATAACAGTTGAAACCGCGGACACCCGTTTAGCTCCCACTGAGAGACTTTATTATGCAGACCTTCAAATTGAGGGTGATATTAAACGCACTATAAATGCAGTTTTTTGGGACAGCTTGAGGTCTTCCTATGACATTTTACTGGCGGAGGTTGATTGGCCTCCCCCGTTTGTCCTCGCTTCTCCTCAAGGAGAGGAGGTAATACTTCTATCTGTTTCACAATATGTCCCTGATGAGACTAAGCAAGCTTATGCTTCGGAGTGGGCTCTAGCCTTAGCTCCTGCTTTATATTGCAATCAGGCAGGTTGGGATAAGGATTCTCCTTTGCATGTTATTCTAATACGGTCTACTCCCCAGCCCCAACTTCAATATCCGATTAAACATGATGCTAAATCATTGGTTAGTGACATTCGCACTCAATTAGAATATCAGGGTGTTATTGAGGCATGTGTTTCGTCGATGAATAATCCTCCTATTCGGATATTGAAACCGGACGGTTCCTATTGTATTGTTTTAGACTACACACATTTGAATAGTCATGTCCGTACCTTTGCAGTACATAACACACACAGAGGAGCAATAATAAATAATATTTAAAACTACTTTAGACATTTCTAATGGTTTTTTCAGTCACACTTTGGCTCCGCAGAGCCATGACTTGACCTCATTCAGTGCTCTCTGCAATCAAAGACGCTATGCAAGATTGCCTATAGGGTATAAGAATGGCCCTTTAGAAAGCCATAGGGCATTCTAAAGGAATGCCCTCTGGCTCAAGGCAAACGCATTTTTGTTGTTTTGCCTGTGCCTGCTTTAGAGGCACTCACGAAAGGGAGTGTACCTAATTCTAAAGCTCTACATCCTCGTTGGATACAATGGGCTACTTCATTGACGTCGGCTGATGTCAATTTTGTTTTTGATCCTTCTTTACAAAGACAAGAATTTCTTCAATATGAACATGTTCATCCTCTTCCTTCTTCGGTTCTTCCTTTGGACCAGTATAAATGTATCATTTAAACTGATGGTTCAGCACAGCCGGCCATTGGTTCTAAACAAGCTTATTCTACAGCCTGTGCAATTGTAGTCTTTCAACGAATTTCAGTCTTTGTTGGTTCATACGCAGACCCTTGGAGATTGCACGGCACAATTGGACGAGCTGCGAGTTTTACTATTAGCTCTGGAATTTGCTGATCCTGATTTGCCTACACTTGTTATATGCAAATCATTTTATTGTGTCCAGTCTTTTAATGACAATAATTTTTTGGGAAACAAAATGATTTTCGAGATTCTAAAGGTAGTGCAATTAAGCATAAAATGCGTTGGGTCCGAGTGGCTGCTCTTAAGGACCGTTTGCAACTTACACATACTATCCATACACTAGGACATCAGCGTGTGGGAGCATATGCTGTTGGGAATTCTATGGCTGATGGAGCAGCCAAATCTGCAGTAGCCACATGTATAGTTGCAGCTGTTACAAGGTCCATGACTAAAATTGACGATGACATTTTGGCGGCTATAGCCGCTACGAAGGAGGGTACACCGTTTCCCCAGGGTTTCCCTTCACACTATACTTATCGGTTAACTACTGGCAAAGTACCCTAAGTAACTATTCCAATAGTTGGTGATCATTTGATTCTCAACGAAGACTGCAGACTTTCTCTAATTGTTGCCGCCCATGAAGGCATGGCTTCTGCTCATGCAGGAGTATCGGCTACGATTTCTGTTTTACAGCAACGCTATTTGTGGCACTGTTTATGCCAAGAGACTCGCAAATATGTGCTTTCATGTAACATTTGTCAAGAAATCAAGAGTTCTACTGTCTTGCGCCCACCTCAGAGTCATCTCTTTATTTCTAATCATCCCTGTGGGTGTTTTTACCTTGATTATTGTTGTCTTTTATCATCTGATACTGCTTTCAAATATATTTTTGTTGCAGTGGATTCATGCACTAGGTTGCTCTGGGTTTGGCCTCAGTGCTGTGCTGACGCTCGTACTGTTATAAAAGAAGTGCATGTATTTGTAGGGACTTATATCTGTGGCACCATTCAGACCAAGGTCCGGCTTTTGCCTCTAGGGCTTACCGTGGTTCAATGAGGTTTATGGGAGTGCAGGTACATTTCTTGTCTCCATATCGGCCCGAGGGCAATTCTGTTGTGGAGTGGATGAATCGTGACTTAAAGCGGTCTTTAACAGCAAGGGTATTAGGTACGGGCCGTGGTTGGATAACTCATCTCACTGGGGTTCAACATGCACTAAATAATCTCCCTCGAAGATCTCTGGGTGGGTAGACCCCATACAAAATGCTCTTTGGCATTACGATGTTTGTGACAGACCTTGACGGTCTAGACGTTGTGGCGGCTGCCGCAACATTTGTCGTAGATAAACACTGTGCTCTGTTACAGGATCTACATAAGAATTGAGATGCTCTGCCTAAAACCCATTTGCCCTCGCCAACGGATGCAGCAGTTCTGATAACTGTTTCTGGTTGGCTACCGAAAGTTGGTGATCTGGTCCGGGAGAAAGTGGCGAACAAGAAAGAATTCAGTTCCCCATACCGTGCACCGGTCCCAGTCCTTGGTCTTCAGGGCACCGGAACTGGGATTTTACCTCCACTACCAGGATCCACAGACAATTGTTTTATTTCAATTGAACATGTCAAGTTACACCATATGGCAGCTACTCAATAGTATGCCTACAAGCATCCTACGTCTGGATGTTTCATTATATTCTATGAATTCTGTTTGTTCTCCCCGAGTGCCAGAAGGGGAGATCGAGTCTTCAGTTGACCAATTATCAGTTTTACTGTCCACATATTCAACTGTGGAAGGTGCTCCTACTTCCCGACCTGTTGAACTCCCGGATACACAACTGCATTCGAACTCTAATCGTGAGCAACCCCCGATGTTTCAACTAAGTTTCAGCGGTTAATATATTGCTCAGGATAATTTTTCTTCAGACACTTCTTCATTGTCTTCAGTTGTCTCACGGCCTCTTGCACGGATTTGTGTTTTCATCGCGTGGTTAAAACAAACTTATCTGGCCCCCCCTTGGACTTACATCTGGATCGTTTTTTCAATGGTGTTCCTCTTCATGTGGATTGTATTCGTGACTGTGTTTTTCCTTTTAATTAATGGCCACTACCTACCTGAACGCTCTGCAGTGGAACTAGTTAATGGAGTATTGGCTCCACATTCCTCCTCACATAAGATGAAAAGAGACCAAGCCCTTGTTAACATTTCGGCAGTCCGGATCGCTGATTGCATTGTGTGGCATGAAGTGCCATTCGATGTATATGGTCCTACGGAGACCGTACAGAGACCATATGTCTTCTGTGTTTCCTTAGGTGATGTCGTTATACCTGGATTGCATTTGGATGATTGGGATGTTAATGCTGTAAATTCTTTATTTTCTGATTTGCAATATTACACTGTTTTTGATACAGAGCATTTATATATGAATTCCGCAAATTATTCTGATTTATTTTGTTACCAACATTACGAGCATCACTTTCTGTACAAAACAAGCACTCAGCGTACACCTTTTAACTATACACAATGGGAACATTGCCCAACTCCATCTAAGGGAAGTTCTATAACACAAAAAAACAAATATACATATATCACTGGTTATAATCTTTCCGACCCGGCATAATATTATTTCAAATTGAATATCTCCACATCCAATAAATACATGCTTACACAGACTAATTTAGTTTATTCTTAATTTTTCATTGCACACTTGTCCCCGAAGGGTTATGATTATTGGAAGGAGAATGTTGAGTTGAAATTAGTATGGGGCACTAAGTTCTGGCAAGTGCAGGAAACAGAGTCCTTGCATCGTGCTTGTCTGATATCAACTTAAATGATATTTCTTAATCAGATGGTCCAGCAAACTACTTGCTTTGGATTGGCAACTTCTAAAAATGTAAACATTCTGACTATTCCGTCCCTGGCCCCATTTAAGACACGGCATACATATACCAACTACAGAATGGATCAGTTGAATTTTATGATAAAAAATGGTACCTTTAAGTCTTCTATGATTAATCCAGGAGGATTATCGCCAACAGACACAAATGCTTGTCAATCACGTCTTATGAATACTACAAATGGATGTACACTACAAAGACCAGATCCACGATACCTTCATTCACATACAGTTACCACTTACTCTGCTGATAAATTGCGCCAACAATGGTTGGAACATTCCACACTGTTGTCTGTAAAACACCATCTTTCGTTTTTATCGGGTGACTCTGATTGTCTTCTGAGTTCAAAAGTCCCCTCGCACTAAACGTTTTGTTTATGCGGTCTATAATGAATTTTAGAAATTGTCACAAATAGAAGCAGCTGTACGCTTACGCCAAATAGATCACGATAATTTGGAAAAGGTTCTTGCAGTTGCCGATAACAGTATAAACACGTTATCATCTCGTATATACACATTAGATAACATTGTGTCTTCTGTTATTGATATTGCTCAGAATGAGGTGTCTACTTTGTATCATGGTAAAAATCAACTTCGATCTGTCATGCAATTTGGATGGACACTGCAAACACTTAAAAATGGGAGGGTACCATGGGATTACCTGAATGACTCAGCATTATGATTACCCTTTAATTTGACGGACAAAGAAAAATTAATGGCCATGAAAGACGCTACATACACTATGCTACACATTGAAAATTTGGAACAGTTATCCTTCACTGTGGCAGAGACAGATTCAGCGGAATGGTCGATAAATGGTGTTATTTCATTACCAATCTCTCTGTTCCAATTTATAGCTTGCATAAAATATTATCCTGTGGGTAAATACTAAGGGTGGGCGGCAAATTCCGTTCCGCTCACGGAACTTGCGAAATTTCGGCATTTCCGCGTTCCGCGCAGAACGCGGAAATGTCGAATCTTCCGCGATCCACGGCGGAACGGAATTCGGGGGCAAGGAAGCACTTACAGATATAAATAAAGCAGGTGCCCGAGTTGAAGCTCAAATTCTGTAACGCATTAATCAGCACAAAAATTAGTGAGCAAGGTCGAGGCTAAGCAGGAGTGCTTTCTGCCCAGATCTACCGTCAAACATTAGCTGTAATCCCTGATGGAGGTCTTTGCATCTTCTGCTCAGATCGTGCTCTGACCCTTTATAAACAAGATGCATGTGAACTCGCATGGAACCCCCGCCTGTGTACCAAGACATCCCAATATAGCGTGTAAGGGTTGAGCGAGGCTGGCCTCCGCTTTTAGTCTGCTGGGCAGCTCTGTCAGCAGCACATGAGTGGTAGGGGATGTTCACAATCTGCCCTCTTTTTTTTTTGGGGGGGTGATCAATGCAGGCTCCCGCTTCAGCTCTTTCCCCGCAAGCCTCCATATAGTGCTACTGCCGCCGCCGTGTGCCCCAGCGGCGCGCAATCCAGATCAGGCCCACAGTGCAGGCAACAGAGTCCCAGCTGCCCCGATCTCCGCAATCAGTGGGCGCAGTCTGTGGGGGAGCCGTCCAGTGCGGTCAACACGGCGAGCCCTGCAGGCCGATATGCAGGCTGCCCACTGTGGTGCAATGTGTATGGTGTTAAATTTGGGCGCAGCGTTTACATGCGCCAGTCCCCTTAGCAGCAGCAGGACCGTGACACCAGTCCCCCCAGGCCCAAATCGAGCTAGTGACGCGCGCTCACCCACCGGCCCGCAGCGCCAGGACCCCCAGGGAGCCGCGAGAGCCCCGACAGTCTTCAACATGATGCGGCGAGAGGCAGCAGACTCACCGGAGCGTCCCCGCAGCAGCTCCCGGCGGCGACAGATTTTGAGCTAGCGCAGCGGCCGGTGTCAGGTAGGTTCTCAACTTCTCACAGGTTCAGAGCTCAGTCCCGCAGGAGTTCAGTCTCATCCGCTCAGCACCCGGGGGCCGCCATTTTGCTGCAGTGTAGGAAAGGCACTATACATTTACCCAACGAGGTAGCACTTACTGATTAGCCAGTAGAAAGTACTCCAGTTGAGTAGAGGTATTGCACAAAACGGTGGCATCTTCGTGGATAAATATGCAGGGCAGGATTCATTCTGGGACGATGCTCGTCTGCCCCTGAGAGTGACCCTGCATAGATTACAAGTTGTAATCTATGCAGGGTCACTCTCAGGGGCAGACGAGCATCGTCCCAGAATGAACAACACAGGCGCAGCAAAATCTCCGCGAGCACGCGAAATTCCGCGTGCTCGCGGAGATTTCTTGCCGTTTCGCGGAATTTTGCGGAAGGCAACTCCGTAAATTCCGCCCACCCCTAGTAAATACGAACCGCTTGGGAGCAGTTACATACATGAGCTATGGTCCTTGCCATTTGTATTTTGTTGTCAACAGTCAGAAAAAATGGTCTTTCTTACAGGGGAGGATTGTAATTCCACGGTTGGACATTCCTTTGTATGCCGGCAAGTGAAACTTCACAGAGCTTGAAATGTTTCAGCCCCTAATTTGGCTTGCTTTTTAAAAGGGATCCCTGTTCCTGCTATAATTCCAACCCTTACTTTGCTTTCCAATGGAAGTTATCTCATCCTTAATAATCAGAACTGATGCGATTTGCGGGCAGGCATCCCGTACATTGTGACTGTTTCACAATGAGTTACTTGTTGCAACAACGCCCTGTTTCTCCCCCACATGGGAGTGTAGATAGTTTGCTGTGGCCTTCCATTTCAACTGTGAAAACAGATTTCAATAAGCTAAGCAGGCTCAAAGCGCTAATGTTTCAACAAGAAGTGGCTCTCATATCAGCTCGTGAGACCTTCGAATTGCAGGTGAAATACAATCATTGTTAAACACGAATCTCCCCCTGCACTTTGCAGTATTAATCCACCAAATATTTAATGCGTCTGATATGGCAGGCCTGGCCCATTTTTTTAAACTTGTGGGATCCGACCTTGTGACCTCTTTTCAAACTATTTTTGGAATAATACCTGCTTTTATTCATTCAATTTTTTCCAGCATATTTGGAGGGTTCCCTCTGCTGCTCCTCCTGGTGTGTGGCATTCTAGTTCTACTAGTACTGTTCCACAATGGCTGCTCGATCTGTGGTTCTACCAAGCCTGGAACAGCTGCAGCTGTACTGCGTTCGGATGCAACAGCTCGTTGGTTTGATGCCACTGGAAGCTCTAGACATTGACTTTTGGCTAACCTTCTGTTATGCCTACTTCACCTGTGTGCAACCTGTGTTTCAGTGGGCCCTGGACGTCTGTCTGGCTACCACGTCACACGCTGCCCTGGATTTTGAACTATTGATGGGTCCATTGATGTCCCCTAACCAGGACTGTTCCCTGGGTATGCGTCTTGTGAACAATCCTTCACTGGGACATCAGCCGAAGCAAGTCCCTGTGCCCGTGCACAGCGCCTCTTGGATCTGAGTTTTATCAAACTCGACACAGGTTGTCCAGGAATGCTCTTAACGATCACATGATTTGAGGAGCATGTCTGTTTGTTTGAAATGTGTAATTGGATGGTGACACTTTTCACTTTGGAAGGTTCCGATGCCTTGTTAAAGCTTATGACATTCCACTTGGCGAGCTATAAATTGAGAACAGGCTAACACTGTAATTTGAGATATTTTTGAGTACAAAGCATTTTTTAACCTGCCTTTTACATTATGTCTTCTGGCCACGTGTTTTGATTTTGGATATTCTGAATAGACACTCTGGTTCTGCTTACCTTTCACTTCTGTAGCTGATTAGTGCTACGGTCCTGACCAAGGGGAGGGTGTCACGTGGCCCATATGGGCATTGTCGTCTTCCCTATGTTAGCATGAGCAAGTTGCTGACTGTCCGCTGCTTTGCGCACGTTACTTTACAAGTTTATTTTGCTTGTGTCACACTGAAACTTTCTCATAGAATCAACTGTTGTTTTTGCACTTTGTTCGTTCCTGGAAGTTAGTCTGAACATTGTGAAGAAGGTCAAACAACAATGCCCCTTGGTATTATGTTCTAGTCAGGCCCTAGCATCTAGACAAAACATGCAGATGCAGCTGTTGTTTAGGAACACACACTTTGGTCATATGAGGATACATGAATAGGTAGCACACACTTGGAGAGGCACCTTTCCAGGGAGAAGAGCATGACAGAACCTGTGATGTAGATGCACCATCTATAGACTGAGGTAAGGGGTCTGCTGATAACGCCCAGAGATCTTCTAATATATAATCATCTTGCTTCTATACAAGGGGAGGGAGGTTAGGCTACCCTGTCAGTCATAATGACAGCTCCTTTTATGATTTACGGACTACTTGCTTTGCTGACCGTATTTATGTTAGGCATTTCTCTTCTGATTGTGGCATGTATACCTCATACTAGAGCACGTTAGGTAAAATAAATATTTTAAACTTGCTTGTGTCTCTGTCAGATCCTATTGTGGAGGAGTACAAGAGTGTGAGCAAAAGTGTGTGTCTAGCAACCGCGATTCCTGAGAGAGTCGGAGTGTTGTGTTCTGGGGTGTCTAATCACTTGTTCCTCTGTGAGTGAGTAGAAGGGCAAGTGAGACACTGTAGCTAGTCGGTCCCAGGCTCATGGGTACTGAGGTAGTAGGATAAGTCAGTTCCTACATACTAAGGTCCCATAACCCCATGCATAGTTCTGTGTTTGCGCAGAATCACTGCAACACACTTCCAATGGCTGATTTTTCACCACAAATGACAAGCGGTGCTCTTAATCATGTTGATATTCACATTCATTCCAGAATTACTCACAAACTCTCTACCTCTGCCCTTTGGGATTACATTCATAGACAGCATGCTATTTCCTTGCACACCAACTCCTTGCATTCCCTGCATCCCAAAATTTGAAGATGCACTAGAATTTGTACCATCAACCAGACCAAAAGCACATCCTGAACTCCCCATATGATTTCTACCACTGCTCTGAAACTGCTTCATCCAAGCAACCATCAACTTCTCCTTAACCTTTCTCTGTTTGGCATCAGAGCAATCACTGTAATATTTGGCATTCTTGAGTATCTTATCAATATACTTAGTCAACCAACACATGCCACTCTGCTTAATATGCTAGCTAAGCCCCAGACGCAAACCCAAAACGAAAGTCGATACAAATCCGCTAACATTTTCTTTCATCAGATTTTGAACTCCACTGTACTTTAGTTCATTTGCATAAGCCTCTCAAAGTATGTATGCATTTTCGGCTCTTGTGGTGTTCTCATAATTTTTGCCCAATTCACTTTCCTTCTCTGGCAACTTTTGTTTCAGATGCTCTATCACTGCTTTGTATTTCTCCATCATCAGAGCACTCAGAACATTATTAGGCTGTGTTCTTTGGGGTTCCTGAGTTGGCCAATCAGCAGCAGCTTTGCACTTCAGCACACACATCTTTGGGAACAATAATATCAAACAATCTGTTGTAAACTGTCCAAAGTACCTTCGAAATGGTCACTACTCTTTCAACCTCTGTGTACCACTTATCTGGTTCCTCTTTCAATTTTGGAAATTCTGTCATGCATGGAGATCAGACCTAGTTCAAGGAACATGCAAATAATTCTCTCCTGTGCTTCCTGTAAAGGGAGCACAGGCAAATCCATTTCCATTTCAAGTTCACTAATGACAACATTCACTTTCTAAAGCTAGTTTTTCTCTTACACTTGTCCTTGTACTTTCTCATATCTTTCCAGTCTTTTATGAAGTCAATCATCTCCTTAATATGAGCTCACAATGTCAATAGACCCATGTTTTTTATTTATGCCTCATTCAATTCTATTCTGAACTTTTTAAGCAAGCACTTATTTTTGTACAGATAAATCTTAAATTCTTCTGCTAAATCTTTTAATCTTGTCATATGCTTCATGCACACACCTAGCTGCATCCCTATTCAAATATCTCAATTCACCAGAATTATATACAAGTAGCCTTTTTGTGTCAATTGTACCCTACAAAATGTCCCCAAATACAATTTTCAGATTAGCAATATTAATTTCTCTCTTCTCAGGTGATGTGGAAGCAACAGCCTCAATAGCAGGGACCGCTGTATCAACTGTAGTTGTATTTCCACTAGGACCAGGTAAAGCTGGCTAAGCACTCTCAGGCAGACCACTCAGTATTGTCATTGCCTGTGCACATCAGGTACTGGTAGTCTCTCTGTCTGTGCAACATCTGTCTAAGGAGGAGGTCTAGAATCTAACAGATCATTTAAGAACTCCTCCTCTAATCAGAATCATTTTCTTTATCTCTATTTTGCTTTTCAGCATTAGAACCATGAAATTTATTATCACTGTTCTTTTTTGTCTGTCTTGCTGACAGCCTTAGGGTGGTCTTTCCCCAAGCTTTTTGCCTGTTTGCCTCCAATTTTGTTAAATTAGTTTTTGTTGACCTTAGGACTCTATGCACTTCATCGCTAGTAACCAGTGCTAAAGTACTTCTACTCACTCCCATAAACATGGTTTGTTTGGAATTTACCAACTTGCATATTTAATTTACTTATACGTTCATAATAAAGGGCACTACATGTGCCCAGGGACTGTAAATTAAATGCTACTAGTGGACCCGCAGCACTGATTATGCCACTCACTTAAGTAGCTCTTTAAACATGTCTCAGGCCTGCCACTGCAGAACCTGTGAGAGCAGTTTACACTGCTATGTCGACCCTCTGCCAAGCCTTAAACATCCCTTATATTACATATATGTCACCCCTACGATAGGCCCTAGGTAGCCCATAGGGTAGAGTGCTGTGTAATTAAAAGGTAGGACATGTACCTTTAAGTTTTACCTGTCCTGGAAGTGAAAACCTCCCAAATGCGGATTTCGCTACTGTGAGGCATACCCCTCCCATAAGATAACATTGGGATTCCTTGCTACATCTAATAAGCTGCAATTCCCAATTGGAAAGGGGCAGAGCTGCCACGGTTAGTACCTTTGGAATTGTAATGATAAATCCTCTTTAAAGTCAAATTTATCATTACAATTTTAAAGATGCCACTTTTAGAAAGATCGTGTTTTTCTGCTTTTAGCCTTGTGTGCCTGCAGCCTGTCTCTGATACAAGTCTGGAGAGGGTGACAGCTGGGCTTTGTGTATTTCCCCTAGACAGCCACAAGCAGTAGGAGACTAGGTGTGACCTGGTGGGCCGACCTGGCAGGATGGAAGGGAGGAGCTGTGCACAGCCTCACACTTACACCTGAATAGGCTGTGTCCTGTCCCCACACAAGGGGATGCATACCCCTCTGTAGTGAGTCTGTAGCCAGGGCAGCAGGCCTTCTGTGCACTTAAAAGACGATTATTGAAGTCTCCCTCCCTCACTTCAAAGGCACAACTGGGTATAAGGACTGGACCTCGGATACCACAACTTTGGTATAATTCTGGCCCTGTAGATAACCTGCCAAAGAAGAAGCACTGCTGTGCTGCTGAAGAACTGCCACTCTGCTGGACTGACTGCTTTCTTGCTGTACTGACCTGCTGCTGCCTGCTGCCCTTGTAGTTTGGGTGACAAGGTCTGGAACTGCACCACTTAACCCAACCAAACCCAGAGTGAGTCCAAGGGATGATTGGCTAGCCTCCAGATCTGAAGTCTCAGGAAAATAAGATTTCCAACCACCCTGCTCCTACACCTGGATCATTGGAAGTGGGCCTAATGTGTTGCTTCATCAGAATCAACATATCCTCTGCTGCAAGAGTAGAATCGACGTATCGCTGCTGTTGCGAGAGCTGACCAAGCACATCCCCTTCGGAACTAGCGCATCGCCCTCGGAACCAAAGCATCCTGTGCTACAGGAACAGAGCTGACGCATGCCTTCAGAACCGGTGCGTCACCCTCAGAACCAACGCATCAATGTTTTTGTGTGAGCAAAATCAACGCATCTCCCTCTGCTGCAGGATCAACACCGGCACATAGCATCGGCTGCACCCTGCATCTCTGTTGACAAAACCAGGATTAAGGTACTTTTGTTCAGTGGGCCTCACTGGGTCCCTGTATCCAGCCCGCGCTCCATTGTGGTCGTCCTCAACTTTTGACTTTGTCCCGGTCCAGCTCGACTAGATATCCCACATAAGCGATTATTGCTTCTAAGTGTAAATTACTGTTTATACTTAAAAAATCATATCTTGAGTTCTACATATTGGACTTTTGTTGTTTTGGTCTTGTTTTATTTATTAAATTAGAAGCTATTTTTCTAACTCAGTGAGGAATCTTTTTGTGTGGTGTTTTCATTGTTTTACTGTTTGAAGTGTTGCACACATACTTTACACATTACCTCTTAAGTTAAGCCTGACTGCTCTGAGAACAGGTTTCTTTAGGGTGTGTTTTTACTGCTTGACCCTGGCTTGACCCCAGTCAACCAGGAACCCAATTTATAACACTTGGTAACTATTGAAGGGATTACACCCATACCTTGCATTGTGTTCGACTCTTCATGCCTTTCTCTGCATGCCCCACTTGGATTCTAACCATTGACAACCATTGACCTGCTCCCCTTCAATTAATTATTCAAATTGTGTAGGTCGAGGTTGCAGCTTTCTCTCACACATTGTATGTCTCAGGAAATCAAGCATTCTAATATTAAAAGTACAACAGGCATGGCTGAAACTGGACGTCCGACCTCATTTCAAATGCAGGAATATTTCTAAGAGGAACCTTTTCTCCTCATATTAGGAACAACTTTAGAGGCTTCAGGCTTTTTCAATCCAGCATCTATTTCACTCGATCAAAATCGTTGCAATACTCAAAAACAAATGACAATCAACCAATCACATCACAGCTATGACAATGGTAAACCAATTACAGCATGTCCCACAGCGACAACTCACCAATGACAGCATGACTCGTGGTGAAATCTCACCAATCCCTGTGCGACTGTCAGTGTCAGCCAGCCAATTCCAGCATGACTCCTTTATGAACAGAAATCAACTCAATGCCTTTCACCACAACAACTCATGTAAACAAAGTAAATCTTGTCTGCTCAACCTCAGTAAAAAGAAGAAAAGGAGGAAAACCAAGGAAATCATATTACATTATTAGAAACAAGACTAGTACCTTCATGGTACTTGCAACCACAAATTCACTCTACGACTGATTCTCCAGTTGTAATCCACCTCTGATGAATGTGTTTACTCCTATGCACCAAAGATGAAACAAACAGCAATCTAGATTAGAACACACTCAATTAGAAAAAGCTCTAAATAATTCAGAAAAATCCCTACATTGGTGTATATCTGGGGCTTCACAAAACACACTACCACTTTGCAAACAAGTTTAACTGTTTATTTTGAGATCTTGTATTATGATGAATTTGATCATCTTAACCAAAAATAAACATAAATATCCTATATTTCCTTTGATGCAAACACAAAATCAGCCCCATCTCATTTTAATGAACACAATGAGAAATAATAATTAATTAACTCACAGATATGACAAAAACATCAAAATCACAGAAAATAAACCACTTTATGAACAATAAATCAGAAAGGCATAACCAAAAATCTCCCATACAGTGTAATTAATGACTCCAGAAAAATCTACACTCAACTAAAAATCCCCAAATACACCAAGAGGCCACAATCACTCACAATGTATTCCACCCTAATAATACTCACACTCTTTCGCTCGGAAGCAGCTCTGGTACACTGGAACACCACACGTAATCCAATTTGGTCAGACCATAAGGCTCAGTTAGTTCATTGAATCAATCATAAGGCATAGAACTCATTTGCCATAAAGCATTTTAGCATTTTAAATAGATAGAGCAATAGGCAGAATCTGAAAAGATACTAAGTGCAGAATACGCAGCAAAATGACAAAGAGTCAGGCAACAACCCTAGTAGAAATCCTAGTAGAAACCCAAAGGTGTCTGGCTCATCCCCAAATTCAGGGGTCTTATTTATTTACCTATTTCTAGCACAGAAAACAATGGCTGTTGCACAACCAGCATCAGATGAGCAAATGTATCTACTCAGCATCAAATCACATTTCAGCATTACAAAACATTATATAAACCCACCATGTTAGCACAATCCGATAATTTGAATATATTATACTCATTCTGAACCTAATGTCATCATAGATGGCAGAATACAATAAACAATGGAAAGTCTCATACTTGAACAGTTTTCAGTGAGCAAGCAGGCAGAGCCTTGAAAGTATTAAAAGGCTTCCTTCGTAGTTTCTTCCAGAACAGCAACTCACTACAAAATGGACAGTGCACATCCTGCTGCAATCGGAGTCAAATGGGAAAATATAAACACATAATGAACATTATGAAGTGACAGACATATTTTTTTAAGATGAATTTGAGAGCTAAAGTTAGGCTTCGTTAAGCAGAAGTCAGAATATGCGGTTCTGAATATTTTCATTTTAATAGCAATAGATTCATGCTAATATGCATATGTGGTTCTAATTAGAAAATAACTCCCACAACAGCACATCACCCAGTTACCATTGTGCTTTATTTCCTGCACTTGTGAAGGGCTTTAAAATAGTTTGTTTACTATCATGTGAGGAGATCACAACACAATGCAATTGAATTACTTACTCCATGTCATTTGCTCAATAGCTTGGCATTCTTTGCACAAATCTTGATTTGGGGCTGGTTATGACCAGACAAGATGACCACTTCAGTTCTTGGTTTTGTATTTGAATTCAGGTCTAATACTTTCATATTTGACCACTTCAGTTCTTGGTTTTGTATTTGAATTCAGGTCTAATACTTTCATATTTGTGAAGGAAAAGAAGCATAAATATGAGATTATGTAGCATTGTTGTATTCCGCTTTAGGTGTCCTTATATAGGTTTTCCTGAATCATGTCCTTATATAGGCACAATTCGCATTGCCCTTATATAGGCATAGAATACAGGCATGGTCACTGACATCCGTCCACCCTAACGTCACAACGAGTTCTTAGAAACCAGACCCTTAAGCTTCGGGAGTTCCCCTAGCATAGGACTGTTGATTTCCCCAAGAACTCATCTATTATGTATGAACCGTTATACCTTAAGGGTTCATTCCTAACGTCTTCCTCTGTCCGACTTCACATCAATGCTAACATTCCGAGGCACCTATCAGGTATAAATATACCTTCCCTCGCCCAAGCAAGTAAGACGAGACCTCAACTTTAGAGGAGCCCGTATCCCGGCCTGACGCACTGAGAAGATGCTGTCATTCCTGCTCGCAGAAGAATCCAGCTTCCAGTGTTCTGACTCCCTTTGCAGGGTGTTAGAGTTCCAGATCCGGCAAGAGATTCCCACCTCTCTCATTCTCAAGGTATGGAGCTGACTAGAACCTAGAGGGACTCTTGGCATACTAGACTTAACATACTCTTAGTATACCATACTAGAGAATACTCCACCTACTTCTTACCTTTCCCTACACCTAGATTAGGTTAGGTACATTGGGGTAGAACTAGCTTAGAGACGCATCGTATGAGTACTCGCATTTTTAGCTCATGTTATTTATGTACATGAATATATGCTAAAAGATAATGCTAGCGCAGTATTATTTATTTCTACTGCTTACGCTGTACATTATTTATCTTGCATACTGTCTTGTGATCATAACAGCACATCTCTCTTATACGAGAAACAAGACTGTTCAATAAAACCCTTTTATTGAAACGCCCGTCTTTCTTTTCTGTGTAACTCTGTAGAAACTAAGCATATACGATTGACTGAGTGAAACTGTTATCTATTGTTTCCACGATTCTGAGACGTGTTCCGATTCTAAAGGGAAACAAAGTGGTCATGTTTATGAGGTTGCCAGAAACTACTCCCTTCTTGTTCTCAAGGAGTTTCTAGTGGCCTCTGAGCTAGCTGGCACAAGTAATTCAGTTTAATATACTAGATAGGGACATACCGACCTTAGTCCTATGTCAAGCCTATAGGTTATATGATTCCAATGCGCAGAGCCTATTAGGGAAATAGGAACTACACTACATGGCGCCCAAACATTTGGTAAGGCAGTAATTTAACGCTAGATACTGAGTAACTCAGGCATGCTTTTCTCAGAGACCACTACTCACATACTCCATAAGATGTCTGGAGTGGGTAGGGTTAAATATCCGCCAAAACTAAATAGGACAAAAAACCCTATATATTAGTTGTTTGGTTTGTTCAACGTTGAAGGGTATAGTGTTCCAAAATATTGTGCACCTTATCTTTTGTGTCCTTGAAACTTGTTCTACATTTTTCAAAAAACAAATCTCCAACCGGGACAATGCCACCAAAACCTGTGGAGCTGCGGCTGATCCAGTCGTAACAGTTTTTAACTTTACAGGTTTAAATGAAACCGAGGAGGGTGTTATAGACATCCATCCAAACTTAAGAAGAGCCATCACTCTAAAACTTATAAAACACGGCCTACCACCAAGAGGCGGTAGAGCAGTTTTCGTGATAGAGGCACACAAATCCTTTAAGACAGAGGTATTCTATTCATGGATAATATTCCCTGAATCAAATTCAGTAACAGGACTGTTTCACTTCTACAAAGAAGATGAACCACCAGAGGAATATATTCCTTTTGAGGATATTGAAATTCCACTAACATACCAGGAGCATCAGCTCTGGTTTAAAGGCGCCCTAAAACATCACAAAAACGTTACCAGGCTCTGTCCACTAGGTAGACCAGGAGCAACATGGCCGATTCTAGCCGGCTACACACCTCATCCTGACATCAATATAATGTCAGACGAGGAATTACTTACTCAACTTACAGAGTTAATAAAAATTTGCAGACAATTAGTCCAATATGTCATGCAGACTTTCACAGTCCAACCATCATTGACAATTCCAAATCAAACCCCTCAACAGGGGAATACACTAAAAATTACACCACAGACTTTATACGCAGTCATGGGAAAAATGCCCACAAAACGTGAGCAAATTCCATTCTGGCTAGCTCAAAAAGTTACTCAAATAGAAGCAGTATTTCCAAATACTAGCCCTTATGAGAAACACAGTATCCTAACAATCTGTTTACCAATGGGGATCACACCACAACTGGAAGACTGCACCACTTGGGGCTCAGTCTTTGCTACCATCTATACTAAAACGGATCACTGACAGAATATCGATAACAAGAATATCGACCTACAACAATATCGAAGTAAAAATATTGAATGCCAAAATATCGACTCCCTATCTACAAACAGGTAAGTACAAAAATATTGACTGCAAAATATAGTTGTAAAAAATATAGTCAGTCAAAATATCGAATTTTTAAATGTATGAAAAGTAATGTATAATTAATGAAATAATATATATAATTAACTAAAACATACTTAAAAATACTTAAATAACTTTAAAATTAATAAATAATTAATGTAACTTAAAAAAATAAACATAGATTTTAATTTTTTAATACATAAATATATTAACGTAATATTTATAAAAAATATTCAATATTTTTAGCGTAGGATAGCGGGACGGTAAAATTTACTATTACCACTTCAGTCAGTGCAACAGTAGGGAAAGCGTTGGATAGTGGGAGGGTAAAAATTACTATTCCCACTCCAGTAAGTGCAACAGTAGGGAAAACGTTGGATAGCGGGAGGGTAAAATTACTATTCCCACTCCAGAAAGTGCAACAGTAGGGAAAACATTGGATAGCGTAGGGGTAAAAATTACTATTCCCACTCCAGAGAGTGCAACAGTAGGGAAAGCGTTGGATAGCGGGAGGGTAAAATTACTATTCCCACTCCAGACAGTGCAACAGTAGGGAAAGCGTTGGATAGCGTAGGGGTAAAAATTACTATTCCCACTCCAGAAAGTGCAACAGTAGGGAAAACGTTGGATAGCGTAGGGGTAAAAATTACTATTCCCACTCCAGAGAGTGCAACAGTAGGGAAAGCGTTGGATAGCGTAGGGGTAATAATTACTATTCCCACTCCAGAGAGTGCAACAGTAGGGAAAGAGTTGGATAGCGTAGGGGTAAAAATTACTATTCCCACTCCAGTGAGTGCAACAGTAGGGAAAGCGTTGGATAGCGTACGGGTAATAATTACTATTCCCACTCCAGAGAGTGCAACAGTAGGGAAAGAGTTGGATAGCGTAGGGGTAAAAATTACTATTCCCACTCCAGTGAGTGCAACAGTAGGGAAAGCGTTGGATAGCGTAGGGGTAATAATTACTATTCCCACTCCAGAGAGTGCAACAGTAGGGAAAGAGTTGGATAGCGTAGGGGTAAAAATTACTATTCCCACTCCAGTGAGTGCAACAGTAGGGAAAGCGTTGGATAGCGGGAGGGTAAAAATTACTATTCCCACTCCAGACAGTGCAACAGTAGGGAAAGCGTTGGATAGCGTAGGGGTAAAAATTACTATTCCCACTCCAGAGAGTGCAACAGTAGGGAAAGCGTTGGATAGCGTAGGGGTAATAATTACTATTCCCACTCCAGAGAGTGCAACAGTAGGGAAAGAGTTGGATAGCGTAGGGGTAAAAATTACTATTCCCACTCCAGTGAGTGCAACAGTAGGGAAAGCGTTGGATAGCGTAGGGGTAATAATGTTATTCCCACTCCAGAGAGTGCAACAGTAGGGAAAGAGTTGGATAGCGTAGGGGTAAAAATTACTATTCCCACTCCAGAGAGTACAACACTAAGGAAAGTAATATTTTAATATTTTACTAAAAAATAATTAATTATCAATACTAATAAATATTATTAATAACACTAATTACCAATTATAAAATCTTTAATAATTAGTTTATTATAAATACAATACATATGATTTATTAAAAATTAATTACCTATTAATAAATCATTAACAACCAATTAATAATCATTACCAGATTTGTATAAATATTTAAATAAATACCAATTAATATTTAATTACCAGTAAATTAAGTATCAATACAAAAAAATATTTTCTATAATTAACTAATTACAATTAAATTACTTCCCCCACATTCCCCTATAAACCCACATCCCACTACAACTATTTAATTAATAGAAATAACATAATTACCAATAAATAATTAAAAAAATGATTACCAATTAATAAAATGTAATTCCCAATTAATAATTAATTAACAATAAATTAATTATCGATACCAATTAATATTAATTAATATGTACTTAATTTCAATTAAATTACTTCCCACCCTATTCCCCTATAAACCCACATCCCGCTACAACTATTTAATTAATATAATTAACATAATTACCAATTAATGAATAAAAAAAAAATTACCAATTATTAAAATGTAATTACCAATTAATAATTAATTAACAATGAAGTAATTATCAATACCAATTAATATTTATTAATATGTACTTAATTTCAATTAAATTACTTCCCACCCTATTCCCCTATAAACCCACATCCTGCTACAACTATTTAATTAATAGAATTAACATAATTACCATTTAATCAATTAAAAAAAATACCAATTAATAAAATGTAATTACCAATTAATAATTAATTAACAATAAATTAATTATCAATACCAATTAATATTTATTAATATGTACTTAATTTTAATTAAATTACTTCCCACCCTATTCCCCTATAAACCCACTACCCGCTACGGAATTAAATTACGCAAAAATTACATAAAATTCATTGCTTTTAAAAAATTAAACATACATTACAACAACTAATATACACTTTTAACACATATACTAACATACAATACACTTAGAAAAATTCGATATTATTAAAAATTCGATATTTTTTAATGCCTATATTATGTACTTCGATATTTTAACAATCGATATTACTTACCTTAATTTCGATATTTTTAACGACTATATTATGTCCATTCGATATTATGTCCATTCTATATTTTGGACTCAATATTGTGTCCATTCGATATTTTTGTTTCGATATTATGTCTGTTTACCTACTAAAACACATGGTATTCCGTCAATTGCAGTAATGCCAGATGTCCTGAAACAAATTCAAAATGAATACGGGGCAGAGCCTGCTCTCAATTTAGGTATGAAATTACTGAAAAACTTCGACCAGGTCTCAACAATAATATTATCTAATATTAAAGGGGAGGCAGCAGCAGTGGCGATCCACCAACGATTATGGGATTTTGATGTTACAGAACATCAAACAGAACTACCCAGAATAATAGAACAATCTTATGCAGAATTAGGCAGAGATAGTTTGGGTGGAAGACCATTGAAGCCAAAACTATCCGAAAGTCCTGAGAAGGACTCTATTAAACAAACTCCTACATCTTCTAAAAAGAAGTGGGAAACTAATAAACAAAATTCAAACGAGAAACGTTCTCAATCCCGAGGTAGGTCTCCTCAAGAGTAGCCCTCTGAAAGGAGATATAACCGCAGGAATAGGGGTAATTTAAGAAAACCTGACAGGTATCAAGACACTGATACACGTTCCTCTCGTACCTTTCAGATCTCGTCACAGACATCGGAAAGAAGAGGACGGTCAGAACATGGAGAAGAACGCGTGAAATCGAAAGACGACAAACACGTTCCGAAAAATAAATCAAAACCTCAATTCTCAAAAAAGAAGGTAGCGGGTCTGAAGGTCAGACATGCCGAGGATACTGAGAACACAATAGCTCGCCAGAACCTGAAGGAACTTCTGGAGATAGTAGACTTGAATGAGTACATCACAGTTGAGACTGTAGACACCAGGGTTAGTACTCCACAAAAGTTATATGAAATAACACTCCGAATGGAGGCAGACATACCGAGAAAGGTGAAAACACTCTTTTGGGAAAAACTTTCAAGGGGTTATGATGTACTTCTAGCAGAAAAAGACTGGCCACCACAATTTGTCAGGGAGTGCCCACATGGTGAGGACATAATTATGCCTGCCTTCTCCAACCATATTCCAATTCACCTAAATTATACTTATGCCAGGAAATGGGCAGTTGCCCAGGCCCCAGCATTATATAAAAATCATGTAGGATGGGATGAGGACTCACCTCACCACAAAATACATCTAAAAAATGAACCTACTGCACAAAGGCAGTACCCAATAAAGCAAGAAGCTAAAACACAGGTCAGGGAGATCTTAGATCAACTTGAATACCAAGGGGTGATTGAAACATGCACCTCTTCAATGAACAATCCTTTGTTTCCTGTCTGCAAACCAGACAATACATATCGTCTAGTTTTGGATTACAGACACTTAAACACTTGTTCTAAAACATTTGCAGTGCAAAATGCACATAGTATAGCATTAATGAATAACATTGTGCGTAAAAAATATAAAACCACATTAGACATCTCAAATGGTTTCTTTTGTCAAAATATAGCACCTGAAAGCAGGTACTTAACAGCTTTCTCAATAATGGGAATCCAGCGTCAATTTTGTCGACTCCCACAAGGGTTCAAGAACAGCCCGGGTTGTTCTCAGCAAGAGTAACGCAGTTACTACAAATTTATGATAATGAGGCATTGTCATATGTCGATGACATCTATCTGACAGACGATGACCTGGATAGGCACTTGAACAGGGTGAGTACCATTATATTGGGCTTCGCCTCTAAGGGCTATAAGTTCAACTTTAAAAATCCAGAATTGCCCATCTCAATGTCCTTTTCCTAGGATATGAGCTTTCAAGTGAAGGCAAGAGCTTGGCAGCTAACTTTTAGAAAGGTGTGCGCAGCTCCAACCTCCTAAAACGCTGAAAAATTTACAATCCATCCTGGGTTTCCTAAATTTTGGAAGAACTTACATTCTTAATTACGCAGAAAGGGTTAAACCTCTCTACGCATTAATCAAACCTGATTTTTCAATAAAAATTGGACACATGAACACACAGAAATCTTGCGTTCACTCCAAGCTAACATGTTAGCAACAAATCACTTACAAACACGCGTAAGTCAACGCAACTTGGTGATCCGAATAATTTTGGGTCAATGCGGATTCACCTACTTAACATTTAATGAGGGTGAAAAAGTATCAATAGAATACAAATCACATTTGTATACACAAGCAGAAATGCGCTTCACTTCAACTGAAAAAATACTGACAGCAGTTCAAACTGCAGTAGCAAAAGAAAGAGCTCTAGCCCAAGGGAAACGCATTATTGTCGTAATCCCAGTACCGGCTTTGGAGGTGGTAACTAAAGCGAGCATTCCAAATGCTAAAGCATTACATCCTAGATGGATACAATGGGTTAATTCTCTTGCTGCAACAGATGTTGAATATGTTTTTGATCCTGATTTAAAAACACAAGCGTTCCTGCAATATGAACATGAATGTCCTCTGCCCACTGAAATTCTGCCTCTCGATCAGTATGAATTCATAATTTACACTGACGGATCCGCACAACCCGCTACAGGGAGTAATCAAGCTTACAGTGACGCGTGCACAATCGTTAAAGGTCGCATGCAAGATGGTAACTTCAGACCAATGGTCACTAAAACTCAATCTCTAGGAGATTGTACAGCTCAGCGAGCTGAACTACAAGCATTCAAACTGGCACTTGAAAGTACAGATCGCGAATTCCCCACACTCATAGTGTGCGATTCTTTCTACTGTGTGCAGTCGTATAATGAATATATACAAAATTGGCTTGAAAATGGGTTCAAAGATGCAAAAGGTGGCACAATAAAGCATAAAACGCTTTGGGAACAAGTAGTTCCGTTAAAAAGTGAACTACCAAAGGCTCACGTGATACACACGCTGAGTCATCAACGTGATGGCGTTCACGTTGCAGGGAATTCATTGGTTGACGAAGCCGCAAAGGGGGCTGTTCAGACGGCTTCCGTAACTGCGATCACTCGTTCAAAAATGAGAATAGACAGTGAGATATTGTTGGCTGTCAATGCTACGAGCAAAGGCAGTGGTGCAGCGTTACCAAAAAAGTTTCCACTCAAGAACTTTTATGTAATTGATGCGAACAACGTTCCTTTTGCTCGAATCCCTGGAGTGGGGGATAGGGTAATTCCAAACAAGGAATGTAGATTAGGACTAATCCTAGCAGCACATGAAGGGATAGCCTCTGCCCATGCAGGTATTTCTGCAACAGTATCTTTACTGAAACAAAGATATTGGTGGCCTGGCATTAGGAAACAGACCAAGAACTATGTTCTAGAATGTGAAATATGCCAACAGATGAAAGTCTCCACAGTGAAACGTCCTGCGCAGACACCCCTGTTAATTTCAGACAAACCATTAGCTTGTGTTTACCTGGACCACTGCGGTCCCTTGCAAAGGGACGGTAACTATAAATATATAATGGTCGCAGTGGATTCATGCTCTAGGTTCCTATGGATATGGCCTCAGCGCTCGGCTGACGCTCGAACTGTTATAAAAGATTTGCGAGTCTTTATCGGCACATACGCAATAGGCACGCTACATTCTGACCAGGGCCCTGCATTTAGCTCTCGGGCTTACAAAGAAGCCATGGCCAGTCTGGGCGTTGCATTGCGGTACTCCTCTCCGTTTCATCCTGAGGGAAATTCTGTTGTGGAAAGGAAAAACCGGGACATAAAGCAGTCTATAACAGCTAGGGTATTAGGTTCGGGTGATGGGTGGGTCAAACATCTTTATGGGGTCCAACGCTCATTAAATAATTTGCCAAGAAGTTCTCTAGGGGGAGTCACTCCACATGAGGTCCTATTTGGGACAAGAATGTGGGTACCTGATCTCGAATGTAGAGGCACAGTGGTGGAAAATAAACCCTTTGATATCAAAGATCGTTTGGCTGTTTTACAGGATCTAAATGAACTAAGATCGAACCAAAGCAACGTGTTCCTGCAGCCAACCACCACTGGGGAAAAACCGGCAGTCCCAGCAAGGCCTGTCTGGATTCCAAAAGTTGGGGATCTAGTCATAGAGAAGATTGCGGACAAGAAGGAATTTGGACCTTCTTACAGACAACCAGTACCTGTCCTAGCCATACACGGAACAAGAACAGTACTTCTGCCGCCCCTTGCTGGAAAAAAGGAGAAAAGATTTGTGTCCATCGATCTCATCAAACCACAGTATGTGGCCAATACTAAATAGTAGGCCTCGTGGACTCCGACCTAGTAGCAGACGCACTCCTCTCGCTACTATCCAAGAGGTTCAGACTGAAAGACCGATAACCATCGAGAATTCAGCAGTAACAGATGAAGGACTAAGCAACAATGCTATGGAACTCATCCCTCTTGAAACTCAAGTAACAGTTCATCCAAATACACCTGTCTACACCAATGTAACAAGTGATCAACTGGTTCCAGCGATTTCGACAAATCCTGATGCAATTCCAACAATTGACAGAACTGCTTCTGGCTATTTCATTAACTTTGATACGTTTTCTGAAGATCTGAGTGAGCCTGAAACGACGCCAGCATCAAAAACTTTTAAACAGCAAATACAGGACTTTTTTCATTTTCTGAGAAAAACTTATCTGGTTTCACCATGGATTGAACTATGGATTATTTCTGGAATATTTTTCTTTCTGCTTTGGCTAGCTTTGGTTATCACTATGAGCGTGCTTATAAATGGCAGATACATCCATTTGGACATTGAAAGTAAAGATGTGAGCTTACTTTTAAAACCACACAAATCATCCCATCGTGAAGCAATAGACTTGTCAGCAGTGAACATCACAGCCGTTCCTATACAGGATGGTATAGTGTGGGACAAAATAGATTTCGATATCTCATTTCACTAAGTGATTTTGTTTCATCCAGTACCTATTCAGAGGATTGGGACTTTGAAACTGTAAATGACATGATGTTTGACCTAGAAAAGTCTGCTTCATTTTCTAATAATTAATATTTAGAGGGTTCATCAGACTATGAACAGCTGTATTGCTATAACCACTATGGTCATCATTTTTTGCATAAATCTGCAACACCTAGAAATGTGTTTATGTTTAACCAATGGGAGCATTGTCCTACACCACCCAAAGGTAGTTCAAAAACATTTGCTAAAAAGTTTCCATATTTTTCAGGATACAATACATCTGATCCAGAAACATTTTACTATAAAAATGTAAACAAAACAGGACTGAAAATTATGTTAACAAATTCAAAACAGATTTACTCTGCAGAATTTATTGCCCAACTGTCTAGACATGGTTTCGACTTGTGGAAATACACAATAGACACAAAATCTGTCTGGGGTACTAAAGATTGGCAAGTGCAGGGGATAGAAGCTTTGTTTAGAGCATGTATCATCCCTCAGCAAATTTTGTTTTTGAATGACACTGTGCAACAAACGTCTTGCCTTGGTTTAGCCAAGATTAAAGACATGAAAACTCCTTCTGTACCAACACCTGCCAGTATTAACAATACACAGGCAGCGGTTACAGTTGACACAATATTACAAATCAACAGAACAAATCCTGATTGGAGAAAATGGTTGATCTGGCCCACAGACACATACATCTGTCAAGAAAGATTCCTGAATAAAACACAGGGGTTTACTATTCATAGGCCAGACCCACGATACGTCCAAAGACAGCATCCGGGGGTAGTAACAACATACAGTGTAGGAAAATTGTGCCTTGACTGGCTACAAAAATCTACGCTTAAGGATGTGAAACAACACTTATCTTTACTTAAAGAAGACGCAGACCTTAGGGAATTCTTGCTTGGACCAAGAAAACCGCGTCAAAAACGTTTCATATATGCCGGCATCTATGCTGCTTATAATGAAGCATGGAAGGTGTCATAGGTAGAGGCCGCAGAACGAATACGTGAACTTGATCGTATTAATTTAGAGAAAACTCTCTCTGTGGTCGACAACGGGTTAACAACTTTGTCATCCAGAATTTATTCATTGGACAAAATTGTATCCTCTGCTATTGACATACTGGAACAAGATTTAGCCATGTTACAACAAGGCCAATCTCAGTTACGTTCTATTATGTTATTAAGCTGGACGCTGCAATCTTTGCGTGCGGGCTATGTGCCTTGGCGTTTTATCAACACGTCGGCTCTGTTTGCAGAATACAATCTAACTGATAAACAGATCGAACTGGCACAAAGAGGAGCAAAGTATACAGTGCTGAGCATTGAAAAACTGGAAAAATTACCATTCACAGTGGCAGAAAAACCAGCGACAGAATGGCTTATTCATGGCAAAATCACTCTGCCTGTAACTACTTTTCAGTTTCAGTATTGCCTCAAACAAATGCAAGCAGGCAAATATGAAAGGTTGGGTAAAGAATACATTAAGACATCCTGGAATTTACCTTACACATATAGATGTTGGAGTGGGGATCGTGAAGTGTTTCTGAGCAGTACACACTGTGAAAGTGCACTAAGCGGTTCACTGATTTGTCAGGACATTTCTTTACACGGGGCTTGTAATGGTTCTGTGGCAAATTTGTCCTGCCACCAGCAGGGTACACCAGCTACTGTGATTAATCCAACATTTGGCCAACTTTCTAATGGGAGTTACCTCATGTTGAATGATCAGAGTTGCTGTGGCATGTCGCCAGGCATCCCATATCTAGTAACAGTCGACTCCAGGGTCACTTGCTGTATGCAAGTATTGTTTGCCCCAATAGACACAGTCAGGGAGTCTCCTCTATGGCCTTCATTGAATGCCTCTTTTATACGATTTGATACTTTAAGCAGAATGAAAGCCATGCTTATACAACAAACAGTGCCTCTGACCTCAGCCAAAGAGATCTATGATTTACAAGTTGCAAGGACTTCGGCTGAGATACAGGCTTTAATTCGTACAAACTGCCCTATACATTTCGTGGAAATGATGGGACGTATCTTAAACATGTCTGATACGAGCGGAATTGTACATGTATTTAAGACCATCTGTTCCGGACTATTAGCACCTTTCCAGGCTGTCCTCGGAATAATCCCAAACTTCGCACATTCGGTGTTTGCTGGTGTGCCATTAATTCTAGCACTTGTTGCAGGAATTCTGTTTCTATTCCTCCTACTACGCTATGGCAAGCCTATTCGCCAACATCACTCCGAGCGATGTGGAGAAAGCTCTCCTTCAACGGAAATGCCGTGAGCAAATAGTACAGCTTTTTGGCATGCCTCGTCTACGGGAACTTAATACAACGTGGTTCCTGTCATTCAGACCAATCTGGCAAGATTGCATCTTACCTGTTCTACGCTGCCTGTTTTGTGGTGAAGAATGTGTGCGAGACACCTGTCTAACACTCCCATCAGTAATGCAAATGGATGTGGATACTCTGCTGGACCCGATAACGGCCCATGCTCTGTGTTGTCCCCAGAGGCTACCAATCCTGATGACGGCATTCATTGAGATCTCACAGACGCTTCCGGCAGCTGCTGAGGTACGAGATGGATCAACAGGCACACAGGTAACAACAGGCGCGAACATTGCATCTTCTGCTGAAGGCGATGTTTCTCATCTCTGTGCAATTAACCTTCTGAACGAGGTGTTCCAAATGTCACCAACTTCGGTGGACGATATTTTGGCTACGGAAATAGATGATCTCATGTTTACACCAGACCCATACACTGACTTTGATTCGGCTTACAGTGTACCAGGGGAACAATGAAATTTGGCCTTCACATTTTCAAAACTTGGAACTTTTCCCAGAAATTGAACTTTTTTTAATTTTTGAAATGACATGGCAAATGAACAATCTGCTTACAGTAGAACTAGTCTTATAAAACGGACTTCTTTGAATACTTCCAGGGACACATTGTCACCTTACTTTCATTTAATACCATGATATGCAATGGCTTTGATTTTTGAAAACTTATCAACCATTTCATCATATGTATATATTTCTGTTTATTCATTCATGTTGCATTTATTTTGGTAATATGCTTAGAATGGAAAACGATGCTTTAAACGTACAGTACCTATTGCATTTCAACAGTTTATTTTAAACTTCTTTTAATATGCTTTTAGAAATGTTTTGAGCAAAATGTGGTACTCAATTTTATGTTTAGCATTTAAATGTTTAGCATTTAGTATTATCGTTCATTCGAAAGTGGAGTGGGTGTTGTATTCCGCTTTAGGTGTCCGTATATAGGTTTTCCTGAATCATGTCCTTATATAGGCACAATTCGCATTGCCCTTATATAGGCATAGAATACAGGCATGGTCACTGACATCCGTCCACCCTAACGTCACAACGAGTTCTTAGAAACCAGACCCTTAAGCTTCGGGAGTTCCCCTAGCATAGGACTGTTGATTTCCCCAAGAACTCATCTATTATGTATGAACCGTTATACCTTAAGGGTTCATTCCTAACGTCTTCCTCTGTCCGACTTCACATCAATGCTAACATTCCGAGGCACCTATCAGGTATAAATATACCTTCCCTCGCCCAAGCAAGTAAGACGAGACCTCAACTTTAGAGGAGCCCGTATCCCGGCCTGACGCACTGAGAAGATGCTGTCATTCCTGCTCGCAGAAGAATCCAGCTTCCAGTGTTCTGACTCCCTTTGCAGGGTGTTAGAGTTCCAGATCCGGCAAGAGATTCCCACCTCTCTCATTCTCAAGGTATGGAGCTGACTAGAACCTAGAGGGACTCTTGGCATACTAGACTTAACATACTCTTAGTATACCATACTAGAGAATACTCCACCTACTTCTTACCTTTCCCTACACCTAGATTAGGTTAGGTACATTGGGGTAGAACTAGCTTAGAGACGCATCGTATGAGTACTCGCATTTTTAGCTCATGTTATTTATGTACATGAATATATGCTAAAAGATAATGCTAGCGCAGTATTATTTATTTCTACTGCTTACGCTGTACATTATTTATCTTGCATACTGTCTTGTGATCATAACAGCACATCTCTCTTATACGAGAAACAAGACTGTTCAATAAAACCCTTTTATTGAAACGCCCGTCTTTCTTTTCTGTGTAACTCTGTAGAAACTAAGCATATACGATTGACTGAGTGAAACTGTTATCTATTGTTTCCACGATTCTGAGACGTGTTCCGATTCTAAAGGGAAACAAAGTGGTCATGTTTATGAGGTTGCCAGAAACTACTCCCTTCTTGTTCTCAAGGAGTTTCTAGTGGCCTCTGAGCTAGCTGGCACAAGTAATTCAGTTTAATATACTAGATAGGGACATACCGACCTTAGTCCTATGTCAAGCCTATAGGTTATATGATTCCAATGCGCAGAGCCTATTAGGGAAATAGGAACTACACTACATGGCGCCCAAACATTTGGTAAGGCAGTAATTTAACGCTAGATACTGAGTAACTCAGGCATGCTTTTCTCAGAGACCACTACTCACATACTCCATAAGATGTCTGGAGTGGGTAGGGTTAAATATCCGCCAAAACTAAATAGGACAAAAAACCCTATATATTAGTTGTTTGGTTTGTTCAACGTTGAAGGGTATAGTGTTCCAAAATATTGTGCACCTTATCTTTTGTGTCCTTGAAACTTGTTCTACATTTTTCAAAAAACAAATCTCCAACCGGGACAATGCCACCAAAACCTGTGGAGCTGCGGCTGATCCAGTCGTAACAGTTTTTAACTTTACAGGTTTAAATGAAACCGAGGAGGGTGTTATAGACATCCATCCAAACTTAAGAAGAGCCATCACTCTAAAACTTATAAAACACGGCCTACCACCAAGAGGCGGTAGAGCAGTTTTCGTGATAGAGGCACACAAATCCTTTAAGACAGAGGTATTCTATTCATGGATAATATTCCCTGAATCAAATTCAGTAACAGGACTGTTTCACTTCTACAAAGAAGATGAACCACCAGAGGAATATATTCCTTTTGAGGATATTGAAATTCCACTAACATACCAGGAGCATCAGCTCTGGTTTAAAGGCGCCCTAAAACATCACAAAAACGTTACCAGGCTCTGTCCACTAGGTAGACCAGGAGCAACATGGCCGATTCTAGCCGGCTACACACCTCATCCTGACATCAATATAATGTCAGACGAGGAATTACTTACTCAACTTACAGAGTTAATAAAAATTTGCAGACAATTAGTCCAATATGTCATGCAGACTTTCACAGTCCAACCATCATTGACAATTCCAAATCAAACCCCTCAACAGGGGAATACACTAAAAATTACACCACAGACTTTATACGCAGTCATGGGAAAAATGCCCACAAAACGTGAGCAAATTCCATTCTGGCTAGCTCAAAAAGTTACTCAAATAGAAGCAGTATTTCCAAATACTAGCCCTTATGAGAAACACAGTATCCTAACAATCTGTTTACCAATGGGGATCACACCACAACTGGAAGACTGCACCACTTGGGGCTCAGTCTTTGCTACCATCTATACTAAAACGGATCACTGACAGAATATCGATAACAAGAATATCGACCTACAACAATATCGAAGTAAAAATATTGAATGCCAAAATATCGACTCCCTATCTACAAACAGGTAAGTACAAAAATATTGACTGCAAAATATAGTTGTAAAAAATATAGTCAGTCAAAATATCGAATTTTTAAATGTATGAAAAGTAATGTATAATTAATGAAATAATATATATAATTAACTAAAACATACTTAAAAATACTTAAATAACTTTAAAATTAATAAATAATTAATGTAACTTAAAAAAATAAACATAGATTTTAATTTTTTAATACATAAATATATTAACGTAATATTTATAAAAAATATTCAATATTTTTAGCGTAGGATAGCGGGACGGTAAAATTTACTATTACCACTTCAGTCAGTGCAACAGTAGGGAAAGCGTTGGATAGTGGGAGGGTAAAAATTACTATTCCCACTCCAGTAAGTGCAACAGTAGGGAAAACGTTGGATAGCGGGAGGGTAAAATTACTATTCCCACTCCAGAAAGTGCAACAGTAGGGAAAACATTGGATAGCGTAGGGGTAAAAATTACTATTCCCACTCCAGAGAGTGCAACAGTAGGGAAAGCGTTGGATAGCGGGAGGGTAAAAATTACTATTCCCACTCCAGACAGTGCAACAGTAGGGAAAGCGTTGGATAGCGTAGGGGTAAAAATTACTATTCCCACTCCAGAAAGTGCAACAGTAGGGAAAACGTTGGATAGCGTAGGGGTAAAAATTACTATTCCCACTCCAGAGAGTGCAACAGTAGGGAAAGCGTTGGATAGCGTAGGGGTAATAATTACTATTCCCACTCCAGAGAGTGCAACAGTAGGGAAAGAGTTGGATAGCGTAGGGGTAAAAATTACTATTCCCACTCCAGTGAGTGCAACAGTAGGGAAAGCGTTGGATAGCGTACGGGTAATAATTACTATTCCCACTCCAGAGAGTGCAACAGTAGGGAAAGAGTTGGATAGCGTAGGGGTAAAAATTACTATTCCCACTCCAGTGAGTGCAACAGTAGGGAAAGCGTTGGATAGCGTAGGGGTAATAATTACTATTCCCACTCCAGAGAGTGCAACAGTAGGGAAAGAGTTGGATAGCGTAGGGGTAAAAATTACTATTCCCACTCCAGTGAGTGCAACAGTAGGGAAAGCGTTGGATAGCGGGAGGGTAAAAATTACTATTCCCACTCCAGACAGTGCAACAGTAGGGAAAGCGTTGGATAGCGTAGGGGTAAAAATTACTATTCCCACTCCAGAGAGTGCAACAGTAGGGAAAGCGTTGGATAGCGTAGGGGTAATAATTACTATTCCCACTCCAGAGAGTGCAACAGTAGGGAAAGAGTTGGATAGCGTAGGGGTAAAAATTACTATTCCCACTCCAGTGAGTGCAACAGTAGGGAAAGCGTTGGATAGCGTAGGGGTAATAATGTTATTCCCACTCCAGAGAGTGCAACAGTAGGGAAAGAGTTGGATAGCGTAGGGGTAAAAATTACTATTCCCACTCCAGAGAGTACAACACTAAGGAAAGTAATATTTTAATATTTTACTAAAAAATAATTAATTATCAATACTAATAAATATTATTAATAACACTAATTACCAATTATAAAATCTTTAATAATTAGTTTATTATAAATACAATACATATGATTTATTAAAAATTAATTACCTATTAATAAATCATTAACAACCAATTAATAATCATTACCAGATTTGTATAAATATTTAAATAAATACCAATTAATATTTAATTACCAGTAAATTAAGTATCAATACAAAAAAATATTTTCTATAATTAACTAATTACAATTAAATTACTTCCCCCACATTCCCCTATAAACCCACATCCCACTACAACTATTTAATTAATAGAAATAACATAATTACCAATAAATAATTAAAAAAATGATTACCAATTAATAAAATGTAATTCCCAATTAATAATTAATTAACAATAAATTAATTATCGATACCAATTAATATTAATTAATATGTACTTAATTTCAATTAAATTACTTCCCACCCTATTCCCCTATAAACCCACATCCCGCTACAACTATTTAATTAATATAATTAACATAATTACCAATTAATGAATAAAAAAAAAATTACCAATTATTAAAATGTAATTACCAATTAATAATTAATTAACAATGAAGTAATTATCAATACCAATTAATATTTATTAATATGTACTTAATTTCAATTAAATTACTTCCCACCCTATTCCCCTATAAACCCACATCCTGCTACAACTATTTAATTAATAGAATTAACATAATTACCATTTAATCAATTAAAAAAAATACCAATTAATAAAATGTAATTACCAATTAATAATTAATTAACAATAAATTAATTATCAATACCAATTAATATTTATTAATATGTACTTAATTTTAATTAAATTACTTCCCACCCTATTCCCCTATAAACCCACTACCCGCTACGGAATTAAATTACGCAAAAATTACATAAAATTCATTGCTTTTAAAAAATTAAACATACATTACAACAACTAATATACACTTTTAACACATATACTAACATACAATACACTTAGAAAAAATTCGATATTATTAAAAATTCGATATTTTTTAATGCCTATATTATGTACTTCGATATTTTAACAATCGATATTACTTACCTTAATTTCGATATTTTTAACGACTATATTATGTCCATTCGATATTATGTCCATTCTATATTTTGGACTCAATATTGTGTCCATTCGATATTTTTGTTTCGATATTATGTCTGTTTACCTACTAAAACACATGGTATTCCGTCAATTGCAGTAATGCCAGATGTCCTGAAACAAATTCAAAATGAATACGGGGCAGAGCCTGCTCTCAATTTAGGTATGAAATTACTGAAAAACTTCGACCAGGTCTCAACAATAATATTATCTAATATTAAAGGGGAGGCAGCAGCAGTGGCGATCCACCAACGATTAAGGGATTTTGATGTTACAGAACATCAAACAGAACTACCCAGAATAATAGAACAATCTTATGCAGAATTAGGCAGAGATAGTTTGGGTGGAAGACCATTGAAGCCAAAACTATCCGAAAGTCCTGAGAAGGACTCTATTAAACAAACTCCTACATCTTCTAAAAAGAAGTGGGAAACTAATAAACAAAATTCAAACGAGAAACGTTCTCAATCCCGAGGTAGGTCTCCTCAAGAGTAGCCCTCTGAAAGGAGATATAACCGCAGGAATAGGGGTAATTTAAGAAAACCTGACAGGTATCAAGACACTGATACACGTTCCTCTCGTACCTTTCAGATCTCGTCACAGACATCGGAAAGAAGAGGACGGTCAGAACATGGAGAAGAACGCGTGAAATCGAAAGACGACAAACACGTTCCGAAAAATAAATCAAAACCTCAATTCTCAAAAAAGAAGGTAGCGGGTCTGAAGGTCAGACATGCCGAGGATACTGAGAACACAATAGCTCGCCAGAACCTGAAGGAACTTCTGGAGATAGTAGACTTGAATGAGTACATCACAGTTGAGACTGTAGACACCAGGGTTAGTACTCCACAAAAGTTATATGAAATAACACTCCGAATGGAGGCAGACATACCGAGAAAGGTGAAAACACTCTTTTGGGAAAAACTTTCAAGGGGTTATGATGTACTTCTAGCAGAAAAAGACTGGCCACCACAATTTGTCAGGGAGTGCCCACATGGTGAGGACATAATTATGCCTGCCTTCTCCAACCATATTCCAATTCACCTAAATTATACTTATGCCAGGAAATGGGCAGTTGCCCAGGCCCCAGCATTATATAAAAATCATGTAGGATGGGATGAGGACTCACCTCACCACAAAATACATCTAAAAAATGAACCTACTGCACAAAGGCAGTACCCAATAAAGCAAGAAGCTAAAACACAGGTCAGGGAGATCTTAGATCAACTTGAATACCAAGGGGTGATTGAAACATGCACCTCTTCAATGAACAATCCTTTGTTTCCTGTCTGCAAACCAGACAATACATATCGTCTAGTTTTGGATTACAGACACTTAAACACTTGTTCTAAAACATTTGCAGTGCAAAATGCACATAGTATAGCATTAATGAATAACATTGTGCGTAAAAAATATAAAACCACATTAGACATCTCAAATGGTTTCTTTTGTCAAAATATAGCACCTGAAAGCAGGTACTTAACAGCTTTCTCAATAATGGGAATCCAGCGTCAATTTTGTCGACTCCCACAAGGGTTCAAGAACAGCCCGGGTTGTTCTCAGCAAGAGTAACGCAGTTACTACAAATTTATGATAATGAGGCATTGTCATATGTCGATGACATCTATCTGACAGACGATGACCTGGATAGGCACTTGAACAGGGTGAGTACCATTATATTGGGCTTCGCCTCTAAGGGCTATAAGTTCAACTTTAAAAAATCCAGAATTGCCCATCTCAATGTCCTTTTCCTAGGATATGAGCTTTCAAGTGAAGGCAAGAGCTTGGCAGCTAACTTTTTAGAAAGGTGTGCGCAGCTCCAACCTCCTAAAACGCTGAAAAATTTACAATCCATCCTGGGTTTCCTAAATTTTGGAAGAACTTACATTCTTAATTACGCAGAAAGGGTTAAACCTCTCTACGCATTAATCAAACCTGATTTTTCAATAAAAAATTGGACACATGAACACACAGAAATCTTGCGTTCACTCCAAGCTAACATGTTAGCAACAAATCACTTACAAACACGCGTAAGTCAACGCAACTTGGTGATCCGAATAATTTTGGGTCAATGCGGATTCACCTACTTAACATTTAATGAGGGTGAAAAAGTATCAATAGAATACAAATCACATTTGTATACACAAGCAGAAATGCGCTTCACTTCAACTGAAAAAATACTGACAGCAGTTCAAACTGCAGTAGCAAAAGAAAGAGCTCTAGCCCAAGGGAAACGCATTATTGTCGTAATCCCAGTACCGGCTTTGGAGGTGGTAACTAAAGCGAGCATTCCAAATGCTAAAGCATTACATCCTAGATGGATACAATGGGTTAATTCTCTTGCTGCAACAGATGTTGAATATGTTTTTGATCCTGATTTAAAAACACAAGCGTTCCTGCAATATGAACATGAATGTCCTCTGCCCACTGAAATTCTGCCTCTCGATCAGTATGAATTCATAATTTACACTGACGGATCCGCACAACCCGCTACAGGGAGTAATCAAGCTTACAGTGACGCGTGCACAATCGTTAAAGGTCGCATGCAAGATGGTAACTTCAGACCAATGGTCACTAAAACTCAATCTCTAGGAGATTGTACAGCTCAGCGAGCTGAACTACAAGCATTCAAACTGGCACTTGAAAGTACAGATCGCGAATTCCCCACACTCATAGTGTGCGATTCTTTCTACTGTGTGCAGTCGTATAATGAATATATACAAAATTGGCTTGAAAATGGGTTCAAAGATGCAAAAGGTGGCACAATAAAGCATAAAACGCTTTGGGAACAAGTAGTTCCGTTAAAAGTGAACTACCAAAGGCTCACGTGATACACACGCTGAGTCATCAACGTGATGGCGTTCACGTTGCAGGAATTCATTGGTTGACGAAGCCGCAAAGGGGGCTGTTCAGACGGCTTCCGTAACTGCGATCACTCGTTCAAAAATGAGAATAGACAGTGAGATATTGTTGGCTGTCAATGCTACGAGCAAAGGCAGTGGTGCAGCGTTACCAAAAAAGTTTCCACTCAAGAACTTTTATGTAATTGATGCGAACAACGTTCCTTTTGCTCGAATCCCTGGAGTGGGGGATAGGGTAATTCCAAACAAGGAATGTAGATTAGGACTAATCCTAGCAGCACATGAAGGGATAGCCTCTGCCCATGCAGGTATTTCTGCAACAGTATCTTTACTGAAACAAAGATATTGGTGGCCTGGCATTAGGAAACAGACCAAGAACTATGTTCTAGAATGTGAAATATGCCAACAGATGAAAGTCTCCACAGTGAAACGTCCTGCGCAGACACCCCTGTTAATTTCAGACAAACCATTAGCTTGTGTTTACCTGGACCACTGCGGTCCCTTGCAAAGGGACGGTAACTATAAATATATAATGGTCGCAGTGGATTCATGCTCTAGGTTCCTATGGATATGGCCTCAGCGCTCGGCTGACGCTCGAACTGTTATAAAAGATTTGCGAGTCTTTATCGGCACATACGCAATAGGCACGCTACATTCTGACCAGGGCCCTGCATTTAGCTCTCGGGCTTACAAAGAAGCCATGGCCAGTCTGGGCGTTGCATTGCGGTACTCCTCTCCGTTTCATCCTGAGGGAAATTCTGTTGTGGAAAGGAAAAACCGGGACATAAAGCAGTCTATAACAGCTAGGGTATTAGGTTCGGGTGATGGGTGGGTCAAACATCTTTATGGGGTCCAACGCTCATTAAATAATTTGCCAAGAAGTTCTCTAGGGGGAGTCACTCCACATGAGGTCCTATTTGGGACAAGAATGTGGGTACCTGATCTCGAATGTAGAGGCACAGTGGTGGAAAATAAACCCTTTGATATCAAAGATCGTTTGGCTGTTTTACAGGATCTAAATGAACTAAGATCGAACCAAAGCAACGTGTTCCTGCAGCCAACCACCACTGGGGAAAAACCGGCAGTCCCAGCAAGGCCTGTCTGGATTCCAAAAGTTGGGGATCTAGTCATAGAGAAGATTGCGGACAAGAAGGAATTTGGACCTTCTTACAGACAACCAGTACCTGTCCTAGCCATACACGGAACAAGAACAGTACTTCTGCCGCCCCTTGCTGGAAAAAAGGAGAAAAGATTTGTGTCCATCGATCTCATCAAACCACAGTATGTGGCCAATACTAAATAGTAGGCCTCGTGGACTCCGACCTAGTAGCAGACGCACTCCTCTCGCTACTATCCAAGAGGTTCAGACTGAAAGACCGATAACCATCGAGAATTCAGCAGTAACAGATGAAGGACTAAGCAACAATGCTATGGAACTCATCCCTCTTGAAACTCAAGTAACAGTTCATCCAAATACACCTGTCTACACCAATGTAACAAGTGATCAACTGGTTCCAGCGATTTCGACAAATCCTGATGCAATTCCAACAATTGACAGAACTGCTTCTGGCTATTTCATTAACTTTGATACGTTTTCTGAAGATCTGAGTGAGCCTGAAACGACGCCAGCATCAAAAACTTTTAAACAGCAAATACAGGACTTTTTTCATTTTCTGAGAAAAACTTATCTGGTTTCACCATGGATTGAACTATGGATTATTTCTGGAATATTTTTCTTTCTGCTTTGGCTAGCTTTGGTTATCACTATGAGCGTGCTTATAAATGGCAGATACATCCATTTGGACATTGAAAGTAAAGATGTGAGCTTACTTTTAAAACCACACAAATCATCCCATCGTGAAGCAATAGACTTGTCAGCAGTGAACATCACAGCCGTTCCTATACAGGATGGTATAGTGTGGGACAAAATAGATTTCGATATCTCATTTCACTAAGTGATTTTGTTTCATCCAGTACCTATTCAGAGGATTGGGACTTTGAAACTGTAAATGACATGATGTTTGACCTAGAAAAGTCTGCTTCATTTTCTAATAATTAATATTTAGAGGGTTCATCAGACTATGAACAGCTGTATTGCTATAACCACTATGGTCATCATTTTTTGCATAAATCTGCAACACCTAGAAATGTGTTTATGTTTAACCAATGGGAGCATTGTCCTACACCACCCAAAGGTAGTTCAAAAACATTTGCTAAAAAGTTTCCATATTTTTCAGGATACAATACATCTGATCCAGAAACATTTTACTATAAAAATGTAAACAAAACAGGACTGAAAATTATGTTAACAAATTCAAAACAGATTTACTCTGCAGAATTTATTGCCCAACTGTCTAGACATGGTTTCGACTTGTGGAAATACACAATAGACACAAAATCTGTCTGGGGTACTAAAGATTGGCAAGTGCAGGGGATAGAAGCTTTGTTTAGAGCATGTATCATCCCTCAGCAAATTTTGTTTTTGAATGACACTGTGCAACAAACGTCTTGCCTTGGTTTAGCCAAGATTAAAGACATGAAAACTCCTTCTGTACCAACACCTGCCAGTATTAACAATACACAGGCAGCGGTTACAGTTGACACAATATTACAAATCAACAGAACAAATCCTGATTGGAGAAAATGGTTGATCTGGCCCACAGACACATACATCTGTCAAGAAAGATTCCTGAATAAAACACAGGGGTTTACTATTCATAGGCCAGACCCACGATACGTCCAAAGACAGCATCCGGGGTAGTAACAACATACAGTGTAGGAAAATTGTGCCTTGACTGGCTACAAAAATCTACGCTTAAGGATGTGAAACAACACTTATCTTTACTTAAAGAAGACGCAGACCTTAGGGAATTCTTGCTTGGACCAAGAAAACCGCGTCAAAAACGTTTCATATATGCCGGCATCTATGCTGCTTATAATGAAGCATGGAAGGTGTCATAGGTAGAGGCCGCAGAACGAATACGTGAACTTGATCGTATTAATTTAGAGAAAACTCTCTCTGTGGTCGACAACGGGTTAACAACTTTGTCATCCAGAATTTATTCATTGGACAAAATTGTATCCTCTGCTATTGACATACTGGAACAAGATTTAGCCATGTTACAACAAGGCCAATCTCAGTTACGTTCTATTATGTTATTAAGCTGGACGCTGCAATCTTTGCGTGCGGGCTATGTGCCTTGGCGTTTTATCAACACGTCGGCTCTGTTTGCAGAATACAATCTAACTGATAAACAGATCGAACTGGCACAAAGAGGAGCAAAGTATACAGTGCTGAGCATTGAAAAACTGGAAAAATTACCATTCACAGTGGCAGAAAAACCAGCGACAGAATGGCTTATTCATGGCAAAATCACTCTGCCTGTAACTACTTTTCAGTTTCAGTATTGCCTCAAACAAATGCAAGCAGGCAAATATGAAAGGTTGGGTAAAGAATACATTAAGACATCCTGGAATTTACCTTACACATATAGATGTTGGAGTGGGGATCGTGAAGTGTTTCTGAGCAGTACACACTGTGAAAGTGCACTAAGCGGTTCACTGATTTGTCAGGACATTTCTTTACACGGGGCTTGTAATGGTTCTGTGGCAAATTTGTCCTGCCACCAGCAGGGTACACCAGCTACTGTGATTAATCCAACATTTGGCCAACTTTCTAATGGGAGTTACCTCATGTTGAATGATCAGAGTTGCTGTGGCATGTCGCCAGGCATCCCATATCTAGTAACAGTCGACTCCAGGGTCACTTGCTGTATGCAAGTATTGTTTGCCCCAATAGACACAGTCAGGGAGTCTCCTCTATGGCCTTCATTGAATGCCTCTTTTATACGATTTGATACTTTAAGCAGAATGAAAGCCATGCTTATACAACAAACAGTGCCTCTGACCTCAGCCAAAGAGATCTATGATTTACAAGTTGCAAGGACTTCGGCTGAGATACAGGCTTTAATTCGTACAAACTGCCCTATACATTTCGTGGAAATGATGGGACGTATCTTAAACATGTCTGATACGAGCGGAATTGTACATGTATTTAAGACCATCTGTTCCGGACTATTAGCACCTTTCCAGGCTGTCCTCGGAATAATCCCAAACTTCGCACATTCGGTGTTTGCTGGTGTGCCATTAATTCTAGCACTTGTTGCAGGAATTCTGTTTCTATTCCTCCTACTACGCTATGGCAAGCCTATTCGCCAACATCACTCCGAGCGATGTGGAGAAAGCTCTCCTTCAACGGAAATGCCGTGAGCAAATAGTACAGCTTTTTGGCATGCCTCGTCTACGGGAACTTAATACAACGTGGTTCCTGTCATTCAGACCAATCTGGCAAGATTGCATCTTACCTGTTCTACGCTGCCTGTTTTGTGGTGAAGAATGTGTGCGAGACACCTGTCTAACACTCCCATCAGTAATGCAAATGGATGTGGATACTCTGCTGGACCCGATAACGGCCCATGCTCTGTGTTGTCCCCAGAGGCTACCAATCCTGATGACGGCATTCATTGAGATCTCACAGACGCTTCCGGCAGCTGCTGAGGTACGAGATGGATCAACAGGCACACAGGTAACAACAGGCGCGAACATTGCATCTTCTGCTGAAGGCGATGTTTCTCATCTCTGTGCAATTAACCTTCTGAACGAGGTGTTCCAAATGTCACCAACTTCGGTGGACGATATTTTGGCTACGGAAATAGATGATCTCATGTTTACACCAGACCCATACACTGACTTTGATTCGGCTTACAGTGTACCAGGGGAACAATGAAATTTGGCCTTCACATTTTCAAAACTTGGAACTTTTCCCAGAAATTGAACTTTTTTTAATTTTTGAAATGACATGGCAAATGAACAATCTGCTTACAGTAGAACTAGTCTTATAAAACGGACTTCTTTGAATACTTCCAGGGACACATTGTCACCTTACTTTCATTTAATACCATGATATGCAATGGCTTTGATTTTTGAAAACTTATCAACCATTTCATCATATGTATATATTTCTGTTTATTCATTCATGTTGCATTTATTTTGGTAATATGCTTAGAATGGAAAACGATGCTTTAAACGTACAGTACCTATTGCATTTCAACAGTTTATTTTAAACTTCTTTTAATATGCTTTTAGAAATGTTTTGAGCAAAATGTGGTACTCAATTTTATGTTTAGCATTTAAATGTTTAGCATTTAGTATTATCGTTCATTCGAAAGTGGAGTGGGTGTTGTATTCCGCTTTAGGTGTCCGTATATAGGTTTTCCTGAATCATGTCCTTATATAGGCACAATTCGCATTGCCCTTATATAGGCATAGAATCCCAGTCCTTATTTAGGCATTAACTGTGCACTCCAAATACAGGCATGGTCACCGACATCCGTCCACCCTAACGTCACAACGAGTTCTTAGAAACCAGACCCTTAAGCTTCGGAAGTTCCCCTAGCACAGGACTATTGATTTCCCCAAGAACTCATCTATTATGTATGAACCGTTATACCTTAAGGGTTCATTCCTGACTTCTTCCTCTGTCCGACTTCACGTCAATGCTAACATTCCGAGGCACCTATCAGGTGTAAATATACCTTCCCTCGCCCAAGCAAGTAAGAGGAGACCTCGACTTTAGAGAAGCCTGTATCCCTGTCAGACGCACTGAGAAGACGCTGTCATTCCTGCTCGCAGAAGAATCCAGCTTCCAGTGTTCTGACTCCCTTCGCAGGGTGTTAGAGTTCCAGATCCGGCAAGAGATTCCCACCTCTCTCATTCTCAAGGTGTGGAGCTGACTAGAACCTAGAGGGACTCTTGGCATACTAGACTTAACATACTCTTAGTATACCATACTAGAGAATACTCCACCTACTTCTTACCTTTCCCTACACCTAGATTAAGTTAGGTACATTGGGGTAGAACTAGCTTAGAGACGCATCGTATGAATACTCGCATTTTTAGCTCATGTTATTTATGTACGTGAATATATGCTAAAAGATAATGCTAGCGCAGTATTATTTATTTCTACTGCTTACGCTGTACATTATTTATCTTGCATACTGTCTTGTGATCATAACAGCACATCTCTCTTACACGAGAAACAAGACTGTTCAATAAAACCCTTTTATTGAAATGCCCGTCTTTCCTTTCTGTGTAACTCTGTAGAAACTAAGCATGCACGATTGACTGAGTGAAACTGTTATCTATTGTTTCCACGATTCTGAGACGTCTTCCGATTCTAAAGGGAAACAAAGTGGTCATGTTTATGCGGTTGCTAGAAACTACTCCCTTCTTGTTCTCAAGGAGTTTCTAGTGGCCTCTGAGCTAGCTGGCACAAGTAATTAAGTTTAATATACTCGATAGGGACATACCGACCTTAGTCCTATGTCAAGCCTATAGGTTATATTATTCCAATGCGCAGAGCCTATTAGGGAAATAGGAACTACACTACAGCATGAACTAAGACTAGTGGAACAATACATGTTTAACATGGGTGTCTTGAGAGGTATGCCAGAGCTATGAAGCTATGCTTAGTTGATTCCTTTTCAATATTTGTAAAATGAAATTGTATTTCACTTTGCCTTTTAGATGTGTGTGTTGCAAATTGAAGGATTATATATGTTTTCTGTGTGTTGCTGACTTTCTCAAGGCAAACTTTGGATTTTTTCCAAATTACTTGACAATTACTTGTGACACCCCCACCCTGGAATTTCAGTGCATTCTCACTTTCATCTCACATCCCTTACACACTTCTTAACATTCACACTTCATACACATTTGTCCGAGTATCTCTGTGTCTGACCTAGCACACAATAATTGGGGACTCTTTAGGTAGTAAACGTACAGAACCTCTTGCTGGTTGACTGCTACTTGGTTCTTATGTTTGACAATGAAGTGGAGCACTGAGGTCAGATAAAACACTGAGGCAGCATCCGAGGGGGAGGATCATGCATCAGAATCTGGAAGTGATTCTTTTCATTGATGGAGTTCCATCAGATGATTAGTCCTCTAGTAGTGAATCTGAAGAACATGGTTATGCAGCCTACCAAGGCAGTTGTGATGCAGTTTTACAAGCACAACTTGTATGTTGTGAGACAGTGGTATCAAATCACAATCAACAGTGCACACAGATGCCATATAAAGCACAGCTACAGTGCTCATTTGGCAACCGTCCTTTCAGTGAAGTTGTGGGATGTAAAATCAATACTGAAAATGTATTCTCATTGTTGCATGACATGGTCCTTGACAATTGTGTGCAGCAAACTAATTTCTGTGCTGGTAAGTTTTTGAGACAGCATGAATACACTCATTTTAGGACACATGTGGACACCCAGCTCACATGGGGACTTGTAATGGTTTTCTGGCTTTACATTGCTCATGGGAGTTTTGCCCAAGCCATGAGCACAGTGTTACTGGTCTTGTCTCTCATACTGGGCAACACCTAGCTTCCCATTTGTAATGAGCAGAAACCCTTTTTTTAAATGCTGCAATGTATGCTGTTTCAGAATGCTAACTCTGTTGCATTGCCACAGAACCATCCAGGTTATAACAGACATTTGGAAGCTTCTACTCCATCTACTGTGGAGGATTTTGCACGGCTGAAGGATCGACTCTCTACCTGCAACAGAGAAGAAGTTTAATCCATATCGAAAATGCAGTCTGTACTCTGCAAGGAAGAAGGCGGAAGACTTGTTACTGCTGCTCCCAGTTTTTATCTACACCAGGTCTGTGCATTTCGTGTTACTTTGCTTTGTTCCACAGGCCTGTCCTGTCCTCTCAGCAAGTTTGAGGCCAGTATCTCAAGCCAGTCTGAGGCAAATATCTGGCAAGATTTTTGTCCTCACCACATCCTCTGTACCGTGGGCCTGCATCTTTGGTGAGTTTATGTTATCCAAACGTGCAGGTCCTGCAGGGGTACTATAGGAACTACATGACAGGGGAGTCTGGGAGCCTGGGTGCTTCCTGTTTCCTGCGTTGTGGACACAAGGACGGAGGAGAGGCGCCCGCCAGGAAGGTAAGGTAAATTTTATTTTTTTCTGCCTTTCTTTTTTTTTAAACTCCCCTCCCTCCTCGGGCCACCACTACTGTCCCGTAGGAGCCGCTACTGCATATCTGGGCTACATGAGGCAAGTTCTTAGCAAGTAAGGCAGTCTACTTCCTTTTACTCATCTCTTTTTTTTCCAGGCACCTCATGCATCAAGCGACTTGGTATTTTCCTATAGTGAAAACTCCTTTCAGCATCTTTGGTCTCTGTAAAGAACCTTTATAGGAGTGGTAGTTTTGTACTAGTTGTAAGTGCACAGCGGTCAACCGACCCTTTAACATGAGAATTACATTCAGCCAGTCCCATATTTTTTCTGCCTAAAGTGCAATGGATTTGTTGGCATAAAAATCAGGATTGGCTGAAAGTCACTTTAATGTCATTGGACAAGTAGACAATGACATAAGGGTAATATGGGTAATAAGAGAACTATGAGGGCAGAGGGTATGTTAAACAATAGAAAGGAAGCACGACTTAGAGCACATTTGCATATGAGACACTCAGCTGTAGCAGGTTTTCAGAGACATAGGCCTGTCTTGTGACTGATGCTGCCACAAGACCAATGGCCTTTAGGAGACACATGCCTGGCGTGTTATAATCAGAAGCAGTGATTACCATCAATGGAGCTTTCCTTTCTAGTCAACTTTCATAACTGCAATGGTAGCACTATTGAGTTTCAATAAGGGCCCAAAAGTAGATTTTCCTTTGTAAAGTCTTCTTTTGGGCCTTGTTTGAAGGCTGGGAGGCTAGGAGAGGGCCTCTGAAGACTATCTGGTTTGTGTGTGAAGGAGAACTGGGGTGCCTCAGGGGATATAGGAATGTTAGTCGACAAACTAGTGGAATTTGAGGGCATCTGATGGTGGGTATTTGCAGGTAAGCTGATAGTCTTCGAGATCTGCCTTGGAAATGTAAAGACTGACTCAGGTGTCAGAAGGAGACAGAGTACCTCTGAGGGCCAGCCCAGTTGTGTCTGAAGCTGACCTGGGAGTAAATGATGGCATGCTGGGGGTGTTTGAGGACCAACTGGTAGTGCCAGATGACATGAAAGGGACGCCAATAGATGGGATGAGGGTTTCTTTTCTGCTAACTTCTTTTCCGTAATTGAAGGCTGAAAGTCTCTGAGAGCTAGCTAGTGATATTTAATGACCAGCTTGACTTTCTGAAGGCTGGCTGAGTGCCTTTTAGTGTGGTAAAAGGGTCTCTAAGGTCTATTTGATCTTAATGCAGAATGACGAAGTGCGAGAGGTCTTTTGCTGTTGAACTCTGCATGCTGGCTCGGATTGTCCAAGGGTGGGTTGGTGCCGTCTAACCTCTAGCCAAGGGTGTCTGTGAGCCAGTTCTAACGTCCAGCTAAGGGTGTTTGAGCATCTGCAGGGTATCCCTGGAAGAAGAGTGATAAAAGGGAATGAGAGGGAGAGCTGTTGTGAGAATTAGTCTTACAGTTTTTAGATTCCCAGATTTTCTTGAGAAAATTTCAATTAAGAATAAATGCATCTTGGTTTTATACAGACGACTGTTGACAATACAGGCCTTTTGCTGGCATCTTTGAATATGCAACTTTATATTAAAGATGCGCAGTATCTGTGCATGATTGGCCATTGCAGGTGATGTACATAGGAGACATTTGCAATTACCTAGTCACTCAACAATTTATGAAAAGTGCTGATACTGTCCATTAATAGTATAGAATACCAGCTCTCTAAGAGATGTTGGCAATTTAAAATATACATTGAACTGAAATGTGCTTTTTACTTTCTTGTTCTTTTTCTCTGTCACTTATTTTGTTTTTCTTTCTCTCGCTGTCAGTCAGACACACTCTCTCGTTTTTTCCACTTCATGCTCCAAACAGATCAGTGATAGTTCAATGTAGTCGATGTGGTAATGACTCTAGATGAGCTATTTTGGAGTGTGAGAATTTGTCATCACAATTGATCCAACCCCTGATTATGGTCTCAAAGTGCCCTGATATCCCACATGCCCAACAGCACTAAAACATTTCATATAATTCGCCCTATACCCAGCAAATGCTAGCCAAACCCCAGTGGGTTCTGTGAGGGCATTCTATATGAAGGATTTATGAATGACTTTCATGGAGAGTATAATAGTGGCTGTATGATTAATGCGAAATTATTTAATTTTGTTTGTATTATCTTTTTAAGTAAACCTAATGTATTAGATGTATGTAAGTGACTCCAATTTCTCCCTGCACAACGAATGGAAGTGTTGTGAACCATGCATTTTTCAATTAAAAAATATGCATGAATATGAAACCGAGGTATGTATTGTGTAAAGTCAAAAGAGCTCAACAAATGCCACTTTCCACATTTTCAAAGAAACCGTGACAGTGGTGGCTCACCCGTAGGGGCATATCATTGTGTAAAAGTCTTACTAAATGTGCTTTTTCTATCTTATGATAATCTTTTTCTTATTGTTCCTTTGTGGGTAACAAGTTCCAGGGCCCGATTGAAAGAATATGTGTTTCAGTAATTCGTCTGAATCACTGCAAACATTGCTGTTCCAAAAGTGTTTGTTAAAAAGAAATATTGAGGTTAGATTGCAGAGTGATAATTCTACTCATGTCGCAGGATGTTAACTTTTTCTGTAGCCATTATTTCAAAATAACTTTCCGACACTGTTGAAACATACAGAGATAGCATTGAATTCCATGTGTCCACAACGTCAGTAATGCAGATAGAATGTTTATTAGTAGAAAAAGTTAATATTAAAGATTACATTGTCTAGTATTTCATTAATCATAAGTACGACTATTAGAATTCTGAAAAAAATATTTTTCTAAACATTTTCATGTAAAAGAGTCATACTGTATAGATTTGGAAAGGAAGGTGATCCACGTAATTGTTTAAAATCTATGGTCCCGATTCACAGAACTAACATAAGACAAAATCCTAAACTTACTACCATTTTGGTATTCACAGAAGGCACTTACTCATTTTGGTATTCACAGAAGGCACTTACTTACTCATTTTGAGTAACTTACTCATTTTGTGTAACTTACTCATTTTGGTATTCACAGAAGGCACTTACTCATTGATGAGTAAGTGCCTTCTGTGAATACCAAAATGAGTAAGTTACACAAAATGAGTAAGTTACTCAAAATGAGTAACTTACTCATTTTGGTATTCACAGAAGGCACTTACTCATTGATGAGTAAGTGCCTTCTGTGAATACCAAAATGAGTAAGTTACACAAAATGAGTAAGTTACACAAAATGAGTAAGTTACTCATTTTGGTATTTGGCCCCATGTTGTTTATAATATTGGGCGCGAGCCACTACATCATTGGAATAGTCACCGTTAGCTGTACGATTGTCAACTTCTGAGTAGCTTATGATGTTTCGAGGGCCAGCACTATATGCAGCAATTCCACCTACAATTAAAAGTAAATAAAACATGCAGAAATAACCTTAATTAATTTTCCACAAGTTTGTTTAACAAACACAAAATATTTTTTTTAATTGATTGATTAATGCACATATTACAGAGTGCAGGCTGCTTTATTTCTTACATAGTTCACACAGATGGAGAGCGACCTTTCCTCCAATGTTGCTGAGACAGTATTGACTAGCCACAGTTTATGGACAAAAGTCTTGTACCTTCTCCTGATCTAATTGTTTTCTTCAGAAGAAAGGGGAATGAAACATGTACTGCTTCGCCATGGTGGCTTCAAGAGTGCGAGTGGGTATGCCATTGTCATAACTCTCTTAAATACCCAATGTTGATCTCACACCGCTGGTTAACTTCCTCCTCATATCCCTTTTGACTTTCACTTCTAAACTCACCAAATCACTGTACATTCGTAACTGTACACGTTTATTGAAGAACGTGGCCTACTGGATGCTGCCCAAGCAGGTCTGCACAAGGGGTTACGGCCATTCTGGTTTCTTTCTCATTTCTTCATAGCCTCAGACTGATTCTGGACAATAGCAGTACTTCCGCCCTGGTCCTTTTAGACCTTTCTGGTGCATTCAGACGGTCTTTCCATTCTCCTCAATCATCTCTGGAGACTGTGGTGAGAGAACGTGCTGTGGATCATATAAGCTTGTTTTTTGCTGATTGCACCCTTCAGCAAATTCCAATTTGGTCCCTTCCTCAGAAACTATGCAGACGACATGCAGCTACTCTTGATGATTAACAACTCAACTGAATCTCAGGAAGCCTTTCAAAACACAATGCTATTCATCCTTGATTGGATGAACAGCAATCACCTAAAGTGAAATTCTGAAAAAACTGAAATTGTCATAACCAGAAACAAGTATGATTTTTGGAGTCCCTCATTTTGGCCGCCAGCGATGGGCATTACCCCACAGCCCAAGCAATCAGTAAAAAGTCTTGGGGTCCTCATTGATGAGGATCTCTCGATGAAGCCCCAGCTAGGAGTGGTCACTTCTTCCTGTTTCTTGCAACTCCGAAGAATCAGGAAAATCAGGAAACTCCTTACCTTTGAGGCCTTTGTCCCAGTAGTCATTGCCCTGGCCATCTTTAGGATAGACTACGCAAACTCTCAAATGGCCTCAATCGCAGACTCCAAATAGATCAGAACCAGACAGCCAGGTTAATTTTCCATCAACCCAGACAATGTCACATTACCCTTCTGATGAGAAAATGACACTGACTTCCTGTAGAGCAAAGGACAGTCTTCAAGACGGGCTGCATCATTTTAAAATCCCTTCACAGAAGAAACCCAGCTTTCATATGAGCCCAAAAAAAAAATACATTCCCAACAATAACGTAAGAGCCATCCACATGAATCTTCTCACAATTCCCAAATTTAAAAAGAAGAAAATGGGAGGTTCCAGATTTTCAGTTCTGTCCCCTCGCATTTGTCACTCCCTACCCCCTGTGATAAGAGCCACACCTAGCTACTTGAGATTCAGGCAATTACTAAAAACATGGCTTTTTAAACAAGCATATGATTAATTCCTGTGAGTAGTGCTCAGTACTTCTGTTATTCGAGTGCCAAGAAACCATCCCGGTGTATGTGCCCCCAACAAATACTAGTACCATAACATAACACAACATAGGAGGGAAGAGGGTATTGCATTCTGAAAGAATGGGGATAACTGAATGGCCTGCTTGGTCCTCTATGCCATTTCTCCTCACTCATTGCAATACCCTCAAGGTGCCAACAGGTGGCTTTCCACTGTTTGTGTGAATGGGTTTAAGGGAGACATGCATGTATATGATTACACATGGGTTTCCACTTAAAACGAAGACTGTATTTCAAGCCTTAACTTGAGCTGTATGTTGATTAAATATGATGTCGCACAGACCTTCAGTGGAACACTGGACAGGATGGACATTCACATTGAAATTCCACATGATCTCATTTCCACATCCCTCTCTCTGATGGTCAAAGATAGTACTAGTTTCAGTGACCTTTTTAAACAAAAGGGTCTTGGATGCATCAGGCTTGCCTGTTCAAAACCTGTGAGATAGTGGGGGAGACAATGCATTACAAGAGTTTTTCTGCAGTGAAGTGACTCCCTCTGTCTTGACCACCTCTATTCTAATGGCACTCTGAAGACTAGAGACCAATTTGCCAACGCTTTTAAGTTGAGACTCAAAGACCTGTACCATATCACACAACTCCTACACTGGGCTAGACACCATAGAGTGTGAGAATTCGGTGAAGGGAGATGACAGGAGTGCAGGATATGATCACAGATAGGGACACTAGCAAACCACTCTTGCATCTTTATCACTCCCTAGACTGATCTAACCCCCTAACACAATTTGCGTACACAGGACAATGGTCAATGGAACTTGCCCTCACATTGACCGAGGCTGACAGTATCCAAATCTGTGGCAGAGAGAAGAAATCCTCCCTATGTCTCTAACACAGGGCAAATGCTTTCAAATTAATATTAGAGTGGTATCAGACCCCAGTTCATCTGAAAGTCATGTGTAATGCTCCTGACAGTTGCTGTAGGGGTTGTGATTCACAGGGACTTCTATCCACATGTGGTGGGAATGACAAAAATTCAGCCATTTTGGGGCCAAATTTAGGAACTCATAAAGGGAATCACAAACATAGAGCTGCCTTGATTGCCACAAATAACTTGTTTAGGCCATATGGAGGAGAAGATACTTCACCCCCTATCTTGAGCTGAGGAAAATTGAATAGCCCCACTCTTATTTGCAGCCCCCCTAGTTATAGCTCAAAAATGGTGGAACTCTTCTTTACCAACGATAAATCAGTGGTGAAGGTATGGACGATATATGCAACTGAGTGCCTCACAGTCACCCTGAGAGATACATTGCCCAAATTTGACAAGATATGGAACCCTTTTCACACCTACATCACAAGGGACAGGGCAATACTACAACCGCCAGAAATGGTGTGATCAGCTGGGTAGAGGCATTAGAAATTAATACTCTAAAAGACTCAGGGGCATATTATCAACTGACAGCGATAAATATTGCTAAGCGCGCTTAGCGCGATTTTAGTTATCGCCGGCTATCGCTGGAATTTATCGCTGAGATAGCGAGTTATCATCAACGGCTATCTCCAATGCGATAAAAATTCCAGCGAAATGCTGGAATATCGCTGGTAATCCATCGATAATATTACAGCGATAGGGAATTCCTTGATAATAAGCCATGGTGGATTTAGCCTGACAATCCACCTCCTATAGGGTAATATAGCTAAGTCAGAAATTTTTCTGACGTTAGAATCCAGCGTTAATGGGGCCTGAGCACGATTTGTATTGTCGCTACGTGGGTATGGGGCATCGTTGTAAATAGCGCGAAGCTGCGTTAGCGATGTTTTCCCATGTAGTGAATGTGAGGCACGCCTACTTTGCATCTCATTAGCGATGAGATGCAAGGCGTAAGTGAAACGGGTGCTAACACAAGGAAACACACGCTAAAGCCTGTTAGCGTGTCCTTGTTAATACTGCGATAGAATTATCGCCGCTTTTCGGCCGAAAACGGCCACTAAAGCGGCGATAATTGTCTTGATAATATGCCCCTCAGACTAAATAACAGATTGTGTTAAATTATTAAGGATTTGCTCCCTCACAAGTAAATTGTACAGTCCTGTATAATCATGCACATTACTTCCATGAAGCCAGCCTTCCAGAGCCTTAATAGCGCTGTCTACAAAAACTACCAAGTCTTGGGTGTGTGCCTTCTGTGTGTCCCTAAACTTAACCCAGTACTGTTCAGAGGTTAAACCAAACACATCTATGAGGGCACTCTTCAAGAGTGAGTAATTATCTGCATCTTTCTCCCAAACAGTGAGAAGTTTGTCTCTACCTTTGTTAGCAAAGGAGAGCCAAAGATAGCTGCCCACTGCCCTTAAAGGACCTTCTGAACTTCACAGGCCCTCTCTAAAGCAGTGGTCAATTTATGGATGTCATCCCTCTCCTGGTAAGGAGGGACTATCCTGCCCAGGTTCCTAGTGCAAAAGAAACAATTGATGGACGGAATGCTGGACAATGCAAACATTCACCCCCAGTCACAAAGATCTGGGTTAAATCCATCATTCTTTTGCTCACCACACCACCCCAGTTTGGACCCAGCCATATGCAAATCAGTCTTGACCCTTTTCCTTGTGGGAACAGTCCAGCCCGAACGGCCAAGCCAGGTCCTCCCTGGACCGGAAACAAGCATCCTGGGACCGGTTTCAGGGCATCACCCTTCTTCAGCCAGGCTAGCTTGAATCCAGTGGTGTAGTGAGCACGGGACCCACGTCTGGGCATACCCTTCCCACTTAGGGCGACAAATGCAAAAGAAACAATTGATGGACGGAATGCTGGACAATGCAAACATTCACCCCCAGTCACAAAGATCTGGGTTAAATCCATCATTCTTTTGCTCACCACACCACCCCAGTTTGGACCCAGCCATATGCAAATCAGTCTTGACCCTGTTCCTTGTGGGAACAGTCCAGCCCGAACTGCCAAGCCAGGTCCTCCCTGGACCGGGAAACAAGCATCCTGGGACCGGTTTCAGGGCATCACCCTTCTTCAGCCAGGCTAGCTTGAATCCAGTGGTGTAGTGAGCACGGGACCCACGTCTGGGCATACCCTTCCCACTTAGGGCGACAAATGCAAAAGAAACAATTGATGGACGGAATGCTGGACAATGCAAACATTCACCCCCAGTCACAAAGATCTGGGTTAAATCCATCATTCTTTTGCTCACCACACCACCCCAGTTTGGACCCAGCCATATGCAAATCAGTCTTGACCCTGTTCCTTGTGGGAACAGTCCAGCCCGAACTGCCAAGCCAGGTCCTCCCTGGACCGGAAACAAGCATCCTGGGACCGGTTTCAGGGCATCACCCTTCTTCAGCCAGGCTAGCTTGAATCCAGTGGTGTAGTGAGCACGGGACCCACGTCTGGGCATACCCTTCCCACTTAGGGCGACAAATGCAAAAGAAACAATTGATGGACGGAATGCTGGACAATGAGATTGTTCTGCATTCTGTCCATCAACTGTTGTTTTTGCATTTGTCACCCCGAGTGGGACGGGTATGCCCAGACGTGGGTCCCGTGCTCTCCATGCCACTGGAATCAAGCTATCCTGGCTGAAGAGGGGTGAAACCCCGAAACCGGTCCTAGGATGCTTATTTCCAGTCCAGGGAGGACCTGGCTTGGCAGTTCGGGCTGGACTGTTCCCATGAGGCACAGGGTCAAGACTGATTTGCATATGGCTGGGTCCAAACTGGAATGGCATGGTGAGCAAAAACGATGGATTTAGGCCCAGATCTCTGTACTGGGGTGAATGTATGAGATTGTTCTGCATTCTGTCCATCAACTGTTGTTTTTGCATTTGTCACCCCGAGTGGGACGGGTATGCCCAGACGTGGGTCCCGTGCTCTCCATGCCACTGGAATCAAGCTATCCTGGCTGAAGAGGGGTGAAACCCCGAAACCGGTCCTAGGATGCTTGTTTCCAGTCCAGGGAGGACCTGGCTTGGCAGTTCGGGCTGGACTGTTCCCATGAGGCACAGGGTCAAGACTGATTTGCATATGGCTGGGTCCAAACTGGAATGGCATGTTGAGCAAAAAAACGATGGATTTAGGCCCAGATCTCTGTACTGGGGTGAATGTATGAGATTGTTCTGCATTCTGGGCATCAACTGTTGTTTTTGCACAGGTTCCTAGTGTCAAAGGAGTGTTCCGTGACCCTAGATTTGCTAGTGCTGCCACCATGTGATCCTAATCCCAATTTTTTCCTAGCCCTCTGAACTTCCAGGGTCTCCTTATCAAGGGCCGACTGCTCCTTCTTGATTCTTAGGTTGGCTCAATCAAGCTTGAACAGGTGGTATTCCCTCTCTAAGGAGTCCTCCCTCTTGCTAGAACTGGAGGTCCCCATGGAATGCTTAGAGGAGGTTGAATTGACAGAGGAGGACCTAGACCTCCCCTGGACTCTTGCACCCTCTCAGGAGAAATAAAGAAGGACCTACCTCTAGGGACTCCCTCTGTACCTTCTGTACTATTCCCCGGGGGATTAGAGATTACCAGTGAGGGGTCTTTAGACACCTCCATGTCAAGCTCAGAATGAAGGTCACTGAGACACCCCTGGCTCTTCTTTTTGAGCGCCACCACCAATACTCACATTGTCCTGTCCTTCTGACCTATCAGGACTCTGGAGGTCATCCTGCAGGAGCGGCTCTAAGTGCTGCTGTGTGTTAGGGTTGCTACCTGTCTTTATTCTTTGGATGCAGGCAGGGACCTAAAGGACAACTGTATCTAGAGGGTGGGGCCTCACTGGAACCACCAATTAAAGACATGGTAACTAGTTGTAGTGTGGTGTTGCACCTATCTACCCTAGTGAAAACTAAACTTCCAAAGATTAGAGAAAGGGTTGTGTTAGGCCCTTAACTACCAATCCAAAAAGTTCAGTAGTGCTTACTAAATCGCAAAAAGTATTATATGTGGCTAGCTAGTGATGGTTTTTCATGTAACCCTCACCTATATTAAATGGTAAAACAGTGCAGGCTTTAATCACACCACTGCCACCAATGTAGGAGGCTAGTTTAGTATATGGTGCACACTTATCTAAGTGATGCACCTTGCACTAATACAGACAACCCTTATGGTGGTTTTCGTGGTCTTTGATAACCATGGAAAGCTCTCAAAGTGGTAGCTGTGGAGAACAACCTTCAGGCTTATCTTGAAGGAATTTAAAGCAGCTTGTTTACCAGTTTAATCAATAGTGTGTGTTAAATCAAAAAGAACTACACAGTGTTTATATAAAAATACTTCAATTTATTGCACAACACTTACTAACAGATTGGTATATCTCCTACCCGGAGATATCAACACAATACACCAAAATACTTTAAATGTAATCAGGTGTGTAGCAGAAAATACGGTGGTCTCCAGGGGGAGACCAAACCATATACTAAGAAAGTGGAATCCGAACTGCAATGGGGGATGGGACTTGGACCAGCAGACCCAGAGGAGGCAAGGACACAAGGAACAACCCAAGATAAGAACCCAGGGACCCCACGGAGGCTGTGTGCAGAGTGGAAACACAGCCACATGTCCAATAGAAGTCAATGCGGTTGCAGTTTTGCAAATGAAGGACCCTTCCCAGAAGACCCAGAAGAATTCAGTTGGAGGACGGAAGGTTGGAGAGCCACCCCACCTGTGGATGCCCCAGGAGCCAGGTTACCTACACCAGGGAAGCCAGGTGCCTAGGGGTGAAGAGTCATCAAAAACCTAAATAGACGACAATGGAAGACTTGGAAGAAAATGCCTCTGGGGAAGAAGGTGAAGAAGTCCCCGGGAATCCAAGAATGGATTCTGGAAGTGAAGAACCTGCAAGCACAGGGAACAGAGTCTATGCAACTTGGAGGTAACCAGGAAGCCATTATTGGAGACACCACCGGAGCCAGCACTGCCACAAAGTGGGGACTTCAAGCCCCACAAATCTAAGCACCAGGAGGAGCTGACGCTGTCCCTCTCGCGCCCGGAGGTGCTTAAAAGCTCTTCACGGCTCCCACAGCGCTGGAACCGCCATTATCGGAGACACCACCGGAGCCAGCACTGCCACAAAGGGGGGACTTCAAGCCCCACAAATCTAAGCGCCAGGAGGCGCTGACGCTGTCCCTCTGTGCCCGTCAGCGCCAGACAGAGCCAGGGCAGGGCCACCCCCCTTGGCTTCAATACGGAAGCGACCGGAGTACTGGAAGCCGCAGGCAGCTAGACACTGCCACCAATTGCATTGGGGGACTCCAGGCCCCATAACTCTTTGTGCCAGGAGGCTCCAACGTTGCATTTTTCGCGCCCGGAGGTGGAGCGGGGGCCATTCCCCACAGCTGTACATGTCGCTGTCATCAATTCTGTAAGTGACCTCCATGAACTGCTCCTGATATATCTTTTATATTGACTGATAAAATGGTCACGTGCTCCTGGAAACCTTCTTGTGTTTTTGTCCATACCTGTGACTGTGACTGTGATTGTGACTCAACAGTACCTCTGCGGGAATTTCTTGGGTGGGGGGTGTTTTACTTGCCTTTTGATTTGGTATTTCTGAAGCCCCTAGTGATACTGAACATTATTAGTCATACGCTTCGAGATGGGCAAAAGAAAAGCTCAGGGCCAGGAATCGCACAATAAGAGGCCCTCCAGTGTGGTCTGCCATGAGTCACTGGACAGGATTGAGACTATCCTAGAGGAGTGTCACGACATAGTCTGCTTTGGCTCACCAAGTTCCATTTCTCTGTCTGACAGTCCCACTGGCTCTTTGAATGCCCAGGGTTCTATGATGGGTACCTCTCCTTAACCACCTCCAGCAAAAAAGAAATCAGCCAAGCAGATACCTTTAATGTTAAAAAAACATAATAAAAGACGTAGCAAGGCAGCAGCCATCGGTCCCTCTGAATTGGAATCCAATGTATTTGTTACGCCACACTGTAATGCTACAACAAGAGAGCCTAGTGTTATGACGACTGTACACATTGAATGTCATAATAGATTTAATGTACTTGCAACAGAGGAAAATGGGATGGGGGCAGTTGGATGTGACCCCGAAGAGTCATGCTTAATTTCTACTGGTGAAATTCGGCTATTAAAAGATCAAATTAAGTCACTGTAAGACAAAGTAACTACCCTAAGAGAAAAGGTAGCCAGTTTGCTAGAGAGTGCAAATAGTGAGATCTTGGCCCTACCAGAAACCACGATACCATCAACAAACAGGACCTCTAGGGGAATCGCAGCAAGTAGCTTGGCCAATGCAACCCCAACCCAAGATCCCACACAAACTAGACATACCCATTTACTGACACACACTACTGAGCATGGTAATTTTAAAAATACTACCAGCCTAATTGCAAGGAAAAGATTAGGATTTGACCAAGGCAGTGGGATTGATAGAAGAGAGGTTGTTCTGGATGAAAGGATTCTGTACAAGCAAGACCATGTAAGGGCATTAGATAAGGGGATAGTAAGGGATGGTGTCTATATGAAATCCCAGGCAGGGGACAATCGGCGGTGATCTATCTCACAGAAGTCCCAAGACTTCCTTTGGAAAGACGTGAAGACCAAGACTCTCTCAAGAACAAGGTCATCTATTGGTTTAGTCCACACGTCATTGTTATTCAATCATTAGAGATGATATACAATTGGCAAAAAGAGTCCCTATGCAGGAATCAGCCTGGGACATGATTGAGGTCAGTTTCTATGATAAGGGCATAATCTCTGGGTTATTGTCAATTGACTCACGTGTTATCTCTCAAGCACCTACCCGTATCTCTATTAGATATAGATTCCCAGGAGGTACCCTGCCAGGCCTTTGCTGTTGTCCTACCCTGGAACCTCTATTAGCGCACTATTGAGTTCTTGTGGCCCAGCCCGTTTTGACCCACCTATCTTCTATAGGGGCGATTGGAGAGGGCAGAGCTGACCTTTTCTAGAGAAACAGATAAAATCAGTAAATATGGTTGGGCTAGCAAGTGCCTTAGTTACACCATCTCTTAGCCCCCCCACTAACAAATATCCCTGTACCATCAGATCTGGCTATCAACCCAGAGAAAATCTGTGAATCCGTTTTTGCGGATGAAAGTGGAGGTGTAACTGCCCCAATTTCCGGGGTTGTGGAAGGGGGGGGCCTCTTCCAACTGCCCAATGAAGGTTCTTGTGTGGAATGTGGCTGGTATTCCAAAGTTACTGGCAGATCCAGAATGGTGCTCTTTTGTAGACTCTTTTGACGTCATTTTATATCAGGAAACCTGGAGCCTGCATTGCCCACATAGAAGTGTTTTTTCTGCTTATGCAATCAATGCCACGAGAAAAGAGATGGGTAGACCTTTGGAAGGACTAGGGGTATGGGTAAAAAACGAATTAGGGGTCAAAGTTAAACTTTTAAATGTCGACTACCAAGAAATTCTAGCGCTGGAGCTTACATTTTCTAGTGGACAGAAAATAAGGATATTTAATGTATATAATAGAGTGCTGCGGGGCCAGGAGAAAACCAACACCGTGTGTACCCTTGATTACGCTCTGTCCCACTATTCAGACAACATCCCAACCTTAGTTGCAAGTGATTTTAACTGTACATTTGAACCGCTTGCCCCGATCCCTTCAGATTTGGCTGATGAGTGGGATAGAGAGTAGACTAGACTTTCCTCTAGTAAGGTGGTCCAGGAGAGGTGCCCAGTTGCTGGCCCTTACTATACAGCAGGGTCTGAGAGCCACAAATGGGAGGACAAACTCCGATTTAAATGGAGACCACACCTTTAATAGATTAGGCCACGAAAGTAGAATAGATTACTGCCTGGTATCCCTTAATCTCTGGCATTTAGTCCAAGACATGATAGTGACCAAGAGGGTCGATAGCGACCACAATGCATTAGCACTCACATTGACCAAGCAGGGCACACCTGTGCCAGACATAAGGGGTAGTCCAGACCTAGGCGTCTTGTCAATCACAAATAACCAGAGAGCGATAAGATGGGATTGGGTGGAGGGTCATCCGAGGGCACTAGACGCAGTTAAGAGCCAAGTACTTTTTTTAATGGCGGAGTTATCCAATTAATCTACAAATAAGACTGTGGAGATATTGGGACCCAGGCATGATGTGCTATACACAGAGATAAGGGAACTGCTAATTAACCCATGTAAATCACAGAAAAAGGAAGGGAATTCCACACACCGGAAGCCACCTTGCCAGGGTACCTGGTATAACAAAGACTGTAGGGTTTCAAAGGAAGCACTTATATGGGCCATAAAGCTGAAATCCCGCCCCGAGGTTGTGGCCTGTAGAGCTAAGCATAGGTGGACAATCGAGTCTGCTAAGAAGGAGTGGGAGGGCTCTCTGTGGTTATCTCTACGGAATGCAATGATAGCTAAAGATACCAAGAGATTTTGGAGTAAAGCGGCATAGTGGCTTAATGGGAGTGAGAGGGCCCTGGATTTTACAGTGCAACCAGAGGAGTGGGTCGCCCATTTTAGCTCTTTGTATGAATCTAGGGATAAAATAGTTGAAAAGTTCGTCATGGACACGGGGCGTTGTCTGCAGAAGAGGGTAGTGACCTTGTTTTCACCATAGAAGAAACGCAAGCAGCAATCCGCTCCTGCGTTCCAGCCCGTGCCCCTGGACCAGATAAAATCCCAAATGACCTATACAAAGAGGATATAGCACTTTGGGGATCATACATAAACCTCTTGACTAACTCAATTTTAGCAGGTACTCCCATCCCCTCCTCTTGGAATACTGCAGAGGTTGTTCCATTATACAAAAAGGGGGACAGAGCTGAGCCAGTCAGCTATAGGCCTATTAGCCTTATTGATTCTTTACAGAAGATTTTTTGCAAGCAAATTTTAGTACGAATCCAGGATTGGATTTTTGAGTCCCGTATTTTAAGTGACTTCCAAGCGGGATTCCGAGCAAAGATAAGTATCTTGGACCAAGCTTTCCGCATTCTTTGCATATATTGGAAAGAAGTGGCAGTCAAGGGAGTAAAGATTTACGTGGCCTTTGTTGACCTTCGGTCTGTCTTTGACCTGGTCCCGTGTGCAAGGGTCTGGAGTATTTTAAAGGAACAGGGTATCCCGACAAATCTTTTAGATGTTTTAATTAGATTACATTCATCTAACACAGCACAAGTGAGGTGGGGGGAGAACAACAAAGTTACAGATCCCTTCCCAGTTCAGTGTGAAGTAAGGCAGGGATGTGTCCTTGCCCCCACTCTTTTTACTCTTTTTATTAATGGCATCGTCGATTTTTTAGATAGAGACGGGTGTGATGGTGCTAAAAGAGTTCCCGCACTTCTCTTTGCCGATGATACGCTCTTAATTTCTAAATCACCGCAGCGACTACAGCAGCTTTTAAATGATTTTATCAAGTTTTGTGATGCCCGTGGCCTGGTGCTAAATGAGTCTAAAACCAAGTATATGGTTTTCAAAAAAGGAGCGGCCACCAACACCAAAAGATCGGTGTCAATCGGAAATAGTAAGCTGGAGCGAGTTGACGCATTTGACTACCTTGGAATCCGCTTGACACCAACAATCAATTGGGCTGCTCACATTGAGAAAGTTAAAATACAATTAATAAACCAGACTGCTAACATCACCAAAATACACAGGAAAACCGTGTCCAGACAACTCGCCCCAGCCCTGGAAATCTATAACAAGGTATTAGGAGGGACACTCTATGGAGCTGAGCTGTGGGGCACTGGTATCACAAACTGCTTGTCTGTAATTGAAAACCGCTTCCTTAGAACTTTGGTGGATTTACCCTCAAGTACTCCGGTGGTGCCTCTTTACCTGGACCTTGCACACAGACAGTTAGTACACAAACTAAGCTACAAACTCTTGATGTTTTGGCATGGGTTACGGCCAGTGGATGAGCTTGGCCCTTACCGGGAGCCTCTAATAGAGCTCCTGAGGTTACCATTGATATCCTCAATCCCCTGGTTCAGATCAGTTAAAGAGCTACTGGGGAGGCTGAGAATGGAGGGTTTCTGGACAAACCCGGAAAGCCTAGCCACCACTTCAAGAATAAAGCTGAAAGCAAGGTTTTGGGAAGTCATATTAAAAAAAGAACTGGTAAAAACTGAGGGTCGCTTAACTTCTGAATTTTTAGACTTTAAATCTGTCTACTGCTTTGAGGACACAATAGATGAAATTGTTCCCCCAATGGCACGTAATTTATTTTTCCAGTTTCGCTATAAGACCCTTCCCACAAAACAGTTTTGTTCAAAGTGGTATAATGATGTTCTTAATGACGATTGCTGTCCCGGGTGCAACACCAGTCCAGAAACAATTGTACATTTGTTATTCTTTTGTCCCCACTATAAATCCTCGAGGAAAAAATGGATAATCCCATTGTGTAAACTAGTCGGTCCAGGCCACTACCTCGAGGTGTTAAGATTTTTTATGACTGATACTCGTAGAGTAGTTTTTTTTGGCCTGTCTAGATACTGGCATGCACTTTGATTAGGCGCACTAAATGCACTTTATGATATATCAAATGTTTAGTCCCTGTAATTTTTATCATATTTTTATGATTATGATGTTATTTATTTAAGATTATCTTACTTCTGCATTTTATTTGTATTGTGCTGTGTACTTTTATGATCTTCTGTGATCGAAATAAAGTTGATGATATGATATGTGACCAGGAAGCAATGGTAGAGCAATGCCCACTGATGTTGGGAGGTTCAGAAGAGTCGACGGTGACCTTGACAAGGTCACTGCAGCTGTGAGGACCAGGCAATGCTGAGGAAGACCAGGAGCCGTGCACACGCTGTCCCATGTCCGATGTCGGTGACTAGGTGGTCGGTGTCCGGTGGGGGCAGCAACAAGCCTTGGTAGCAGCAACTGGCGTGTCAAGCAAAGAAGGAGCAATGCTGGGAACAGCAAGGTCCAAGGGTCTCACCAACATCAGAAGAGTCAGAGCAGGCCCGAGCAAGCAGGGGAGCCCACTGAAGCAGCAGAAGACCTTAAGGAGAACCCACAGGCCCAATTCACAGGAGTTGCAAGAGGACCTCGAGCAGCTCACGAAGGAGGAAGTTCCACGGTTTAGAGGATGTGGTGAGGACAATGATCTTGGAAGGAAGAGATATTGGAGGCTGGAGATTCTTGTGGCCCGAAGATCTCTGGAGTGCAGGGCCAACAAGCCTTGGCAATGGCAAGTGGATGAGATGCACATGGGTTCGGTCCCAGAGGTTCCGACGAGGGATATTGGCCTCAAAATTACAGATAGGACAGGTCAGGTCTCGAGGGAGTTGCCAAACTACCACCTGCATTGCTGAGCCTCATAAAGTCTGTAGGACGACAGCAGCAGCAGAACAGTTAGCTTTGTTGCGGTGGCTGCAGATGCAGGGGAGTGACTCCTTCACTCCAGGGGAGATTTCTTTGGGTGCCCTTGATGCACACAGGTCTGTCGAAGAACATGGATGAAGCACAGACACAGATGATGAAGAAAACCTGAAGAACAGCGATACCAGGAGCAGCAGGAGTCTCTCTTGGTGCAGTCACGGTTCCAGTCGAACTCCAACAGAGTCCATGTGTCCAGCATGAAAGGAGGGCATGAAAAGTGCCCTTCAAAGCAGTCTGGTGGTGCTGACAAGTGCCCCCTCCCCAGCCCCATACACTAAGTCTTGTTTGGGAGATGGTCACACCTCCCTGTGACAGGAAACATATTGTTCTGCCTTCCCTTGCTCGACCTTGGCTCAGCAGCAGGAGGGCAGCATCATGTCTGTGGTCGGCAGCAGCATTAGTTTGCTGGAAGACCCTGAGAGGCTGTGACCGGGAGTACAGGGGGTTCCAAGAGAGGCCCCCAATACATGGGATCATACTTCCAACATTGGAATCGGTGTTGGGGTATGATTCCAACATGTTTGATACCAAACAGGACCTGTTTCGGTGCAGCTACTATACAGTTAGACATCTCATAATGACTGATGTCCACTATATGTATTAAAATGTCAGATCTCACTTACAAAGCCTGGAGAATCGACTCAGGGGTTTGTAGGGGTACCCTGCTCATGCAGGGGCATCCTCACACTTATAACCAAGCAACCTGCTCTCAGGACTGAAGAGCCTGCCATAGGGGTGACTTATAGGTTTTAAGTGCAGTGACCTCAGATATAAGGAAACTTATATCTGTCGTGAGAGGTGCAAGCACCAACTCACACAGGCTGAAATGGCAGGCCTGTAGTCACAGTTTCAGTGGACTCCCATGGGTGGCAAAATACATGCTGCAGCCCATGGGAGACCCCTGGGGTACAAATGCCCTGAGTACCTTAGTGCCATATACTAGGGACTTACAAGGGTGCACCAGTAGCCAATTGTGGATGTACAAAAGTACTTACCATGGTCAATTTAGGGAGAAAGCACAGTGAATGGGGTCCTGATTAGCAGGATCCCAGTCAGACTAGGTCAAAAACACAAAGACACCTGGCAAAAAGTGGTGGTAACCATGCTAGAAGTATCCCACCTTCCTACAACCTCCGACCATTTGCTGTCCTATATGCCGTCCTGTGAATATAAGTGTAAGCCAGATGCAACATAATTGAAATACTGTAATGGTTGTTGAAATGTTAAACGTTTTTTAAAAAAACGAGTTCCCCGCAGTGATTCAAATACCAGTTATCTAGGTGAGAGAACCTAAACTTTTTATCCTTTAATATGAATATTTCCTGGATCAAAGCCAGGTTCCTATGCTGAGGAAGAGGATATTTAGCTGTCTATTGTTATTAAAGTTTTGTGTATATTATCCTTTGCCTCGCTCCAAAAATAAAAATATTATGGTTCAGCCAAACAGTCTTAAGCAAGCCTCAATTATGAGTTTAGCCCTGAAATGAGTGTGTATTTTAATGCAGGTCCTTAAAGGGAGAAAAAGGGGCAGGAAAAGGAAGGCTGCAGGTATTTGGCTTATTGTGAGAGAGTTCTTCAAAGATTAATATTGAGCACATACAGTTGATAGCTAAGCACAGAGTGCTTCAATACCTCAAGCACATTCGAAAAAACATCAGGTAAATACAGAACAGTGCATTTTATTCAAGTGCAGGCAGGGTTTGGAGATTTTGTGACAAGTCACCCATGGACAACCTAACCTGAGTTCTTTCACAAGACTGATGGTGTCCCTGACCCTTCTTGAACCAATGATTCACTTTATAGCATATGCCTGGTAATTTGCCTTTTTTAGAAGAGGGTGTGATTGAAAAGCTTTGCAATCAATGCTTTCTTTACAAGCCAGCAACTTATTTGTTTATTCAGTGCCAAATAATATCAAATCAAAAATATCGGAGCAAAAAAACTATGGATTTAGGCCCAGATCTCTGTACTGGGGTGAATGTATGACATTGTTCTGCATTCTGTCCATCAATTGTTCTTTTTGTATTTGTCACCCCGAGTGGGACGCGTATGCCCAGACGTGGGTCCCGTGCTCTCCATGCCACTGGAGTCAAGCTATCCTGTCTGATGATGGCTGAAAGCCCAAAACCGGTCCTAGGATGCTTGTTTCCAGTCCAGGGAGGACCTGGCCTGGCAGTTCGGACTGGACTGTTCCCATTGGGTGCAGGGTCAAGACTGATTTGCATATGGCTGGGTCCAAACTGGAATGGCATGGTGAGCAAAAAAAAGATGGATTTAGGCCCAGATCTGTGTACTGGGGTAAATGTATGACATTGTTCTGCATTCTGTCCATCAATTGTTCTTTTTTGCATTTGTCACCCCGAGTGGGACGGGTATGTCCAGACGTGGGTCCCATTCTCTCCATGCCACTGGAGTCAAGCTATCCTGGCTGATGAGGGCTGAAAGCCTGAAACCGGACCTAGGATGCTTGTTTCCAGTCCAGGGAGGACCTGGCCTGGCAGTTTGGGCTGGACTATTCCCATTGGGCGCAGGGTCAAGACTGATTTGCATATGGCTGGGTCCAAACTGGATTGGCATGGTGAGCAAAAAAACGATGGATTTAGGCCCAGATCTCTGTACTGGGGTGAATGTATGACATTGTTCTGCATTCTGTCCATCAATCGTTCTTTTAGCATTTGTCACCCCGAGTGGAATGGGTATGCCCAGACGTGGGTCCCGTGCTCTCCATGCCACTGGAGTCAAGCTATCCTGGCTGATGAGGGCTGAAAGCCCGAAACCTGTCCTAGGATGCTTGTTTCCAGTCCAGGGAGGACCTGGCCTGGCAGTTCGGGCTGGACTGTTCCCATTGGGCGCAGGGTCAAGACTGATTTGCATATGGCTGGGTCCAAACTGGAATGGCATGGTGAGCAAAAAAATGATGGATTTAGGCCCAGATCTCTGTACTGGGGTGAATGTATGACATTGTTCTGCATTCTGTCCATCAATTGTTCTTTTTGCAAATAATATCAACAGGCACATGGACATCACATGCCGGTACACAGGAATGACACAAAATGAGTGGTAACACACATCTTCAGGCTTCACACTCGACTGAGCTAAAGTAAGATGTAAGAGCAATCAAATGTGCCTAAAGCTCTTTCTTTTTTTTTCAGGGTAGTTCTCCAAGTTGCAGTGGTTTCAGGTGTAAGGGTAAATTATTGCGTAGACAAGTGACCATGCTGCTGTAACTAAGGCCTCACTGATTTAGATCTAAACATATTAAGTTGGAATGTCGCTGGTTTACAGTCAAAAATAAACTTACCGGATTGGTTAGAATTGGTAAGACAGGAGGACATTCTTATGTTTCAGGAGACCTGAGCCATACAAGATTTTGTATATTGAAGGGTTTGAATTTTCAACACTGTTGCCTCAATTCCCAAACTAGGCCGACCATCCAGTGGTCTCTCGATTTGGGTAAATATTGCTGCAGGCAGTGTCAAGCACCTACACACAAAAACTGACAAATTCCAAGCCCTAATATATAAAAGGAGAGCATCTATCTGTCTACTCAATTTTTATAATAATGATTTTCATACTACACCTAATAAAATGTTATCAATTCGTTCGATTTTGTTACCACCTTACAGCATCGTAATGGTTTTGATAACTTAGCTGGCATTTGTTTGGGGGGCGACTTCAATGCCAAGCTTCCTAGGGAGAAAACTGCAACTATAGGTCACAGTGGTAGAGTGCAAACCTGTAACAGGGGTGAGGAATTAACGGAACACCTGCGAAATCATAATCTAATCAATGTTATGGACATTGCTGCAACAACCAACAATAATAAGCCTCCAGAGCCAACGTTTAGAGGCAGGGGTAGTGCCACTATTATAGATGATGTTTTTATTTCACTCTTGAGGATTGTTTATTGAAAGCCGAGGTTATCCCTACTACCCATGGCAACCATAACCCAATTAAAATAGTGTTGAGATTCTCCCCCAGACCGACATACAAAAATGAATGTGGCTCTAGGTGTCTGACCCCCTCTGCTGATAATCTAATATTGGTTTGGCGAGGTGTCAATAACACTGACTTGTTTTATACGATGACAAGGGATTACCCGAGACTTATTGACACATGCTTGTCATCACAGGACCACAACCCTGAGGTAACTGACGCCGTCACTAAACTTTGTGAGGCAATTAAATCATCACTATCAAAACCATTTGTGGCAGCACAACACGGACCAAGATGGTTCAACAGTGAATGCTCAGCGAATAACAGACAGTTACGTAAGGCCCTTTCAACCAATCCTAGATGTCACTCTCCTATTAAGTCGCTTAGGCAGAAGTATAAGTCAGCTATTTCCCAAAGGAAGGAAGAACTATTGAAAGAACGCTGGGACTCCCTTGCCAATGCCGCCACCGTAAAGAATGAGAATGGTTTTTGGGCTGCTGTTAAAGATATGAGATCTATGGGACAATCATTGACCCCGATAAGCTGTAATATAACTAGCAAGGCATGGGAGGCCCATTTATCTATAATTTACACAGTCCCAGTATATGATGAGGATCCCGTTGAGCACCAGGCCCCCATTGGGATCCCTATATCTCTATCCGAAGTTGAGGAAGCCATTCACAGAGCTTGGGTAACAAAGCTCCTGGACCCGATGGGCTGCCCATTGATCTCATTGAGCACAAACCCGACTTTTGGGCACCGCTCCTACTCAATGTTTTTAACAATCTATCTAATGCCCCTATACCAAGCACCTGGTCAACAAGTATTATTGTTCTGATTTTTAAAAAGGGCGACTGCTCCCAACCAAGTTGCTACAGACCGATGTCCCTGATAGACAATACTCTGAAAATTCTAGGGAGGATTTTATATAATAAGATCAAAACATGGACTGAGGAAGATTGCATCTTACAATCATGCCAGTTAGGATATAGGAGTAAAGTAGGTACGATCGAACAGTGTCTACATCTTAATCGAATTATTGGAAAGTACACCATAGCCCAGCGACCCCCAATATATCTGGCTTTCGATTTTGTCAATCGGTCACATTTATGGTCCACTCTTTTAGAATACGGTTTAGATGAGGTTTTAGTTAATTTTTTAGCCTACCTACATAAGGATTTAAAAGCCTGGGTGAGGATTAATATGGGTGGTGAGGTTTCCAATGTCATTAGAGCTTGCAGAGGCAGGGGTGTGTCTTGGCTCCTCTCCTTTTTATCTTATACATTAATGATCTACACAAGTCATTGATAGTACTCACCAATGATGTCCCTAGAATTAATGGCAACACACTCCACACCCTACTGTACGCCGACAATGCGGTTTGAATGGGTCATACACCGAATGCCCTATGCATCTTAGTGCGGTGTTTTGTGGATTTTATGGCCAGTTTAGACTTGTGCACCAATTTAAAAAAATATTTTATAATCCCTTGTGGGCCAAAAAAATATCTTTTAAATTCCATCACTGTCGGCAACCAATGTGTACAACGCACTTGCATTTTCCCTTACCTCGGGATGGTTTTTGCTGCTAATGGTTCCTGGTCTGACCATGTGGCGTACAACAGGAATACGTTCTCTAAGGCTATTAACTCGATTCTTGGTCTACCTCAACCAAAGAGGACAGGGGCAATTTTACCAATTGTGAACATTTTTAAATCTCAGTGCATACCAACAGCAACATATGGTGGAGAGGTTTGGGGTTTCACTAAGAGTAACAGCATTCAGTGTGAAGAAAACAGATTTTGTCGAAAACTCTTGGGAGCACCAATCTCTACGTCTCAATATGTTTGCCATAGTGAATTAAAATTGTACTACATTGAAGACTGTATAAAAGCCCGCCCTGCTTTATTTTGGTTAGCAATCTGGAAAAACCCAGCAGCGTCCCTTACAAGAGAGATAATAGGAGATTGCCTCAAGTGCAAGAAGGGAAGGAAAATACCGTGGCTCGCCGCAGTGAGTGAGAGTTTAAGCAGTGTCAATAATGAACAGCTCTTTTCAAATCCAACTGAAATAGATAGTGTGAACAAAAAAAGATCTTCGAATGGCCTTACATGCATATAATAGCAAAGCAAGAGATGATAGAGAGATTAAGAAATCTACTGTTGTAACCTACATGTCTATTGAGAATGTCTCACATATGCCATCTAGTTATCTCTTTAAACCTACAGGCTGCTGGGAGAGGGGTCTCCTTTTTCATCTAAGGGCCGGCACAGTAAAATTCTTACTCTGTTTTCCCCTCGGGTACAATACTAATCTAGACCATCTGCTATGTCCGTGCGATGGCCGGAGTGGGCAAAAGATACTTAATTTTTTATTGTTTTGTACATTTTATACAAAATATGCAAAATAGCTTTTGATACCGTTTTTAAAAAACATCTTGCCCGTCCATCTCGAAGCTGCTTACATGAAAATTCTTACACTGGAAGATGATGAACTAGTCCTTCGTGTAGGCTCCTTTTTGAAAGTCGCTGTACGTGCCCATAATACGATGTGCACTTTATGAAGGATGTTCTCACTGAACTAATCCCTACACTGTTATTACGATTACCATGATTTAAGCGGACACTTGCTGAAGACTTGTTTTTACAATGACCGTGAATGGCATGAACTGAGTGGGCATTAATTGGAAAACCGTTGCATTTGTTAATAATATGAGGCATATTCATGTATAATGTTTTTATGAATTTGTTTTTATATTTTTCTTATGATTATTATTGATTTGTGTATTTTAATGCTGCTATGTGATTGTGCTTTTATGGATTTATTATTATCCGAATAAAGATCGAATTGAATTGAATTGAGAGAGTTCTTCAATACCTCAAGCACATTCGAAAAAACGTCGGTAAATACAGAACAGCGCATTTTATTTAAGTGGAGGCAGGGTTTGGATAGTTTGTGAATAGTCACCCATGGACAACCTAACCTGAGTCCTTTCACAAGACTGATGGGGTCCCTGACCATTCTTGAACCAATAATTCACTTTATAGCATATTCCTGGTAATTTACCTTTTTAGAAGAGGGTGTGATTGAGAAGCGTTGCATTCAATGCTTTCTTTAAAAGCCAGCAACTTATTTGTTTATTCAGTGCCAAATAAAATCACCAGGCACATGGACATCACATGCAGGTACAGAGGAATGACACAAAATGAGTGGTAACGCAAATCTTCAGGCTTACACACTACTGAGCTAAAGTAAGATGTAAGAGCAATCAAATGTGCCTGAAGCTCTTTCTTTTATTTTAAGGGTAGTTCTCCAGGTTGCAGTGGTTTCAGGTGTAAGGCTAAATTATTGCCTGTTAACTGCAGGGACTGTGCAGATTACTGGAATGCTAGAATCTTCTTTTTGAGGTTCAACTTTCGGGGAGTAGCGAGGACAAGGATTTAGGTCTTACTCTTGCAGGGCTTTGTAGATTAAGCAACCAAAATTCAGTTAAAATGTGAAGTAAATAGAAGGTACAATTTAAGCAAAATCTTTTAGAAAAAGAACAGGATTTTTCTTTTTTTACATCAATCTATTGGTGATTTCTTTTTATATCAAATGTATTGCATTACTATTACTAGGGGTTGAAATGTGTTTATTAGACATTCAAACCCATAAACATTATTAAAATATACAATTAACATCACGAAAATATTAATGAAAAAGAAAAGGGAATGAAAAGACAATCAATAATCAGACACCTCAAGATGACATCTAAAACCCAGGTCTCTTTACCCATATAGCCTTCATTATTATAGGGCCAGAGTCACTACTACTTAAAAGAAATACTATTACTAAAATGTCTGGGGTAATGGAAGTGACATCACACATCCTTTCAACTTAATGTTATCACAGGAACAGGAGGTGATATCATATGACCTGTGATCCCAGACAGTGAAGTCACATGACCTTAACCCTGTTGCTACCAAGATAAGCGAATTGCTGAAGTTCCATAATAACTGCATGATTATAGCAACACAATACAGACAAATGTCTGTGTTAGATACCACATATATTATGATGGCACCATAATCTTTGAAAGTCGTGGTGCGTAATACTTGTCCTGATTTGCGAATAACAAATGAAGCGTGTGAGCCATATCTCGTCTAGAAGGGCTCAAGGGGGTTCTTCCCCAAGCACATTAAAAACAATAATGGGTCATATGAGGCATTTAAAGCACAATTTTCACACACATTTGCTAAAATGCCCCCAGCTCTGAAAGGTCTCCTATTAAATATTCAAGTCCTTTCACAGTTTGCAGATCCAATGAAACCTGATGCTCCTAAGAGGTTTACCCCATTATTTTTAAAATGTGTTCTGACTACCACCATATGACAACAATTATCTCCACTGTGCCAGGGCCAGTGTTTTGTCATGGACCCCCCTTATATCCCATGGATGACCTTATGTCAAATATAACATATGCTATCCCAGCACCAGACCTTTGCCACTGGTACCCCATGTGCCAAGGCATACCTCTACTATGCCAGTACTAGTATTTTACCATAGGTGCCCATTATGCCAAGAATTACCTCCAGTATTCCATTACCAGTATTTTGTGACAGGTGCCTTTACGGCTAAGAATCACCTGGAGCATACCAGTGCCAGTATTTTGACATGGGTGACTCTCTAATCCAAGAATGACTTTCAGTATGCTATGGCCAACCGTATAATTCTCAAGCATAATACTACATTCTTACTAATGCTCAATTACATTAACTCACTTATCCTCATTCTATTTCCTTCTCATTTATTTGCACTCACTTGCACTCATTTGTTCCGACTCTCTTGTACTCACTCTTTGTTGCTCATTCTCACTCACTCATTCTTACTCCGTTGCACTCATACTTTCTCATTCACTCACTCTCACCCAAATTCTCACTCCATTATTCCCACACACTCTCATTTATTCTCAGTCTAACTCACTCATTCACCGTAATTCATTCAAACTAGCTCACTCACATTCACTTTTAAGTTTCGCTCAATCACACTTTCCCACCTACTCACAACCACTTTCACTCACTGATACTCTCACTTATTCTTACTTACTCTTGAATACTCCCTCACACTCATTCTTAATCATTCATTCTCATTCATCCACTCACATTCACTTGCAGTCACTCTTACTCTAACTCACTCTGACTTTCTCCTACTCCTTTACTGAGACTCATTCTCACTCAATACCTGTTACTGACTCTGACCCACTCGCTTTCATCTACACATACAAGATCACACATACAGAGATGTATGTTCACACATATATGCCATCTCACACAAACTCCCATCCCCAAACATGCACACAACAAACATTTAAAAACATTGCTCTTCTTACCTACTCTGCCAGCAAAAGTCTAGTTCCAGCTTCTGGTGCGCCAGCTTTTATTACACTAATAGTGAATAATAACTTATTATTCACTTTTAGTGTAACTAAAAAAAGGCGGCAGACAAAAGCTGAGCGCCAACAACCAAAAGAACAAACTGTCCCTGTATTCTTGCACTGATTTTGCAACCTCTGAGTCCAGGGGTTGCAAAAGCAGGGCCAGGGTTTGGAAGGGGCAAGCATGGGGTCTCAAGTGCCACTCCTGTTGACCCCTAAATGATTTCCATGGCTATTTGTAGAGAGAAATTATTTTTATTCACGTTTAGTTTAACTATAGCTAATGTAGGCCTGAATATCAAAATGAGTTAATGTTAGTTGCCATCTTTGCTTTGTCACATGTGAACACTTTATTTCTAGGCAAGTTGGAGTTCTAAGTCTCGAATGTTCTTTTTTTCGTCTTTCCTATGTGAAGAAATGTTTTCTTTCCTTTGTGATTATCGTGGAATGTTGTTTTAATGAATATCACATTCAAGAGACACCTGCAGTGTGCAGACTAGTCCATGTATTTTATCCAGTTACAGATAGTGTAAGTTTGAAGGGCGCAGAAAAAGCTTGTTTTGTGAGAAAACTTGAGAACATATTGAGAATGTATTTGTTTCATTTTGCTTTAACCTGATTGGATAGTCTTCTTGAGAACTGCGTGTAGGTGTGTAAAGTGTTAAAGGTTATGTGGTTTTAGCACAGGTCAGAGCAGAGCAGAGTAAGAGATTTTTGTGTGCTCTTTCAGAGAGATGACTAACTTTTCCTTTGTCCTGCCTTATGAGACAATCGAATGGTGGGTTGTCCTCTGCTTTGTCAAATTTGATCAAATTTGATTGCTTATTAATTGAACCATATGCATTCTGATTATAAATTGCTGCTAACCTGATTTTTGCCTTCCGTAAACCATTAACTTTTAATAAAACTTCATGGTTTGATACTAAAATATTCTTTGCTTTTCTATTAAGCCTAATATGGTTTATATAATGTTGAATGTATTTGTTTATTGACTAGGCTCAGGTCTGGAGCACTAACATCCGTAGGGGATTAACACTGTTCCCGGTCCATGCGGAGAAAAGCTTTATGGTTCTTGAATTTGCTAACCCTATGAAATTATCCTAAAGTGCATCAATCAGTAACGTTATGGCAAATAAAGGCATCTTTTGGACACTCGTCTCTCTTAATTTTGTCTGCCGGCATTATAGTAAAGAGAAAATCATTATTGTAAACAGAAAATACAGAATTTGAACTTTGCATGATAGATGTGTATGCAGAGGCTGTCAGGGTTCAGTTTTGTAAAATATTAGGTATTCTCATGTGTGAGGAGCTTGGACTCATTTAAGGTGCAATGCTGATATGACTGGGAGTATAGAGATTCGAGAGTTTTGGCATTGACGACCCTTGGCACCAAATACAGGCTACAGATACAGTTGCTAATACAACCAGATTAGTTGTGTTGGTTCAGGGTGTTGGTGCTGCGAGGATGTCTTAAGGCACATGCAAAAGACAAGCAAAAGAACTCAGACAAGAGCAGATGTTAGTTCACAATATTTTGTCAGCAAACTAATTTGCTGTGTAGTTTATTTCCCACAGTGCTGGCCGATGGGTGAATTTTATTATTGTACAGCTTCTGTATTTAGTCAGGTATCTCAGGATGCCCTCAACAATTAGAATACTGATAGATCCTGGTGGGATGGAAAAGTACTGCAAGGATCAATGCAATGGCCACGAGATCAGAAATGTGACTTGAGCAGTGGTTTGGACCAGAGGCTACATGAGCTGCAACAGATAAAGCCCTGATACCGAAGGTCCACTGACCTTCATTCTGGGGCTGTCATGTTTTCAGGTACTTCAGACTGGAAGGTTTCTTCTTAGTTTCTGTAGCTTTCCTTTAGAGCTTTGTCGTTTCAGGGTCCTTTTTTTTTTTAAACACGCGTAGTTTTGTTTCAAGAATCGTCGCCGAAAATTTGTAGTGATGAGGTCCGTAGCCAAGATGTAGTTTTAAGTAGATTTATTAAGTTCAGTTACAGGTAGTTGAGTTGTAGAGATGCAGGCCCACCAGGAGCAGTCTTCCTGCTGCTCAGACCATACTCAAACTGACACACTCAAGCATCCAAGCACCCAAACATTCCATTCAAGACTCTCACACCAACATTCCATGCATCACATTCACACTGGCTGAGCAGCAAGGGAGTAAGCAACCAGATACATTCAACACAGGTTACTGCATCCTTTATTCCACATAAGGCACATACATTATTTTTTTAAACTATTAAACAATACAAGCTGATTGATGCTTGGAGGCCACACCACAAGAGAATACACTTACTACTCCCCGGTACATCAAATCCGATCGCAAATAGATTACTTCTTTATATCCCATAATATCTCTCAGTCCCTAAGAGATGCAGATATTGGCTCTATTCTAATATCCGATCATGCTCCTACCTCTATCCAACTTGATATTTTACAAAAACCTAATGCTCCTGTGAAATGGCGTGTTAATAATGCTCTCCTTTTGGATTCAAATTTCACCTCCTCTTTTGTTTCCTTTTTTAATGAATATTTTTGTTTAACCAAGATGACACTATTTCCTTCTCAATTGTTTGGGACGCTTTTAAACCAACACCACAAGACTTTATTATTGATTACGTCTCTAAAAAACGCAAGATTTTACTTGAACTTACCAGAGACCTTTTATCTAGAATAAAGAGACTGGAGCATTCTTGTTACTCTTCAAAATCAAAAGATTGTTTATCTGAACTTATGAAAGCTAAATTTCAATTCAATAAGGAATCAACAGATAATGCATCAACATACTTACTAAAGTCTAGTGTAAAGTTTTATTGCGGCCAAAACAAAGCGGGGAAAATATTAGCTAATTACTTGAAAGTCAAACACAATAAACTTAATATAGAATCTATTATGGATAAACAACAAACATTGAAGTTTAAAGACGCCGAAATTTTGAACTAATTTCTTCTTTTTTATAAAGCACTCTATACGTCAGAAAATCCCCCCTCAGAGCTACATATTTCTCGGTTTCTTTCGGATACACAGAGATCCTCTGATACTCAGCCAGATTTCACAATATTGGAATCAGATATATCACAAAAGGAACTCCTCATTGCCTTACAGTCACTCAAGAAAGATAAAACCCCAGGTCCAGATGGATTCACTGTTGAGTTTTTTCTGCACTTCGCAGTTGTTACTTCCCAAATTACATAATCACCTAGATTTTTTCTTACACTCTAACAGATCATCGGGTTCTTTTTCAGATGCCCTAATTTGCCTTATACCTAAGGAAGGGAAAGACTTAAGATACTGTAAAAATTACTGACCTATCTCACTAGTCAACATTGACTTTAAACATTTTTCAAAGGCCTTGGCTTTACGTCTGGAGTCCTACTTACCCCAACTGTTAGGCAAGGAACAATCTGGGTTTGTCAAAGACCGCCTCATTACAGACAACACTCGCTTACTTTTTGACATCTTGTCCAAATCCCCTCACCTATCTCAATCCCTAGCAGCAGTGGTTTTAGACGCAGAAAAAGCTTTTGACAGAGTTGAATGGCTCTATCTTTTTCACACACTTAAATGGTTTGTTTTCGGTCCAAAAATTGATTCTTTAATATCAATTCTCTATTCTTATCCACCAGCAGCCGTTTGTGCAAATGGTAACACATCAGCATACTTTGATTTAGGCAGAGGTGTTCGCCAAGGTTGTCCCTTATCACCGTTTCTTTTTAATTTAGCCTTAGAACCTTTTTTCTATCCAGAATTCGTCAAAACCAAGATATACATGCATTTGATTTCAATAATTTGCAAATTAAATTGGCAGCATATGTTGATGATGTACTATTATTTATCTCTCAACCCCAGTCCTCTATTCCTGCATTCCTACAGGAAGTTGAATCCTTTGCTTCTGTCTCCGGATATAAGCTGAATAAGGACAAGTGTGAAATATTACCCTTAAGTAAATATACTTTTAAAATTGATTTTGTTGCTTCAATTTTTGCATGGTGCCCTCATCACATTAAATATTTAGGTTTACAATTTACTCCTTATATCCCGGATACACTTTCCCTATGTATGGATAATTGTATTAAAAGAATCACCACATTGACTACTAAATGGCACCCCCTATATTTATCTTGGTGGGCCGTTTAGACACCGTAAATATGATGCTAACCCCCATAATACTTTACACAATTTCAAACATTCCAGTACCCATCCCCTTAACATTTTTAAAGAAGTTAAATTCTGTATTATCCTCATTTTTATGGAACAATAAGAGATCACGTATGTCACTATCAAAATTGACATGACCAAAAACGGAAGGATGTGTTAACTTTCCTGATTTCCCTACCTATCCAAAATCTTTTTTACACCACCAATCCTCGAGATGGCTCTCTAAGTCATAGGTTGATTGTTCCTTATGGGTTGAACTTGAACGTTCTTTTCTTTCCCCCTTTTCATTTCAAGAATATATATCCTTCACCCGCAAACCTCAATCTCTGTCTACCCCTATACTCAAATACACATGCAAAATCTTAGAATCCAATTTTTCGCCACTTCCTACAGATTTGGAGTTTTTCTTAGGATCTACAATATGGCATAATAAGTTGATTTGGATATGCGGTAAACCTTTATGCTGTAGATCTTGGAGACAGAAAGGTTTAATATGGGTCCATCATTTATTCATACAACATGAGCTCATACCCTTTTCACAAGTTAGCACACTTTTGACCTCCCTAACTCATTTCAATCTAAGTTTAACCTTCTGAAACAAGCCCTTCATAATGTATATGCTCAATTTATATCCCCTAGTGCTCACACACCCTCATCAGTTAATAAGCTTCACACTCTTCTTCGCACCAATCCCAAAGCCTCTACTATTTACAATAATTTACACACCTCATACAATGTAAGAAACAGAACCAAAGTTGAGCTTTCATGGGAGCAGGATTTTGAGGTATCATGGTCTATATCTTTATGGAACAAAATATGGACCAAATCAGAAAATCCTCTAGGGCAGCAAACACTACGCAAAAACTCTTCTTTTATATACAATAGACTTCTATTATGCCCGGTTACTTTATACAAAAGACACTCTCATCTATCGGACACATGCTGGACATGTTCTTCCCCCTGTGCAGATTTATATCATTTACTCTTCACTTGCCCGCTGGTTCATAACTTCTGGAACAGTGTTTGGTCTCAAATTAACTTAATCTCTGATTCTAGATTTCCCTTCTCCATTACTCATGTGTTTTTGGGAAGTTTATCTCCTGGACCAATTTCAATTCTAACACAAAGATTATAGACATATTGTTAGCAGTTGCCTTCCAACAAATAACCAAAAACTGGAAAGATTTTACCAAACTATCTTACAAAGCATGGTGGTATGCCGTTTGTCATAATCACAGACTATATACCGCCTTTGTAAACCCTATATATGGCTCCGAAATGCTTGAAATTATGGTTACCTTTTACACTGTTTATAGATGATAGCGCTAGACGCTCCTTTTCCCCAACTCCTATTCAACAAGAAGTCTCTCAACCTCCGTGACTTTCCTTTCATTAGAAATATATCAATTTATTCTTTTCAATTTTATTAATGTATTCCTTGTATGAAATGTAATCTTTTTTTGTGTATACACCAATCTAATCTACTTTCTTTTATTCTTTTTTTATTTTAGTCATGTTAATTTGGTTTGTACATCAAACTATTTTGCTTACCTGTTTTTAATCTGATCCATGCAATGTTTATTATCTTATTGTATCCTGTATTGTTACTTTAAAATTTTCCTTCAATAAACACACTTTTGGACTAAGAACTGTATTCTTATTGTTTCAGTGTATGCTTGAATGTTTACCGGTATCTGTTCCATGGTGAGCTAAATAATGCACATAGAACATGCTTACCGCACTGTATCATCCAATACGCAGTATCTCGTATAGGTGATGCAGCAGAAATGTACATTGTGTGATGGCTGGGAAGAGGGCCGACACCGAGTAATCATCGAATGTTTGATCCTGTGTGGTTCTGTCCATGGGAACCGTGGGTAATTTGTTTTCAGTTAAGATCTGCACTTTTAATTGTGTATTGGTGAGTTAGTTAGATGTAGGTGCCCTTCCCACTCTCCTCAGAAGAGATGTTCCTTTTCTCCTGCCCAAAATATTTAGACTCCTGGGAAAATCAATTTTCTGCCTTTCAGAGGCTTTATCTGCTGACACCTTCAGCTTGATGTCTCCCCAACTTACCTGACTTCTTAGCTAAGCAGATTAGGGAACGTCCCTTCATTGAAATCCGTGCCTGCTCGATTTGCTTTATGAAAACTGCAAGACCTGTCAGACTTAGGGAGTTCTTACCCCAAATGTTTCATCTTTTTCCCACCATTTTTTGTGCTGAAATTAATTTTTGTTGGCCTTAGAACACTGTGCACTTCACCACAGCTAACCAGTGCTAAAGTGCTTGTGCTCACCCCGCTAAACATGGTAATATTGACCTACAAATTACTGGCACATTTAATTTACTTATAAGTCTCTTGTAGAGTGGTATACCATATACCCAGGGCCTGTTAATTAAATGCTATTCATTGACCTGCACCACTTATTATGCCACTCACTTACGTAGCCCCTTAAAACATGTCTCAGGCCTGCTATTGCAGCCTGAATGTAGTTTTAAACTGCCAATTTGACTTGGCAATATAACCCCCTTGCCAAGCCTTAAACTCCCCTTTCATGGCATCTAGGTCACACCGAAGGTAGGCCCTAGGAGGCCCATAGGACAAGGTGCATTGCAATTCGAAGGTTGGACATGTACTTTTATGTTTTACTTGTCCTGGTAGTGCAAAACACCTACATTAATTTCTCACTTCTGTGAGACCTACCAATCCCATATAACATTGGGTTGCCGTATTACATTTAATACGTGGTTACTTTTGATTGGGGACAGATAGCATTTCATGTTTGGTAACTATGAAATTGTAATAATTAAAAATCCTTTTTTTTTTTTTTTTTTTAGGTAGTCCATTGCTTATACCTGATTTTCGGGATGCTGGTATCCTGCTCTTGCAGAGTATGGTTCTGGACTCCGCGTGGAAAGACAAGCGGCGTCAGAGCGGCAATTCGGTCTTCTACTTTGAACGTGGGCTGCTCAGCAGCGGGCTTCCCATCGGATCCAGGTGCCTGTCTTCCAAGCAGCGTGATTTTGGCCGCGCTGAGAGCGGTGTCTCAGTGCAGCGCAAGACAGATGCCGGCTCGAGGAGCGCTAAAACGAAGGCGGCTCTGAGTAGTGCTGCTCAGGGAGACGCAGAGAGGTCAGAAACCTTCCCTAAAGGTAAACGGGAAACTGGTGGACTAAAGAAGACGGTGGGGAGAACCGGGGGCAGAGGAAATATGAAGGAGGGCATGGGTGCAGATCCTGGTCTCCTGCCCTCTATAACCAAGCACTTTCCTGCAGTTAAAGTGCCTACTCTTCTGTCCGCCCCTATAACAGCATCATTGGTGAAAGGGAGCTCAACACAATCGGGTGATCCTCAAGCTACTGTTGGTTTCTCAAATCAAATTGGGGAGGACTTAACAGGTGAGGTTCAATCCAGTAATAAGGGTGGCGCTAAAAATCATAACGAAATCATAGACAGTATCTCGGTCACTCCCCCGGAAACTGACAATCCTAACGCTAAGCTTGGGCTGGCAATCCTGTTGGGCGCTGGTTCTTCTGATTCTATTCCTGAGTCTGTGGTGGGTCCTGCTGAAGCAAGCTTGGGAGATAATTGTGGTGTCCAGGCCCTGGTCTCGGCCCCCCAGACTCCAGAAATTACTGGAGAGCACTTTTATTCAGTATCCGATGGCTCCTTAACAGAGGACGGTGCACTCAGCTCAGGCAGCGATAGCTCCTGCAACTACAATGAGTCTGATCCCTCCTTTAGTACTGGAACTGTACAGCGGAAGAAAAAAACACGTAACAAGGCAAAAAGACGTAGTCATCTTAGCTGGGATTACTCAGACTCTCAGCTGCTTTATCCTCCAGATGACGAAACAGCCAAGAGTATACACTGTGAGTTTGCTGAAACAGCATCGATACATGTAGCAGAACCCTCATTAACCTCCATAATGACCTCCATAAAACAATTCCATGATGAGGTTTGCTGTGATAGCCGTCTTGCTAAAGGGGCCGCCAAAAAACTACAGGGAGGAATGCGGAAGCTAAATAAAATTTGTACCGATATTGGTGATCGTATGGCAATGGTGGAAGGCCGCACAGAAAATTTAGAAGCTGAAGTGACCTCCTTAAAGGAACAGAATACTTCTCAAGCCGCATGTTTGACAGATGTAATGGCAAAGCTAGAGGAACAGGAAAATCGACAACGTCGAAACAACCTTCGCCTTTTGGGGATCCCGGAAGGCGTCGAGGGGGACGATCCAAGACGATACATTGTCAAACTTTTGCGAGACACTTTTCCGGACTCTGCTAATTGGAATTGGGACCATGAGGTCCAAAGGGCACACCGTTTCCCCTTTAACCGAAAGCTACGGCGAGATGGCAGTAGCTTCAGTGATGAAAAGCCCAGGGCTTTTTTTTTTTTTTTGGAAACTTCCTTCTTAGACAGATGGTTTATGATCAGGCCCGCCCAAATGCTATGAAGGGGTCAAATGGGGTACTGTTTTTTGCAAAACCTGATTTTTGCCATGTTACAGTGGAGCGGAGGTGGTGTCTTCGCCAACTTATAGCCCCTTTCCTACAACAAGGTGCCCAGGTATTCTTGATGAACCCAGCAAGGTTAAAAGTGATCACATTTTTTTGTCAAAGATTAAAGCTGGGGAGTTTCTGAAAGAAATCAAAGGGAAAGGGTCGAGCTAAGTAGCATCACTCTCCATAGTTGCTGATTAAGTGTATTTTTTTCTTAAATTCCTCTGTCAATTTATCAATCACAGCCTATAAAGTGGTAGCAACTGTGTGCCACAAGTGGGCAGGGATCAAAGGGTGCTGGTAGGTTTGCGGGTGCGGGGACGGACATTAGGCAGGGATTAAGCTATTTATAGGCTGTGGTTTCTCTTAACCCCTTCGATGCGCGTGACGAGCTCAGCTCGTCATGCTGCGCGGTAGCGCTGTGCGCATGACGAGCTGAGCTCGTCATGACCGCACCCGCGATCGGAATGTCCAGCACACAAGCGGAATTCCGATCGCGGTCAAGGGGTTAATTCTTTTCTTACTTATTTGAACAAGTCCGGCATGGTCTGGTGGCTGGGGTTCATACGAGATGTCCATCACTCAGGGTTTCCCTGATTGCTCATTTTTGGGGGGGAGGGAGGGAGGGGCAGGGTGGGATGGGGGATAACGACACAGTGATGGGAGGAATGATGATGTTTTTTTATTTTTTCACAAGCGGTGGTTTACGTATAACTGGTCTTTGGAAGCAGGATGTAAGGGAGAGGGTAAATAAGGGAAGTGCCTGGGAAGGAAATGGAGGGAAATATAAAGCATAAACAAAAGGGGGAAAAAAAAAATGCACGCCGAGGAAAATAAAATAAAATGGGGACAAAAAAAAATGTATTTGTTTGTTCGTATTTGGTCAAATTTAGATCTGGTTATTTCCCACTGAACAATGTGGTACAGGATCAGTATGGTTTGTTTCCTAATGTTGGGTCAAAGTGGTGTTCGGCTCGCTATCTCAACATATATAAAAGATATCTAGTCACACTCAATCAGTTTAGAACATGATGAGTAAGCTCAGAATAGTGTCTGTAAACATCTGTGGTCTAAATGATGCTTTGAAAAGACAAAAGGTTGCACAGGGACTACGTTTGTTGGAGGCCGACATTGTCTGCCTCCAAGAAACGCATATCGAGGGACCACAGAGATATCTTCTGGGCTCACTGGGGTATAAAGTCATCGGGGGAACTTCCCAAGGCGCACGTGCAAAAGGAGTAGGGATTATGGCCCAAAAGAAGCTTTCATTGAAAATGTTCAGAATAAATTCTGATACCTTAGGGAGATGGGCTATAGCTGAATGCTGTTTACCTCTTAAAGATGCTTTTACTATATGCTCCTTCTATGGAAGTAATTTGGATGATCCTGGGGTAATAGACTGGCTTACTGGAGAATTGGCTCACTGGCCTCTTCCAATTATTGTCTGTGGCGACTTCAATATCAATCTGCCTAGTAACTGGAGCGCCAAAGCTCAGTGGAAGTATAAAGGACGGAAACCTAAAGTATACCAAGCCATGCTCAATTTAATGCAAACTCATGGACTGGATGATGTATGGGCTAATTTAAAATGTAACCAAGAGGGTTTTACCTATTTCTCAGCCCCTCATCTATCTTTTGCAAGGCTGGATTACTTTCTGATCTCTTCTTCACTGATGCGAGATTGTTCCATTGACATCGCCCGCGATTCATGTCAGATCATAATCCTCTAATATTAAATATTGAAGGGCTGGGGTCGAGAGGTGAAGTCTCTAACTGGAGCTTTGAAAAGGCACTGCTGTATGATGAAGGATATAGATCATACATGCGGGATGGATTCAAGAGTTTCTTGAGTTTAATATTGGGTCTGCCTCAACTGCAACGGTTTGGGACACCCTAAAAGCAGGTATTCGAGGAGAGACATTGCGGTTTTCCATTAGGAAAAATTGGAAGGGGAAAAGAAAATTGGTATTAGACCTACAAGATAAAATGAAAAAAGCAGAAGAGAAACTAATACAAGCGGTTCAGCTGGGGACGGAAACTGAAGCTGCACAGATGGAGGTAGTAGCTGCTAAGGCCGCTATTGGGTCTATTTTCTCAGAAAGAACAGCCGCAAAATGGGCATCGGCCCGCGAGAAAATATACGAGTGTGGCGAACTTATTGGCCACCAGCTGGCAATTAGGACCAGACAACAGGTTTCCAATACTGCAATATTCTCGATCCCAACTGCAAATGGAGTGATAACTGACGACCAGGTCAAGATACAGGGGGCATTTCGAGAATTTTATAAAAATGTCTACACTGAAGAGAATACCTGGCCCTCAGACCTGAGAGATAGGGTGATTTCTAGATATTTTAATGATATATCATTATCCCAACTTAGTGAGGAAGATCATACTCAATTGGAAAATCCTCCAACGTGGGAAGAAATTGCTTTGGCATTGGCAAGTTTGCCGGATGGCAAAGCGACTGGCTTTGATTGTATTCCAGTGGAGTTTTATAAAATATTTTCCCCTCAAATAAAAGAACTCTTTACAGATTTGGTAACTTCTATTTTTAATGGAGCTTCTCCACCCGTGTCTTGGTCTACAGCAAAGATTGTGATCTTTCCGAAAAAGAATAAGCCTCCCGTAGAGATGGGCTCATATAGGCCTATCACTCTAATTAATTGTGATTCAAAGGTATATTCTAAAATTTTCGCATCTAGATTATCTACTAAGATTGAACCTCTGGTCTCAAAGTGGCAGCACGGGTTTATCCCTAAAAAAAGTACGGTAGAACACATTCGGCGCACCATCACCCTATTCGATGCAGCCCAAGTGTCTGGAGACCCGATCTCACTAATTCTACTTGACGCTGAAAAAGCGTTCGATCGGGTCTCCTGGCAATATCTCTGGGGTGTCATGAGGCGGATGCATTTTGGTCCTAAGGTGATCCAAGCTATTCAAGCTATTTACTTGGATCCCACAGCCAGAATCTCGATAAATGGGAAATTGTCAGAGCCAATCAATATATCACGTGGGACGAGACAAGGATGTCCTTGCTCCCCCCTACTTTTTGCCATCTATATTGATCCCTTCATTAGAAAAATAGAAATCAATCAAGATATTCTGGCTGTGAGTCGGTTCGGTGTCGAAACTAAGATCATGGCCTATGCCGATGACATAGCCGTAGTGACTCCTGACCCAGAATCTGCTTTTGGAGCTCTGGAAAATGAGGCTCAAAAGTTTGGGGGAGTATCCGGTTATGCACTCAATAGGGGAAAAACGCAGATTATCCTAAATGAAAGAATAAAGTGGGAAGATAATAGGGTGGTACACAAAGCCAAGTACTTGGGGGTTACTATTGTTGCCGATATCGATTCCATTGTAATAGAAAATTTGACCCCGCTGGCTGTAGAAACAAAGAGGTCACTTAGCCGGATCAATAACCTTCATTTGACCATAGTAGGGCGTTGTAATGTTTTGAAAATGGTCTTTTTTCCCAAATTGCTTTATTACTTCAGGGCCATTCCTCTAGAGTTTAATAATCTAATGTTCCAAAAATTTGAACAACTCTTCTCCCAATTCATCTGGGCCTATTCTCAGCCTAGGAGGGCTTATAAGCTACTCTCCCTTCCTCGAGATAGAGGGGGTTGGGCGCTCCCCAATTTAAGACTCTACTATTGGGCTACGGTATTGCAATACTGTGTAGTATTACTACACGAACATCCAGATACTTTCTCGGGACTTCCATCTCCCTTTACTTTCCTACTTGGAGAGGAGGCACGTGGATGCTTCTGGCGGCAACTCGAATTTGGCTACTATAAGCGGGTTAGATTTAAGACCCTGCTGAGTGCATACCGGGTATTTTCTAATGTACGTAGACTTCTTGGACTGGGCAGATTAAATTCCTA